>QEOT01002891.1:238804-257361 GCA_003123785.1 Pterocarya stenoptera
TATTTTTCAAATTCAATACTAAATCACTACACTTCAAATATACATAAACATAAATATATATTTAAATATGTATATATAAATATATACATATTTATATATATAAACATAAGTTTATATATATATAAACATAAATATTTAAAATATATATAAATATATAATTATATTTTGCAAATTGTGTATATATAAATGTATACAAGTCAAGTTTTTAGACTTGTATCCAAATTATACAATATAAAAACCACATAAATTTAAAATTAGAACATATTTAATTTAAATTTATAAGTAACGTTTAGACATTAATTACTAACGTTCGAACGTTTGCGCCAAAAAATTTCACGTTCGCACGTACGTAGACACACGTCCAAACGTATTTTTGACGTTCGAACGTAATTTTCTCATTCGTTGGAATGTAAAAAAAATCTCATCCGTCTTTAGTGACGGTTTTCAAAAACCGTCACAGAAAATACTTTTTAGTGACAGTTTAGGGACTGTCACAAATTCCTAACTGTCACTAAAAACCAAATATGTTGTAGTGACATGTATACATATAATTTGTAATTCACGATGATCTTATCATTAATGCACAATAATAAGTCAAGAGGGGTAAAATAATAATACTCCCTTCTCGTGATTTTAATGTTTGGCATCTTTTCCTATATATATAGAGCATCCAATTATATATAAATTATGTGCAAGTTTCTATAGGCGGTACTCTTGTACGTACGTATTAATCCAGTAATGAAATTATTTAATCATATGAGAACAATCGATTTGCTGGGGAAAGAAATCTAGAATGGAAACATTACAATTAGAAGATCAGGGAAACTCTAGAAAATTCATGAAAAGTCTATACGTATTAAATAAAAACTTCTTTTCAACTTCATGGTAACGAACACTATTAAAATAAGGGGTCATGTGAAACTTTACCGCTTAAATGACTCCCTTGACGTGATCTCATCGTATGGTGTCACGTGATTTATTATAAAATTATAAAATAAGAAAAATATTAAAATGAAAGAATGTCTAAAAATATAAAAATGAGAACTGTAATTCTAGATTTTCTCAATCTTTTGTATTTGTGTTTTTTATTTTTTTAATAAATCATGTCACGCAAGTGCCATGTCAAGAGGGATGACATGATCTAAGTGGTAAGTTTAAGATGGGCCGGTAGCATTTTTTTTAAAATGATTAAAAACTTCTAGGATTCAAATGTTATTATAAAATTTATTATCATGTAATTGGTATGATAAAAACTTCCAAAATCTGAGAGGAGCACTTACTATGTGCACGTAAAGGCACAAGTATGAACAGTATTGCTACATAAAGGCACAAGTATGTGCACGCCGTCAGCGCTTATATTATTAAAAAAAAAAAACACCCGAGGCTTGTGAGGTTGAACTGAATAAACTTCCAAGTACTTTGCAGTTATATCGTACTAAAAAGCAATATTGTGAAGGATCCAGAGGGAAGGGATGGCAGAACAAGAAGGAAACAACCAGCAACATTGACACAAAATAATTCATTCTTCATTCGAAAATAAGCATTTTGGATGGGAGACTGCTTAACAACACCCTCAAATGTCTAATACAGAGCAATAAGAATGACAAAAAACAAAAAAACAAAAAAACAAAGAGGTGGTGTTCGGGAAGAAGCGTGAGAACTAGAACTGCCAAAGAACCTGTATAGGGAAAACTACCAATAATAACAATTTCTGTGATTTAAAATTCAAAACTGAACCCAACTAGTAAGTTCAGAAGGATTCCCCACGATTTTCCATCCTAAGTGAAACTGTGCTTCCTCAGCCAATACCAAACGGCCACTCCATCGTCACTTTGAAAACAACTAATCAATCTTCATTGATGAGCTTGTGAACCAGAAGCAAGCATAGAAACCAATTGTACCAGTCAGCACGAATCCATCCCTAACATTTGCTCCTGTTACCTTGGATTCGTTTGGCACAACAAATACTGTCACGGGTGCAGTGGGCAAGGCCTGAAGAGCGTGAAGGCTGGAATGCGAGGAGCTACAGAAGTGGCTTAACCGAATTAACAGAAAGGAATAACAGAATTAACGAAACGAAGGACTTAGTTAAACGGCGCGTTTTGATCTTGTGAAGAATAAGTGAAACGGCGCGTTTTGCTTATCTGTTATATTCAGGCTTTGCATTTCTCAATTGTTGTATTTCTGTTGTGTTTCATTCCTTATAGTTTGCATTTTGGATATTAGAAGAACTCACTGTTTCTCTTCTTCACCTCTGCTGCTATAAAAGCAGTAGTGAAGCTTGTAACTGGGCATCGAAGAATTAATTGAATTAGGTCATTTGTTGGAGGTTGGGAATCCCTCGAAGATTCTCCACAAGGTTCACCATGGAATCTTGATCAATCTTGTGTTACTCTTACCTCATGTGGTATCTTGGCTTCCTTTGTGTGAATGCGTGTGTTTAGCATTAAGGTTCCAGGTTAACCTTTACAAGTGGTATCAGTAGTAGTCGATCCGGTAGAGTTGCCATGGCGAAAGGTCAACAAGAAGGTTCTCAGAAACAGCAATAAGTTGTTCAGAAACAGTTGGAGCAGCATCAGGAAGCCATCTCTGGTATGGCAGAAAGGTTAGAACAATTTTCTAACATGTTGCGTTCAGTAGTTGAAACTGTTAATGAAAATTCTCGCAAAGATAGGGAGGCCTCTAATGATCCTAGGGGTCTGGAGGATAGAGCTGTATTTCAGAGGAATTTTCGATTGGATTTCCCAAAGTTTGCTGGTAATGATCCTGCGGGATGGACCTTTAAGGCAAACCAGTACTTTGAATTCTATCAAGTACCTTTCCATAAAAAATTAATGATATCTTCATATCATATGGAAGGAGAGGCATTAGTCTGGTACCAGGATGCCTTAGACACGGGACAGTTTAATTCGTGGGATACTCTAGTTATGGCAATTCAGGTCAGATTTGGACCATCCACTTATGATGATCCAATGGAGGCATTAACTCAATTAAAACAAACTACTTCGGTTAGTTTGTATAAAGCTCAATTCGAATCCTTATCAAATAGATTGAAAGGATTGTCTGACAGACATAAGCTTAGTTGCTTTGTTAGTAGTTTAAAAGATGAAATAAGAATACCTGTGAAGATGTTTAATCCTCTGAATCTTGGAGCTGCATTTAGCTTGGCTAAGATGCAAGAGGAATATGTGTTAGCCTCGAGGAAACCATGGAAACAGATGGGGCATTATAGTGATAAGTGGCCCATTGACCATGGGACTGACTTCACCTCTAAAGGGCAAAGAAGTATGGTGCCTGTAAGAAAGATCACTTTTGCTCAGATGGATGAAAAAAGAAAAAAAGGAATTTGTTATCATTGTGATGAGAAATGGAGTCCTAATCATGCTTGCAAGGCTTTGAGAGTATATTTCTTACATGGAGAAACCAGTGTTGAACAGCAAGTGGTTGACAGTAATGCTAATCATATTGAGCAAGAGTGTATTGCAGAAGAGTTAGTACCAGAAATTGAAGAAGGAGAAAAGAATGGGAGTGAAGAGCTTGAAGTTTCATTACATGCTATTTCAGGATGCATTAATAGTAATGCTATGAAGCTTCTTGGAGAGATTGGCTCAAGATCTATTGAAATCCTAGTGGATTCAGGATCCACTCACAATTTCCTGGATCCTTTAGTAGTGGAATCTGCGAAGTTGAAGGTAAATAAAGATGGAGGATTGCAGGTTAAGGTCGCAAATGGAACCAAAATATGCAGTCAAGGGAAATGTGACGAGTTGATAAGCATTCAAGGTACGAAGTTCAGGATTCCTTTTCATGTCCTCACTCTTGGAGGCTGTGATATTGTGCTGGGTGTTCAATGGCTAAAAACATTGGATTCCATCCAATGAAATTTCAATGATATGTCAATGCAGTTTGGAGATAAGGGAAAGCAGATTGTATTGCAAGGTATTAGCTCTGATGTAACAGACTGGGAAGCTGGGGCTAAGTTGTTGAAATCCTCTTTTGTTAGGAAACATGGCTGGTTATTGCAATTAGTGGCAGTTGAGCCAATGGGAGAACCAGTAGAGAGACAAGCTGAAGTAGAAGAAGTGCTGCAACAGTTTGCACCAGTATTTCAGGAACCAGTGGGGTTGCCACCAATGAGAGCCTTCGATCATCAGATTCTCTTAAAGGAAGGCACTGCACCTGTTTCCGTAAGGCCTTATAGATATCCTCATTATCAGAAATCAGAAATAGAAAAAATTGTACAAGAATTGTGGAAGAATGGAGTGATTAGACCAAGTCAAAGTCCATTTTCATCTCCTGTTCTACTGGTTAAAAAAGCTGATGGTACGTGGAGGATGTGTATGGATTATCGAGCACTCAATCAAGCAACTATCAAAGACAAATTTCCAATTCCTGTCATTGATGAGCTGCTTGATGAACTTTATGGTGCAAAAATCTTTTCTAAGCTTGATCTTAGATCAGGTTATCATCAAATAAGAGTAAAGGAGGATGACATTCCTAAAACAACTTTTAGAACTCATGAAGGCCACTATGAGTTCTTGGTAATGCCTTTTGGGCTTACCAATGCACCTGCCACTTTCCAAGGGTTGATGAACCATGTCTTCAAGCCTTATCTTCGAAGATTTGTGCTAGTATTCTTCGATGATATCTTGGTCTATAGCCGAAATTTGCTGGAACACTTGGAACATTTGAAAACTGTCTTATCAATTCTTCAGCAACAATCTTTGTTTGCAAAAAGATAAAAAATGTAAGTTTGGAGTTTCTGAGGTTGAGTATTTGGGGCATATCATCTCTGGACATGGAGTAATGGCAGACCCAACCAAAATTGCTTATATGATGGACTGGCCCATTCCAAAAACAGTGAAGGCATTAAGAGGTTTTTGGGGTCTCACAGGTTACTACCGAAAGTTTATTAAAGATTATGGATCCATTGCTGCACCATTAACAACATTGTTGAAAAAGAATTCATTTCTTTGGTCCAAGGAAGCTGAAGAAGCTTTTCAACTCTTGAAGAGTGCTGTTGCTAACCCTCCTGTCCTGCGGTTGCCAGACTTTTCAAAGGAATTCATAGTTGAATGTGATGCCTCGGGGGTGGGGCTAAGGGCTGTGCTCCTGCAAGCTAGTCAGCCAATAGCTTTTTTTAGTAAAGCTTTGAAGGGCAAGGCACTGTCCTTGTCAACTTATGAGAAAGAATTCTTAGCATTAGTCTCTGATGTGGGCAAGTGGAGGCCATATCTGTTGGGTCAAAAATTCAAGATTAAAATTGACCAACAAGCACTCAAACATTTATTGGAGCAAAGGGTGACTACTGAGGCTCAACATAAATGGATCTCAAAGCTCATGGGGTATGACTTTACAATCGAGTACAAGAGAGGAAGAGATAACAAAGTTGCTGATGCACTTTCCAGAAAAGAGGAGGAAGAGTCTGCTACATTGGCCCTTATTTCTTTTCTTACACCTATGTGGTTAGAGGAGCTCAAGCAGAGTTATGCATTTTTTGATGAGGTCTCTAAGCTTTTGGTGACATTGCAGCAAGGCACGCAACCATCTAAGGACTTTTCTCTTAAGTAGGGACTCATTTTCAGGAAAGGGAAGTTACTGTTAGTTCCTTCATCTCCCTTTCATCACAAGATTTTGCATCATATTCATAATAGTCCTGAGGCAGGCCATCTTGGGTATCACAAAACTCTACAGAAGGCTAAGCTGGATTTTTTCTGGCATGGGATGAGAAAAGATATCAAGCAGTGGGTGAGAGAATGCCAAATCTGCCAGATGAATAAACATGAAACTGTGCTTCCAGCAGGGTTACTCCAACCCTTACCTATTCTCCAAAGCCCTTGGCTGGATATTGCCATGGACTTTATTGTTGGTCTTCCAAACTCAGGTGGTATGACAGTAATTCTTACTGTCGTGGACAAGTTAACCCAATTTGGCCATTTCTTTCCAATGGCTCATCCTTATACAGCCACTCGAGTGGCTAAGATTTTCTTTAATGGGGTATTCAGACTCCATGGATTGCCGAGAACTATCGTATCTGACAGGGATGTGGTGTTTACTAGTTTGTTTTGGAAAGAATTGTTCAAAATGCAAGGAACTACTTTGGCTTATGGCTCTGCGTACCATCCTCAATCTGATGGTCAAGCTGAGGCATTGAACAAATGTGTGGAAAGTTACTTAAGATCTTATGTGGGATCTAAACCAAAGAGTTGGTGCACATGGTTGCCGATAGCAGAATGGTGTTACAACACCACTGAGCATTCTGCCACTGGTTTCCCTCCATTCCAGGCTTTATATGGTTTCCCTCCTCCCAAATTGTAGACATATATTCCAGGCACTACGGCAAATGCAACAGTGGATCAACAATTGAAGACTAGGGAGGAGATTTTGTCTCTTCTCAGGGAAAATTTGAAGAAGGCTCAGGAAAGAATGAAACTCTTTGCTGACAGGAAAAGAACTGAGAGAGTTTTTTCCGTGGGTGATTGGGTTTTTTTGAAGCTGCAACCTTATAGACAAAAATCTGTAGCCCTGAGGCACAATATGAAATTGGCTCCTAGATATTATGGGCCATTTCAGATCCTTGAGAGGATAGGCATGGTAGCTTATAAGTTGAACCTGCCTCCTTCATCAAAAATTCATTTGGTTTTCCATGTCTCATGTTTAAAGAAGAAACTTGGTGATCAGACTTTTCCATTATCTACTTTGCCTCCAGTTGATAATGAAGGAAGTATACTACCTGAGCCTGAGTCAATATTGGAAAGAAGGGTGCGGAAGGTGGGGAATCATGCTGCTACTGAAGTATTAATCAAATGGGTAGGGGCTGCCATTGAAGATAGTACATGGGAGCTGCTTTGGAACCTCAGGGACTCGTATCCTTATTTAAAGGGCACTGTACTGTGATATGTCACAGGTGCCTTGTGGGCAAGGCCCTGAAGAGGTGAGGATTGTCACGGGTGCAGTGGGCAAGGCCTGAAGAGCATGAAGGCTGGAATGCGAGGAGCTGCAAAAGTGGCTTAACCGAATTAACAGAAAGGAATAACAGAATTAACGAAACGAAGGACTTAGTTAAACGGCGCGTTTTGATCTTGTGAAGAATAAGTGAAACGGCGCGTTTTGCTTATTTGTTATATTTAGGCTTTGCGTTTCTCAATTGTTGTATTTCTGTTGCTTTTCATTCCTTATAGTTTGCGTTTTGGATATTAGAAGAACTCACTGTTTCTCTTCTTCACATCTGCTGCTATAAAAGCAGTAGTGAAGCTTGTAACTGGGCATCGAAGAATTAATTGAATTAGGTCATTTGTTGAAGGTTGGGAATCCCTCGAAGATTCTCCACAAGGTTTACCATGGAATCTTGATCAATCTCGTGTTACTCTTACCTCATGTGGTATCTTGGCTTCCTCTGTGTGAATGCGTGTGTTTAGCATCAAGGTTCCAGGTTAACCTTTACAAATACATCCCCTATTTTGCCAACAAATCCACTGTCTGCTAGTAGAAGCCACCGAAACTGAATCTACAATGAAGAAGAACTGTTGCGACTGTAGTGGGTGAGGGTTAGGGTTCGCCGGCGAAGGAGGGGGCTTACGGTTCGTGCGTGACACAAGAGATGGAGGGTTCTCTTTCAATGGGTTTTTTCTTTTCCGTAACACGCACCGTTTCAAAATCAGTTACTAAACGCATCGTTTCATCAAATACAGTAGAAGTCGTGCATCTTTAAAAAAAAAAAAAAAAATCTTTAAACAGAATCAGCCAATGCATGACTATATATATCTACTTATATATAAAGTGCGAATCGCCCATCTACAGTGTTTTCGTCTAACAAATTTTTTTCCCATTTTGCCCCTGCATCTGTTTCTCAATTTCCGTTTTCCCCTGTATTCTTCCCATTTGCCCTGCTACTATTCCAAAATTTCCGTTTTGCCACTCCCCCTCCCCCGTTCGCTTCGTCTCCTGCAGTGCACCGCCGGACGCCAGTGTGACCAACACCACCCAGGCGATTCTCTTCCTCTCTGTCAGGCGTCCCTCCCCTTCAAATCTCAGCTCCTATCGTGCCGCCGTTAACCGCCGCGAGCGAATCCAAGCCGCTGCCGGCCCATTTCTTCGTCCCCTCCAGTGCGCAGCCGCATGCCGGCGTGGCCAACATCGCTCGGTCCATTCTCTTCGCCTCCGTCCGTCGCCCCTTCCCTTCCAATCTCAGCCCCTCTCCTACAGCCGTTAACCTTCGCGAGCCGATCTAAGCCACCTTGCGAATCGAGCATGAACAGTGTTTAGTCGAATAATATTTTTCCTATTTTGCCCCCTTTATAGAAACACTATCAATTCATCTCATTTCATTTCATTATTATAAAAAAAATATTTTTAATGATATTGTGAAATTTTTTTAATGTTTAAACGTCTAAAAATTTGAATAAAAAATTAAAAAAAAATAGATTTTTTTATCCTTATCGGAAGAAAGATATAGCATTGCTTTTAGGTTTTAGATGTGAAAAATAAGTAACATTACAAATCAGTTGAGCTTTACAATTGGACTATAGTATTTTTTTTTTCCCAAATTGATACCAAGTCTTCATAAAATTTTAATAAAAAATCAAAATTTTAAAAATTAAATTTTAATGTTGTGCAGCATTTTATTTCCTTTAATTTTGAATTATCTAAATATCGAATTGAACTATTAAATTTTAGTATAAATCTAATTTTTCCCTTTTATTAATAATTTTTGTTTAATGATTTATTAAGAAATAAACTTAAATATATTTCTTTTTCATTTCTAGATAAATTGAATAGTTTATTAATTAATCTGAAATTAATTACACTATTTGAGATAGATTTACAGTTTCTAATGTACTATAATTTGTTTAAATTTTTTTTTTAAATGTAAAGGATAAGACTTTATAAAATATATGATTAAATTATTTAATACTTACCACTATAGTTTTGAATTTTAAAATTAACACATTATATTTTTATTTTGGAAATAATAAATATACAACATACGCATCCAGCCATAACTATTAAGAGTAATAATAGTAGGTTGCTTGGTATAATTACAAATTTTCATAAGGAAATAAATTATAACTTCTTAATAATTTAAAAATATAATATATCATTATTACTATTTTATTTAACCAAGGTTGAAAATGTTAAATAAATTAATATTTTTCGTTGTTATTATTTCTTATAGTGCTTCTGTTTTAATAATATTAAAAATGTTATGAAAACTTTTTTAAAGTAAATTAAAATGATTTGGTTTACATTCTTAAACTAAAAACTAAACTGACTTTGGAATAACGCAATGATTTAACATTATTTGTAGTGCAAAATAATATAGTCTATAATACATTTTTAATTTTTTCCTTTTTTGATAATTTATATAATGTTGGAATTTTTTTTTTTACATATTTATGAATAAATGTTTCATAATTACTAACAAATTATCTTCTCATAAAAAAGATAAAATTAAAACAATTTTTTTTTCAATAATCTTTCAGTACAATCCATAATTTAAAAATGTTTTCTCTCATAACCAAATGAATTCACTCCATCTTTTTTTTTTATATAGAAACCTAACAAAATTATCATTAACATTAATTTTAATTTTCAAACTGTAATAAACATCATTTTTTCGCTTGCAGCCTTATTTCTACATTTTAAAATTTGTAATAAAATTTTAGTATTAATATTTTTATTATTAATTTAAGCTTTTATTGAAATTTTCTTATTAAACTTTTGCGTTATATAATTAAATAAAACACAAACTTATATGGATTTATCATTTCTGTTAAGTTTATAGTAGGTTTACCTCAAGTTATATAAACCCATGATTTGTTTTAACTTTGTTTAAAAAAATTTCTTCACTTTCTCATTTCTTATTTACTATCAATTTTTCATTTTTATATATTTGTAACTAGACACAAGTTCAGTACACAATTGCTCATCAATTACTCTTTTTTTTTCAATTTTTCTCATAAAATCCGATTCTCTTATGCTTTTGCTCTTTTGCCGATTAGGTGAGTTAAGGTGTTTTTTTTTTTTTATTTTAAGGTTGCATATTAAATTTAGATGAGATTAGTTGAGATAAAAATTAAAAGTTAAATAAAATATTATTAGAATATTATTTATTATTATTGTTATTATTATTTTAAAATTTTAAAAAATTGAAATGTTTATTATATTTTATATGAAAATTTAAAAACTTACTAATAATAACTTACTAATAATTTAAAAATGTTTTCTCCTATAACCATATCTATTACTATATATAAAAGCCAAGTTTTAACATCTGACTTGGCATATAGACCGCATTAATCGGTAACTTCTCCACTCCCAAACATCAACCGTAGCGATATATCTAGAAAATCGCAACAGGCGTTTTCTGATGAGGTTCAGGTTCGGCTGCGGAAGAAAAAACTAACACGAAAAGATCACATCCTTTCAAAAATGCAAGATTCTGAAACGAACCATCAAAAGGCACAACCCAACAGCATAATATAAATTCGAACAACCGTGAAACCTTCGCTTTCTCCATAGCATTAGGATGGATAAGCGAAGCAAAAAAGAATTACCGAGAACTTATGAAAGCACTTTTCTTCATCGGCAAACGATATCATAAGAAAACCATCACCCACGACAAGTGTATCAGGTAGTTACCCAAAAATCACTGCAAATAGAAGGCTCTGTTTTTTACCCACAGAAACAGAGAGGTCAGGTCCATACCAGGTTTTACGTGCAAACAGACAGGTCAGCTCCATACCGAGAGAGAAGTGAACGTGCGACGGCGCAGGGAGATGGGCTGAGGTCGACGGTGGTGAGTGCAGTAGCAGAGCAACGCTGAGAGAGAGAGAGAGAGAGAGAGAGAGAGAGAGAGAGAGAAAGTGATGAGAGAGAGAGAACAGAGAGCACCGTGAGAGAATGTTTGGAGTGGCCTTACCGAGAGGAGAACGAAGATCGAGCGCTGGGGGATGCAGTCCAACCGTGGAGTCTTACTTTGCGGCGTCCTCTGTTGCTGGTGAAGTGCATGAGGGTGGTGAAATGCAGGGGAGTATTGGGGCTGAGAGCACATAAGTTGCTCTATTTTTTATGCAGGAAACAGGGGCTTTCAGTGCTGTTGAGGGTGCTGTTTTTGCTCTGATTCTCGGCCACTTCGCACCGTTGGTGGAGGAGACGGTTGGTCTTCCAACATGTTGTAGATCGTCGGTGAAGTCGAAGGGTCGTCGGTGAGTAAACACAGATGAGTGCCTCGGTTGAGTTTGATCTGTTTACTTGGTCTGGGCCTCATTTCAGCGATTTTTTCCCATTTCATTAAAGGTTACGGTGATATTGATATGATGCGGGAGACATGGAAGCAATGATGCGGGAGACATGGAAGCGGGAAGGCTCTTTGGCCACAATATGTTTGCAATCAATGCCGTGAATAATTTTCATAATTGAATAAAAAGGTTAAAAAATCTCTCTTTGATGGTTGATATTGCCTTTTGCGTTATGAGGTGCAGTGAGATTGAAAATCGCATTGAGGAAGCTCTGAAGTTAATCGGTTGTCCACACCCTCTTGAAGCTTCTCAAATTGAGATTCTAGAACTCTGACTATGGCTCAGAACCAACACTCTCGATTCTGTATGTTTTTCTTTTTCTATAAGAATTTTATTTACTTATTTGGTTGCAAATAAAACTGTGTTTGTAGATGTGTAATTCTGCAATTTCTTAGCATCGGAGTGAAGCTTGAGCTTTTGGATGGGTTAGTTTTAGAATTTATGATATGGGTTTTCTGAAATTTTTTATCTATGTATACTGGAATCTTTTACTTGATATATCTCTATTCACAATTGCCTTTATTTTATCAATTGCAGCATATTTCTTGCAAATTTATTTTAAATTTGTTTTAAATTAAACAATCTTTTTTTTATAACAAATTGAACAATCATTTATATATATGAATTTTATTTTTAATATTGTAAATTGACCATAAAATATTTATTGGTAAAGGGAACTCTTTTATGCATGCTCCATTTTATATATATTTGATATACATTTTTTAATAGTTATGGTAGTGATTATGTATAATAAGCTATTTAAAGTTATAAAATTCAGCATAAATAACGATCCGCGCATTGCGCGGGTTATAGGCTCGTTATTTATAATAACTTACTAAATCTTTAAGGGAATTAAACTCCATTCCCAACTTTAGCTCCTCAATCGTATCATCATCATCCACTTGGACATTCTGAGATTTTTCGACACTACCATCATCAGGTTTCTGAGGAATTGGTATATCTTTAATACATTCTTCAATTTTAGGAGATTCACATGGCACTTCAGTTTCCCCACCATCAAGTTTATTATCCTCTGAACCAATTATTCTGTTTGTAGTAGAGTTTGGAGTTTGTATTGTTGGTTAGAATCGGAGGTTTCATGATATGTTGAAATGAGTAACCAGCATTATGCAATAAACACAAATAGTTTGCAATTAAACTCTTGCAAACAAGCCAACTTAATTTTTTTTTTCTTTGTATACGTGCAAAGAAGCTAACTTTTTAAGAATAAATCATGATCAGTTATTATGATTTTTTGTTGTAGTTTTAGACTGTCTCTACTGTTCATTTATAGTTAAAAATTTGAAACATAACAAAATTGATCACAGGGCATACGTGCAGTGCACGTTGCCATTTACTAGTATATATATATATATTCGATTTTGCATATTTTCTATGTTTTTATTTTATTAACAATTCACTTAATTCTCTAATTTACAGAATTCTCACAAGTAGATATATTATTTTTTTTAATTAAAATTCTTTGATCTGATTCAGCTATTGTTTTCAAAAAGTTTCTTCTTTAAAGATAATCAACCTATAGTACTGAATATACGTTAATCACTTAGTAAGGAAAACACACTATGAAAAAGAAAAAACTTAAATATTAAGTTAATTTATGTGCTTTTCTTTTAATAAGGTAAAACCCAAACATGTTCATTAAATGGGCTTCATTTTGCAACTGTCTGGGAGATTCAGCTAGCCCTTATGTGTGAGTCCATAAGTGTTTTTAGGTCTCGTTTGTGATTACACGGTTTAGATGAAATGAAAAAAAATATTTTGAATAATAATAAAATTTTTAAATTAAGATGATATAAGATGATTTGTAATAAAATGTGTGTTTAAATAATAAGATGAGATAGTTTTTACTTTTTAAAATTTAATAAAAAAGTGGATCCCACCAATGATTGAAAATCATTTAATAATTATTGGGTAAATATTATGAATATATTAATAAAAAATAATATTTATGAGTAATTAACAAATCTACCACAAATAAATTTTTTTGTTATTGACCAAAATGACTTATATTCTCAAAAGTTAAAATTTCTTTGTTAAAACATATTGTTCTAATTATGAATTATTTATTTTTCTATGTACAGGAAATTCATGATTTTTTATTCTAATTATAAAGTAGAATAATTTTGATTAGTGTATTAATTAAAATGGAATTGGGTTTGATTTTGCTACAGTATGCATTTTTAGATTCCTGGCCCAGCCCATGCTTTCTAAGCCTATAAGCTCATCAAAAATTAAAACCCAACCATAAAAATTTAATTTTGGTGTTGTGTGTGAGAATCATGCCCTTGTTAAAAGATATTGTTCTAATTATGACTTATTTATTTTTTTATATACAGAAAATTCATAATTTTTATTGTAATTATAAATTAGAATAATTTTGATTAGTATAATATAAACTTATATGTATTAAAAGTGCATTCCTGGCCCAGCCCGTGTGTCTGAGCCCATAAGCTCATCATGAAAAAAAAAAAAAAACCCAGCTATAAAAGTCCTATTTCAGCGTTGTGTGAGAAAGGCCCAGTGTGTCTAAGCCCATAGCCATTGTGGTGTTGTATGTGGAATTCAAGCACAGCTCGTGTGTATGAGCTATATCCTGATGACAAAATAAAACCTAGTCCTTTTTATTTTAAATGACACCGTTTCTTAATGGGAATCTCCTCATTTCTCTCTTGCACCCCCCCCCCCCCCCCTTCTCTCTCTCTCTCTCTCTCTCTCCCCATCCATAGCTTGCCTAAAATGGTGCGCTCCACATTAGTCCACACCCACGCCCACGCCCACGCTGCGATTTTGCGACACCGTCCTTCTAGCCATGACGCCGTCGCATATAGCAGATCCTTGATCTCTCTTTTTCTCCCCCCGGTTTTTCCTTTTCCCCCTTTGTGCCGCCATAGCCCCATGAATCGATCTTAGTTGAACGAAGGTGTTTTGAGTTTGTGATTCTCAAGTGGGTTGGGTTTCTGGATGGGAGTTGAACGAAGGTGGGTTCATGTGTGGGAGTTGAACGAAGGTGTTACGGGTATGTGATTCTTAGTTGGGTTGGGTTTCTGGATGGAAGTTGAACTAAGCTGTTCTAGGTTTTTGGTTCTCTCTGTTGCGGTGTTTTGAGTTTGTGAGTGATTTATGGGTGACTGTAGCGGCAGCAGTTGAACGAAGGTGGTTGGATTTCTGGGTGATTTCTGCTTGGATGAGTGATTTCTGGATGGGAGTTGAACAAACACAACGACCAAAAAAAAAAAAAAAATCCTACCTTGACTCTCACATTCACAACATGTTGATGAGAGAAATAACAACAGAATGCAAAGTAAAAATACAGCAAACAGAAAGGACGAGAAATAGATTTCAAAAGGAAAGGAAAAACATTTGAAACGAACGTACCCACAGCACAACTGAAACCACAACAAAGAATAGCAATCGACGCTGCTGCAAATTCAAATTCCTCTTCGTCCCTCACCTCCAAAACCCTTCTCACCCATCAACAAACAGATATATCCATCACACCAACATACTGTAGCATAAAAAAGTAACCACAATTTCGTCTTTAAAAGATAGACTCGATCATAAAGTAATTAAACAGAGACAAAACGGAAAAATGATAAATGCATAGAGATGAAATCGAAAATAAAATTTGGGAAAAAATTACTGTTTATCGACGATTATACAACAATTGCATACAATTAAATAGGATAAATATGTAAATCTATCAATAAATAAGGATAAAAATGTAAATTTCTAAATAAAAAAAAAAGTAACGATGAGGTGCAAAAAGAAAAAAACAAGAATAAATAGAGATAAAATAGAAAAATAAAATGGAGGAAAAATACTGTAGATTACTCTGTTGGCTCTTTTATTTATAGAATAATATTTATATATATATATTTATATATATCGACAGCTAGTAGACATAATAATTGTTCCTAGAGAGTAGATACTGCCGTTTGCATGAAAGATTATTCTTTGACTTGGTTTCTTGTTAAAGATGCTCGTCATCGACTCAATACGCCAATACCGTATACGTTCTTTTCCTTTTGTCAAATAAATATATTTGATCACATATTCTATTGATATTCATAATTCGCTCTCAAACATACAAAAATATATATATATCAATAGTGTCCTATATATAAATGATATTGCTATTAAGAAAGGGTTCACAAAGATGACATGAATCTAAAACGTCATTAATTTATTACATCTTTAATTTAAGAAAAATATTAGTATGTCGTTTGAGTTTCTCTTTCATTTTGATCGCTCATGTATTTTATTTTATTTTTAATTTATTTTATTTAATAAGTAAGGAAGTAACTTTTAATATATTGTTGTATTTTTTCTTTTTTTTTTAAATATTTAAATATGTTAAAAAATATGAAAAAAATAAGGTAAAAATAAAAAGAGAGATTTGTGCTAGCGGACACACCCAGTAGTCAAAGTTGGGCGACACGCTAGCACTGTCCTTAATTTAAAACATTTGAAACTAAATTACGATTTGTATAATGAGATGAGATAAGATGATTTTAAATGAAAGTTAAAAGTTAAATAAAATATTATTATTATCAGATTCGCTTATAAGCGGTTCTGCCATTTATCTCTAATAAACAACCCTCCTATCAGAATCAGCACATCAAAATTTACACCAAAAGAGAAATAGTCGTAGTCACACATGGTCAGTCTTGCCCCTTTCAAAATCTCATCGTCCTTGCCGTTTGAATAGCACAAAACTGCCATGCCCCTTTCGAAATTCATCTCGCTGAGACACAAGCATATCTTCCGTCCGAATTCATTGCTCGAGTTCGACCCCAAACATGGTGATAATTTATTCATAGTGATAATACAAAGTCTTCTTCCTTCTATTCAGCTAGGTGATTTTGATAAACCTGATTGGCTTCCTTTTCAATTCTGCTAGTTTATTACTTCTGATATTCGGGAAGCTATTAAATTTAAATTGCCAGAATTCCTTGGTGGAAACTTGTCTGTATCTCATGTGCAATTCCAAAGCAAACTTTCTATTTTGGTGGAAAATAAAAAAATACTTCCAGTGTATTTTGTAGAAATTGCATTGAAGGTACAGATCATCTCTATACAAAACGGTACTTATGGAGAGAAGTAAGGAAAAAGTGTTTGAGGGACAAGCCAGTAACATAGAGAACAATCTGTACCCATTTGTTTTTCTCAATGTTGATGGGAATTTATTCATCTTCTCGAATAATCGAGCTGTTTTATCGGACTATACAAGCAACAAGATTCATGTGAAGAAGAACCCAGCAATACTGGGAGGCTATCCGATGTGGCAGACGAAAACAAAGATGAAAGCGAAATATCAAAAGCCAGTAGTCCTATTAATCGGGTGAGGTGTGGTCACGCGAAAATAAAGATGAAATACATACGTGTCTAAATATTATATATTATTGATGGGCTGTTTTTAGTGGGTTATAAGCTCAATCAATCAGTTTTCTTTTTTATTATTATTGTTTTAATATTTGAAAAAATTTAATTTTTTATTATATTTTATATGAAGATTTAAAAAAAATTATATTGATAAGATGAAATGAGAGGAGACTAAATATATCAAATATCTTAAAATATAACTAATATTCCTGCGTGGGTCTACAGTTCTAGTAAGTCAATATTATATGTACTTATCCATTCGAATGATCTTTGCCTTTGGAATGCAAATATATAAATATATATATATATATATATTTAGATAAACCCATTCATCATTCATGGCTAGGTGTGATCTTATCCATGAACAAGTTGTATTAATTAAGGTTTGTATGAAGTCAAAATCAAATTAGCTGGTCACGGTCAATTGATTCAATTGATCAGGGAGACAAAATGGGGCATGCATGCATCCAGCATATTCGTCGGAATATTACTCATGAGATTCTTTTTGGCCTGCCAAATGGGGTAATTAACTAGCACTGAACAAAGTCTCATGAGGGAGAATGCGCATGTTTCATCGACCACTACAAAGATTCTTCGGGTAGTGGTTGGCATTTTCCTTGATGAGACATTTAATTGTAATCTATTTTGTTGTGTCGGAAAAAGTTGGGTTATCTGGTCCTGCCGCCCGACCAGTTCATACTTTCAGATTCTACCGTCATGAATACGTACATTTTATAAAATTAAGTAACATATATATGTTTTTAAGTTAAATTGATTTTACAGATTCTGTTTGAATGTTATGAATATTTCAAATAATTTGAGACGTTTATCTATAAATAATAATAAGTTAAAATGTTTAAGTTGGTTTTGTGGCTCTCACTAATATGTATTTTGATGTATAAAGTAAGTTAATATATGTTTTAAATTTTTTATGAAAAATAGTTGAAAAAATAATGAATGATATAAAAAATTAGTTTATTATTATAGCGATGGAGTAATAATAAAAATCTCATCAATAAAGAATGTTGAGTTAAAATGAAAACAGGGAGATATATTAAAGATTAAATAAGTTGTGCGCGCATGTTTGGATGATAAGAGATCACCTGAACACCAAAACAGATCCTAAATAATGTAGTTTTACAATTTAATGTATAATATAAAATTATATTAATTTATAAATTTATTTATATGAATCTTTCGTATGCACGTTTTTTTTTTTTTTTTGAGATAAGATCATGATATAATTCAGTTAGCAGTACTGAATTGGGATGGTAGTGAGAGATCATTGGGGTGAAGTTCAAGCTGTCTTAGCTGGTTCTAGGAGTGGCATTCAGTAGCAGAGAGTTGGGCTCTCAGTAGAGCTATTAACTTCTATGATGAACTCGGATTGGGTTTTGTTCAATTTGAGGGCGATGCAAAGCTTGTTATAAATGCAGTTAAAAAGGAGTCAGTAGACTACTCTTGAAATGGTCAACTCATCGAGGACATTAAGGGCTCTATAAGGGTTCATCAAAATTGGTCCATACAGCGGGTGGCAATTAGAGGAGGGAACAAAGCAGCTGCTAAGTTAGGATATTCTTTAAATTTTGATCAGCTCTGGATAGAAGAGGAACCTCTTGAGGTTTCCCCATTTGTTATTCTTAACAAATCATGTATTCTTTGATTTATAAATGGAATTTCTTTCAAAAAAAATTCAGTTAGCAGTACTGGCATTTTAAATAGGGCTGCTCACCCGACCCGACCCCGGCAAAATTGATATTCCGACCCGACCCGTTTACGTTAACCGATTATCCGAACCGTTTTTTTTTTTTTTTTTTTTTTTTTTTTTTTTTTTTTTTTTTTTTTTTTTTTTTT
>QEOT01002891.1:257932-292994 GCA_003123785.1 Pterocarya stenoptera
TTTTTTTTTTGTTCAAAATTCAAATGTGCTCAAGTTCTGCCAGAATCAGATCACGCTTTCCATCCGTTTTCGTTAGCCACCATTCAAATCAGACACCGAACCTTGCGAAGTAGCAAAGCGAGCAAGAGGGGGAGAGCGGGAGAAGAAAACAGAATCCAACTCCACCAGTGTGAGCTGCGACAGTGAGAGAGAGATTTGCAAGAGAAAGACTGAGAGGGTTCTGACTTCTAGATTAGAGAGCGTCGAGCGAGAATTCATGGGTGAAACTACGGCATTTTTTTTGTCAAAATTCGGGTATCAGGTAATTCCGATTGAAAGAGAAGACGGGTACGGCCATTTCCGTTTCCGAAATTTACTGAAACGGTTCGGGTATTTTTGATCGGTTAAGGTCGGGTAAGTCGGCCGGGTCGGGTAAACGGCTTATCTGTACACCCCTAATTTTAAATTAGCGATATTTTGGACTCAGTCTTCGTTGGAATGAGACCAATAATTTATCCGAAAATTTTTGTGTGCAAGTGCAGATTGCGATGTTTTTTGTTTTTTGCAGAAGAAGACCGTACCTGTAATTTATTAATAATGCAGACTGTAATGATCATGTTGTTGCTGCTGCATGCAGTTCATGCTTCTGATCTTTCCTTGCTAGCTAGCTAGCTCTTGATCCCATCAATAAGCTCTCTCCAATGTCGTCTAAACATTTTATAATCCTCTTTTACATTTTCCCATCTCTAATATTATTTCGCCCTGCAGAAGCACAGAGTTGGGTGAAAGCCGGTTATTGGCTTTCCGGACAAGAAGTTTCTGGCATAAACTCAACCCTCTTTACTCACATTATTTGTGGTTATGCTGATATTAACACTTCAACGTATGAGTTACATATCTCGCCCAACCATGAGCGCGACTTCCCCGTCTTCATGAACACTGTCAAACAAGAAAACCCATCAATCACGACGCTTCTTTCCATTGGAGGTGAAAACCGATCTTTTTCACTTATGGCCAACAGTTCTGTTGGCAGAAAGTCCTTTATTGACTCCTCATTAAAAATTGCCAGACGCTATAGCTTTCAAGGGTTAGACCTGAGCTGGATTTTCCCTGACACAAGCTCTGACATGAACAACTTTGCCTTACTCCTTGAAGAGGGGCGACTAGCTGTAGAGTCCGAGGCTAAAAACAATAGCCAGCCACAACTGATCTTGACTGCTGTAGCTGGCTACTCGCCAGTTAATTCACAAAATGTCTCCTATCCTGTCGACTCGATGCAGAAGAACTTGAATTGGTTAAACATTATGGCTTATAACTATAAGGACCCTTCTGGGGCAAACATTACGAGTGCTCGTGCAGCTCTGCATGATCCAACGAGGCGTATTACTATTGATGATGGCATAAGGGACTGGATTCGAAGGGGACTATCTGCAAATAAGTTGGTTCTGGGGTTGCCTTTCTTTGGCTCTGGGTGGACACTTCAGAATTCCGAGGACAATGCTATAGGTGCACCAGTCACCGGTCCAGCGACTGGTCTAAGTTTTAAAGAACATGGAAACACCGCCTACAAGAATATCAAGCAACTTTACATTCGTAAATATCGGGCTGCTGTAACGTACAATGCTACTTATGTAATGAATTACTGCATCAATGGATCAACATGGATTGATTTTGATGATGTTGAGGCTATCGAAACTAAGGTGTCCTACGCCAGGAAGATGGGGTTGCTCGGTTACTATGTCCTGGAAATCACGGATGATGACAATTGGGTGCTTTCTCTTGCTGCAGGTACAAGTACTTATTAATGTCTCTTCAGAATCTATTCCTCATATATAGTTTCTCTATTGCATGCATGGTTACGTTACCATGTGTCCAACTATTTTGAGATTTTATTTTGAGATTGACAAAGGAGGAAAGGAAACCTGGAGCAGCCCAATAACTTGATGGCACTGAAAATATATACAAGTACTTGGCATGATCTCATGAATGGCCTCGGTCCGCATTCAAATTTGTGATCTTTGGTCAATAATTTCTTCCTGATCTTTGCATTCTATGGCATGTCAAAACTACTAGACAGACCATATATATTGTAGTATATATATATATATATATATGATCTTAATTATGACATGTTTCTGTCTGATAAAAAATGATTTTGGCATCAGCGCAAGGGGTCGATAAGCCTCACATTAATGGAGCTGACAACAATCAGCACCAAAAGTGGCGATTGTTAGTGATCATTTTGGTTCCGACTGCTTTGCTTATTCTCGGCCTAGTCTCGGTGATGTGCTATTTAAGGAAGAGAAAGCTAAAACCAAAAGGTGATATCTTTTGCTTCAGTTGTAAGTAGTATGTTGATTATTTAGTACTGCTTTTTAAACCAAATGAAAAAATAAAAATGAGATTTTAGATTTGTTTTTCCCTGATCTGTTTGCTAATTGCCCACCTTGGTGATACGAATGGTACGTGGAGGCAGCTAAAGAACCAGGAGCAAAAGTCAACAACACAGCAGCTGCAGGAAACTTTAATAGCAATGCTCCTGATGATCTTCAGATCTTCAGTTATGCTGATATTGAGATGGCTACTACTGCATTTTCATTTGAAAATAAGCTAGGAGAGGATGGATATGGTCCTATTTACAAGGTAAACCCTTGAATCTAGCATTAGGTTATTATATATAATCAGGAGTTTTTTTAAAATCTATTACTTTTATAATTTCTTAATTAAGCATCTCTTTTAACTTATATTCTATTATCTCATCATTTAATTTCATGTTTCATTTATGATTACTAATTAATTAAAAAAACCTTTATTGTATTATAATTTTCCTATATACATTTATGATTACTAATTAAAAAAAAAAAAAACCACTCGACTTTTTTTGTATTATTTTATTATCCATTTGCCTTCTTCACCTCTTTATACCCTCACCAATTAATTTTGATGTTTATTGAGACAGAACAAATTGTCATTCCTCAACAATATAAGAATATTAATCTTACATTTCAAACTAGCTAACCACAAGTGTCTGTGTTGCAGGGTATACTTGAAAATGGACAAGAAATAGCGGTGAAAAAACTTTCAAAAACTTCCACACAGGGATTTGAGGAGTTCAAGAATGAGGTTTCACTCACAGCCAATCTGCAGCATGTTAATCTTGTCAGAGTCTTGGGATTTTGCATTGAAAGGAATGAACAAATGCTCATCTACGAGTACATGCCTAACAAAAGTTTGGACTTCTACCTTTTCGGTCAGAATATTTTCTACTTACAGTATTGAAGGGAAAATATTGAGAGCAAAATGATATTGTTTGTTTCAAGTTCTAGCATATATAGTAGGCAAAAGAATATACTAATAATTAATTGAGTCTCAATATTAATGAAAATCGGGGTGGACCTCTTTTAAAGTACTTTAAGAGAGAGGAAATTCGAAAGGGCATCAAGTGAGAAAGAGTTATTTACATGAAGTAGGCTATTCGTACAGTACAACCTAATTTATTAATAATCATTTAATCTTGTTTGAAACATTTATATGGATATCAATAAATGTTGTAAGGCCTATGTGTCGACGAATACTGTTGTCGAAAGATGTGTTTTGCTTGATGGTTTGAGATTAGCTCAACAGCTAGGTCTAAAATATATTTTGGTGGAATCAGACTCTTCAGTGGTGGTGGGTTGGCTTCAAACTGGTGTATGTAACTTCTAGTATATGTGAGATTTTTTAGAAGAAATCAAAGTGTTGTTTAGGACTCTTCATTGTAGCATATGTCACATTTATAGAGAAGGAAATATGATTGCTAACTTTTTAGCCAAGGGGGGAGCTAATAATATTTGTATTCAGCTTGTTGGCTCAGAGATCGGATCGAGGAGAATTCGCGGACTTTTGCGCACTGATCGTTGGGGACTTTCTTACTTATGTTGTTAATTCATTGTTTATTTGTTTTTGTTGTAAATGATAGTTCATCCGCCTTTGCGAGGGTGATTCAATAAAAAAACTCTTTTCTCCAAAAAAAAAAAAAAATTGTTGTAAGGCCTACTTTATGTGTCTATCGACTCTCTCCCACTCAAAGCCCTCAAATTCGGATAATAACTTAAAAGGATCAGTTTGATTGATCCTTTAAAGGTGCCGTCTTGCATTTCCTCACTAAATACTTGTGATCTTCATTCATTTAGTAAGGAAATGAAAATTCTTGTAAGGAGTAGTTGGGCAGTGGAAATTTTAAGAATCAGCTTTTTAGCATTTTGCTTTATTTGAGTAGTACTTGCACTCACAATATGAGTGTTCGATCGCAACAACATTTCATAATTGATTGTTGCAGACCATGCCAGACAAGGGCTTTTGGATTGGAATAAGCGCGTTCGTATCATCGAAGGGATTACCCAAGGACTTCTATATCTCCAAGAATACTCGAGATGGACAATAATTCACCGAGACTTGAAAGCCAGCAACATTTTACTTGACAACAAGATGAAGCCTAAGATCTCAGATTTTGGCATGGCTAAAATTTTCACAAATGAGGAACATGAAGCTAATACAGGCCGAATTGTTGGAACATAGTAAGTACCCTACATGATGTTAATGAAGAACTGCAATGATTAATTCCTGATAGTTAATTTGACTATATTTCTATTGTGTATTATCAACCATTAATGCATGCAGTGGTTATGTTCCTCCTGAATACATTAAATGAGGTTTGTACTCCACCAAGTCTGATGTCTACAGCTTTGGAGTTTTACTGCTACAAATCATAAGCGGCAAGAAGAATGCTTGTTGTTATGGCTTGAATGAAAATTTAAGCCTCCTAGATCATGTAAGTTAGTCTGATCGATTATACTTTTGTTTTACTATCCAATGACTTGACCGAATTGGATGATTCTATTCTGGAAAGATGAACACTATACACCCCATATAAGCATTTAATTCATGGTCTATCTTTCTGCATTTAAGCATCTGATTTGGTTAGGCATGGAGATGGTCTCAATTGCCTTTTCTGCATGGCTCAACATCAAATCCTACTTGTGATCAACTACACTTGTATCATTGTTAATTTTTCATTCTCTAATTAGGCGTACGATCAGTGAGAATCAAAGAAAGGCATGGAGTTTATGGACCCATCTCTGGATGATACACTTTCATCATGTAAATTATCAAGATGCTTGCAAATAGCTCTTTTATGTGTCCAGGAAAATGCAGGTGATAGGCCAACCATGTTGGAGGTTGCTTCAATCCTAAAGAGTGAAAGCGCTGCTCTTACAATTCCTAAATTGCCTGCCTTTTCTATAAAAAGAAATGAAGAGGAGGAAAACAAATCTGAATTGAAGCTAGAAAATTGTTTCATCAACGACACAACAATCTCCGAAATGGTTGCTCGATAATTAAGCATGCATGGTCAAGATACTCTTTCTGATATGTAGTTTCATAACGGGGGATCTTAGGCATGCATGGGTACGTACGTATATGCAGTATTGATCTTATAATTGCAAGAAATTTTTAATCTTTGTCCAAATTAGATCTATTATACTTTTTCTATTCTATATTCTATAGTTTCTACCAAGAACGTTGTAACACCCCATTCCCGAGGGGTCTGGAGAGTTAAATCATGTCACTTAAAAGTCATTTTCCAACTACAAAGTACAAACTCCAATTTTTCTCTATTACACAAAATATTCATACATCAATTACTCTGGTACAATTAAACTAAGACAACACAAAGTCTTAATATAAACATCAACCTCCCAACATATCACATCATCAAATCACAACAAACTTATTGAATAAGAATCATCAATACTCATATAAACCTTATATACTTAATCCATTATTCTTAACTCATCTCACCCATGCTTCATATTCTCGATCCTCAGCTGAAATATTCAAATCATCTGAAAAATATTATGGAGATAGGGGTGAGTTAGCAACAACTCAGTAAGCAGAGAACATATACTAGTATGTAAACATGAGCATTTTCATAAAGTTCAGTATGCAGAAACAAAACATTTCATTTTCATATGCACATCTCAAAATGTATTATCAGAAAATCAGAGCGATTTTTCAACCTTTTCATATTCAAAAACCATTTTCATATTCAAAAACCCTTTGGCATAACATAACTGAACATCTTCATCTTATCATATCATGTCATATCATATACCATGTTTAACCCTCGTGGTAGGGTTGTGCTATCCCCGGTGGCCAAACCAGGAGAATGTGAATTTTTCTCTTATTATTCTCGGAGCCCCGAGTGTGCACATAGGAAAGACCACGCAGAAAACCACTTTGTTTCCAAAGTGGGTGCACCAGAAACAGAGAAATTGGTACCAACCCAAACAGAGACCACAGTTTTACACCCATGGTAAGGTCAGAACAGAACAGAAACAGAATGTCATGCCAGAGGTTTCAGAAATCACATCATATCGTATCAGAGTTCAAAATATTTTCAGAACAGAATAGAATCAGATCACAAGAATAAAATTTATGCACAAAATTTCATGTTCGCTCTCTTTTGCACAATTCAGAAACAAAATGTCAAAATAAGCTCATGTCTACACCAGTCATGACAGAAAATATATTCTTCTTATACAGAATTTCATGAGTAATGCAAAACAAATAACTGAAGTCGTTTCTGAAATTTCTTTTCATAACAAAACATGCAAATTTTCCAAAATCGACCTCAGATTATTTTATTTTATGCAAAATCTAGTATAAGAACCCCGCTTACCTGAGCTTCTTAGCTTTTCAGAAAATTTCCTCAATAATGCCGAACAAAATTAATCGTCACCTATAAGATAATCACGTAAATTTCTATCAATTTCCAATCAATCTCGTATTTCGATATTCAAGCCTAAACTACTAAAATGATCTATTTTTAATTTCCTCAAAAAATCCAAAATTCTAATTATTCCTAAAATACCAATATCACTTTCTAAACTCATCAACATCGAATTTAATAACTCCGACTAAAACATTAGATTCTAACTTATTTACAATTGAGATCTTACTATAATTTATGAAAACTAAAATAACATGACTATATCAAAATCATTATAAGTAAAAGATCATACTTAAAATCATCTCTTACATGAGAGCCCAGTTTTCAAATATACACATGAACATGTATGCAATTATGCGAAAAATCTAGTTTTAATTTACAAACATGAACATGCGTGTAAATCAACCAACAAATATTCGTACTCATGACAAAACACGAATGTGACCCAAAACCTCATTTTTTCATAAAATGATTATTTTCCAACGCACGCCACAAATTCCATTTGACCCAAAACACGCCATAAATAATAACTGTCATGTTTCCAAAAAAATGGCCCAAACATAAACCAACCATATCACGGCAAATAAGTTAGTGCAAAAATACATTTAAATCTCAAAAGTTATTTGAAAAAATACTTACATAGCTATAATATAATTTTTGAAGGATCACGAAACTGCTAAAAGTGCCAAAACAACAACTCCACAGTGTAAAAATACACTGTGGCCGTGGGTCTCAAAAACTAACTTTTGAACGGAATCAAACCAAGACTTGAAATTGATGGGGTAGGTACTAGGAAGGTCGGTGAAGCTAATGGTGGTGGCCTTTGGTTGTGGATGGTGGCGGAAAGGGCGGTTTAAGGTCCGAAAAGCACAAAACGGAGATGAGGTTGGCTGGGCTTTACCGGTAATGGATCGGGACTGAGGATGTGTCCTTTAAGTTGCTGGGATGCCAAGGATGAAGTGCTGAAGAGGTGGTGGCCGGAGGTGGAGCGACGGCGGCGCTGTAGCACAAAGAAGGTCGTGGCTTAGAGGTTCTCGTGGAGGTTAACGGTGGCGAGACAGGAGGTGAAAATGGAGGGGTGAGGTCGCCGGAAGCTGGGGAAGCCAATGGGCTGGGCGGTGACGGCAATGAGCAATGCAGGAGCTTATAGGCCGAAACGGGCTTACAAGGCGAAGAGAGAGAGAGAGAGAGAGAGAGAGAGCGTGGGAGGTGGTGGCTGGGGTGGGTGAGCTCGCCGGAGTGTGGGGGAGGTCATGGGCTGGGCGATGTCCCTAGACGGTGGCCCACGATGGCGTTGGGTGGAGGTGAAGAAGCGGACGAGAGAGAGGAAGAGAAAGTTGTGCGTGAGCTGGGAGAGAAGCAAGAAAAAAAAGAAAGAAGAAAAGAAAAAGAGGGAAAAGAAAAAAAGATGAAAAAAAGAAATGAGGTACAATCCTTATAACTGGAGTCTCAAAAATGATCCAACGAAAAATATTTTAAAACTGCAAGCTAAATAAAATGATTCAAACGCAGTGAAAGATTTAAATAAAATAATACTAATTTTAAAACCCATAAACAAACTAATTTAAATTAAAGAGTACTTTAAATGCAAAATAGCAATTAAAAATAAGAAAACACATTAAAAAAATAATTTTCACAATTTAAAATATTATAAAATAATATATCAAAACTCCCTTAATTTTAAAACAAGAGAAAAAAATTTTAAATTCATTAAAATAATTCTTTAATAAAAATACACTAAAATACGAAATGTTACAATGTACAGTTTGAAGATGTCATCAAACATGGCTTCTTGTTTCCTCTCTAGGCCTCCTACGTAGAGGCGATTCTACTGCCAATGGTGCAGTTTTCTTTCTTGCTTAGATTTGGACTGTTACGGTCAAGATCTATGGAGGAAAATCTAAATGATTTGTATACGCGACTTTCTTTGACTGAGCAGGAGACTGATGAGGTTGTGGTGGAGCCTGAAAAGTTAGAAAATGCAATTTTAAGTGGGCCAGTGTTTGATATTGAAACTGTTAACAAAGAAGCATTATAACAAGGAAATCTTTAAAGCTACGATGAGGAAAGCTTGGAGGCCTGAGATGCGAGTTCGTTTCCGTGATCTGAGTGCAGCTCTGTTTCTTGTGGAATTCGATGA
The DNA here is from genome assembly GCA_003123785.1 of Pterocarya stenoptera. Classification (NCBI taxonomy): domain Eukaryota; kingdom Viridiplantae; phylum Streptophyta; class Magnoliopsida; order Fagales; family Juglandaceae; genus Pterocarya; species Pterocarya stenoptera. Next base: position 266,821 of record QEOT01002891.1, read on the forward strand.
CCGCCGAGATAAAGAACGTGTGATTAGAGAGGGCCTATGGTCGTTTGATAAGCAGCTTGTATTGGTGAAGGAGGTAGATGGCTGTCAACAGGTTCAACAAATTCAACTCACAGAGGCTTTGTTTTGGATTCGACTCCATGATCTTCCTCTTATGGCTAGGAACGAATATGTGGGACGTCTGGTAGGAAACAAAATTGGCAAGGTAGAGGAGGTGGATCTGGATGAGGGTGAAATGGCCTGGGGGAGTATATGAGAGTTCGAGTTGCTGTTTATGCTCTAGATCGTCTGTTACGAGGTACCAAAATTTCCATTGGTGTAGGTAAATCCTTTTGGGTTAGATTTTCTTACGAAAAACTTCCCAACTTCTGTTATGGGTGTGGTCGTCTTGGCCATGCTGATAAGAATTGCCTCTTATGGAAACAAATGTCTCTGCAATCTGAAGGTGTTGATCTTCCATATGGTGCATGGTTGAGAGCTACTAGTTTTAGAGATCCTAGAAATGGTTGGAAGATGAGGGAGACTGTTCCAGTTCGACAAAGATCACCTTCTATGGGGATCTCAGCTCTGGCGAAGAATGGTGGAGAAGTTTCGACGGCGACAGCTGGAGAGTCTTCGACAGGAGGTGCAGGTGGCGTGAATTGCGGAAGTGATTATCAAGAGGAATTTCAAAATGAAACGGCAACAGAGGTAATGGCAACATTGAATAAGGATAAGCAGTTGGCGAGTTTCGTGGAGAAGACTTCTGAGAAGATTGATGTTCAGGTTTCGAAAGGTGGTTTTGAGTCTAATGCAGTTTCTAACCGTTATGATGATGGGAGTGAAGAACAGTTACCAAGTAATGATGGGTCGTATAAGGATGGGCTTACTGATTCGAAAACGTCTGTTATATCTGCTCCAGCGCATGAGAAGTTCGTGGCTGTTGTATCAAGTGATGGGCCCGCTTGGGTTCAAAGGCTGACTAAGAGGGGCCTTGTTAAATGTGGGAAACCAGATGGTATTACTAGTAGAAAGTGGAAACGAGTGTCGTTTCTTAATTAAACAACAGATCCGATGATAATAGCAAAACAGTCTCTGGGTAGTTCGAGGAAAAGGAAAGTATTCTGTTATGAAGAAGATGTGGGTGAGGAGACTGATGGTGGGTTGGCAAAGAGGCAAAATCTCACCTCATCTACTGCAAGCGAGGATGTGATTCCAAAAGCAGAAAGATCGGCGGCGGCTGGTGTCCAATGCCATCGGGAGCTATGAAGATAATGAGTTGGAATGCTCGTGGGTTTGGGAATCCACGGGGCATTTGAACCCTCTGTGATCTGATCAAGAGGGAATGACCCGATGTGTTGTTCTTACAGGAAACTAGACTCACTGTCCGTGAGTTTGAGCAATGTAAGTACAAATTAGGTTGGTTCTAGGGGACTTTAATGAGGTATTGCACCATCATGAGAAGAGGGGTGGGAGGCCTTGTCCTAAGAGGCAAATTGCATCTTTTAGAGATGTGGTAGGAGAGTGTGGTTTGAGGGATTTGGGTTTTAAAGGGTATCCTTTTAAATGGTGTAACCATAGAGAAGGGCCACAGTGTATAAGTGAGAGGTTAGATAGGTGTTTGGCTAACACTTCTTGGTGGCATATGTTTCCTAATGCTAGAGTCACTCATGGTTTGGTGGTATATTCGGATCATTTTCCTTTATGGGTGGATATGGAGGGGGTAGTGGAGTCTTCAAAAACAAGGAAACTATTTAAGTTTGAGGCAATGTGGGTGGGTGAGCAAGCTTGTGAGGATATTATTAAAGAAACTTGGGGTAGGTGTGCTTCTCAGACTAGTATAAGTAAGGTGGTGGATTTAATTAAAACCTGTGGATATTAGTTGGATATTTGGAATAGACACTCTTTTGGACATGTGCAAAAGTAGCTTCATAAAGCAAAACAACATATGGTAATGCTTTATAAAAGGGGTTATTTGGGTGCTAATAGAGAGGAACATTAATTGGCAAGAGATGAGGTTCAGAAATGGCTTGAAAGGGATGAAATAATGTGAAGACAAAGATCAAAGGCTCTGTGACTCAAAGAAGGTGATCAAAACTCAAAGTATTTTCATATGAAGGCTTCTTAGAGAAGGAGGAAGAATAAGCTCGTAAAGCTACAAGATGATAATGGGTTTTGGCATGAATCTAAAGGAAGGGTTAGGGTGATTAATGATTATTTCAGAAATCTATTTACTTCTTCAAATATGAGGGGCTTTTTGGATTTTTTGGAGCCTTTAGCTAGTAAAGTGACTAGTCAAATGAATGAGGATTTGAGCAAGGCCTATTATGAAGATGAGTTAAAGGCTGCACTTCAACAAATGAACCCTACAAAAGCTTCTGTCTAGATGGCATATCTCCAGTTTTTTTTTTCAAAAATGTTGGCATGTGGTGGGAGAGTCAGTGACTTCTGCAACCTTAGATGCTTTGAATTTAGGTTATTTTCGAGCTTCCTTAAATCATAAATATATTACTCTTATTCCAAAAAAGAAGTCACATTTAAAAGTTTGTGATTATAGACCCATTAGTCTTTGTAATGTGGCCTATAAATTGATTGTTATGATGATATCCAATAGATTGAAAACTGTCTTGTCTTCTATCATTGGGGAGAGTCAAAGTGTTTTTGTCCCTGCTCGGTTAATCGCAGATAATATTCTAATTGCCTATGAGTTAGTTCATTATCTTAAACAAGAGAAGGGAGGAAAAAAAGGGTATATGCATATAAAATTAGACATGAGTAAGGCATATGACAGAGTTGAATGGAGTTTTATAAAATCAGTGATGGAGGTCATGGGTTTCAATCAGAATTTGATCCACATGATCATGTATTGTGTCAGTTCAGTTTCCTTTTCTGTGCTGATAAATGGTGATCCCAATGGGCTTGTTTTACCAAGTAGAGGGTTGAGATAAGGGGACACATTGTCCTCTTATCTCTTTCTTATCTGTACTGAAGACTTGACTACTTTTCTAAAGGAAGTAAGGCTGAGGAGGGAGATTTCTGGTCTTAAGATTTGTAGGGGTGCTCCAAACGTTAATCATTTGCTATTTGCAGATGATAGTGTTATTTTTTGTAAGGCTGAGGTGGGGGAAAATAGAAGAGTGCAAGCTATTTTGGAAAAATATGAAGGTGTTTTTGGTCAAAGGATTAATAAGGAAAAGACTGTTATGGTTTTTAGTGGCAATGTTAGCAGGGAAGTTAGAGAAGAGATAAAACTGTTGTGGGGAAACAGTGAGATTCAACTGTATGAAAGATATTTAGGTCTCCCTCCAATTGTGGGTAGGTCAAGACATCAAGCTTTTCATTCTATTAAACAAAAAGTTTGGCAAAAGCTTCAGTGTTGGAAAGAAAATCAGTTATTACAAGGGGGACGGAAGTGCTATTAAAAGCAATGGCACTTTTTATTCCAACTTATTCTATGAGCTGTTTTCTTTTAGCATCAAGTTTGTGTTCTAATTTGGAGTGTTTAATATCAAAACTCTAATGGGGACAGAAGGGAGATGAGAGAGATTCATTGGCTAAGTTGGTCTAGAATGTGTGAGGCAAAGTCATGTGGGGGGATGGGGTTTAAAGATCTTAGGGTCTTTAATTTGGCTCTCTTGGCTAAACAAGGATGGAGGCTGATGCCGGATGAAAACTCTCTGATATTCATATTGTTTCAGTGAAGATATTTCTCTCACTCGATTTTTTAGCAAACTAATTTGGGAAATTGTCCATCATATACTTGGCGGGGCATATGGAAAGCAAAGAAATGGCTACTTGATGGTTGTAGATGGAGAATTGGAGATGGAAGAACTGCCAGAATTTGGTCTAATCAGTTGATACCAGGGCATGCTGCTTTAGCTTCAGAAGGGATTCTCAGAATAGAAGATACAAGAAGACTCAGTGGGTATTCTTATTGATGATGATACAAGAATGTGGAATGTTAATGAACTTAGATCTCTCTTCAATGTTAATAAGCTTTTCAGGAATGGGATAGAGCAGGTGTTGGTGCAATACTGAGGGATGCAATAGGGACAGTTCTCATGGCATTTAGCAAGGTTGAGGTCCCGATGGAAGAAATTGAAGGCTCTGAGTTGCTTGCCATCTTCAGGGGCCTACAGCAATGTGCTAACTATGGGTCTTTCAAACATTATTGTGGAGAGTGAAAGTTTGCTAAGCATTCAAGCTCTAAAGGATGATAGTATGACTAACTCTCTTCTAGGGGTGTTATATCATGAGATTAAGAAACTTGCAAAATGTTTTGAGAATTGTTTATTTTCACATGTATATAGGGAAGGCAATGTGGTAGCACACAAGTTGGCTAAGTATGCATTAAAGGTCGAAAGTATTGATGTTTGGTGGGATTGTATTCCAGACTGAATTTCTCAAGCCATATGACTTGATAATTGTCTGTAATCGTTTTCTATTGATTAATGATATTATCATTTTTATCCAAAAAAAAAGTGTGGTGGCTGATATCCTAAAGGTAGTTATCTGTCCAGGGGTTACTATTGATAAAAGAATCTGGGCACATGAGAGAAGCGGATCATTTAGTGTGAGAAGTTTCTATAGGTTCATCAAAGCAAGATTGGGCTCACATAGTGCAGAAACCTCAATAGCTGGTACTCATCAAATTCCATGGAAGCAGATTTGGAAGATGCCAATGCCAAGTAAAATTAAAATCTTTGTTTGGCGTGCTTGTAAAGAAGGACAAAAGAAAATTTAATGAAAAGACATGTACTAATTGAGGGACAATGCTGTTTTTGTGGTTTCCAGAGTGAAGATCTTCACTATGCTTTGGTCAAATGTGATAGTATTCAGAGTGTGTGGAAAGAGTTGATACCAGAAATGTCCATTGATGCTAGAATGAAAATTTATGAAGTTGCTTTGAATTTATGTGAAGGAATATTAAAAGATAAGATGCCACTTTTGTTTAATTTGGCTTGGAGTTTTTGGTCTAGAAGAAACAAGATGGTGCATGATCAGGTGATGTTGAATCCAAAAAAGGTTGTTGAAAATGCTATTATCTTGTTCAGAAGTTTTAAAGAGTTTAGATTTAAACCAAGCATTCAATTGAAGCATCATTTTCGATGGAAGCCTCCTACAGTAGGTATGTTAAAGCTCAATATTGATGGGGCCATTTTTGGAGAGCTATGTAAATCATGTATTGGTGCAATACTGAGAGATGAACAAGGAAATGTGATTATTGTTGCTAGTATGATTGAGAACAAGGTCAAGGAAGCTGAAGCAATTGAATTAACTGCAATTTTCTGAAGTCTTCAGTTGTGTGTTAGCATGGGCATTACAAAACTTCTAGTAGAATCTGACTGCTTGTTGGCTATGGAGGCTTTGCAGCAAAACAGTATGGAGGGATTGATGTTAGGACTGTTATACAGAGAGATTAAGTCTGTCTCTTCCTGTTTTGTTGAATGTAGCTTTGTTTATGCTCCTAGAGAAGGTAATATGGCAGCACATAGGCTTGCTTGCAATGCGAAAAATGTGGATAACATTGATATGTGGTGGGATTATATTTCAGACTTTCTTTCTCTAGTCCTTTAGCTTGATAAATGTCTGTAATCTTCTTTTATTAATGAAAGTTGGTTTTCTCATAAAAAAAAAATGTCATCAAACGTAAATGCATCAAGCTGTAGCTTGATCGTTTTCGCCATTGTAGAATTCCTTAGAGAAACTCTTTAGGCTCTTTGTGATGTCGAACACAATTAGAATTATCCTAACAGCTAGTTAATCGACAGAAAGTAGAGATTGAGATTAAGAAAATATGCAAAATAGAGAAAAAAAAAAACTCTAAAAAACATTGATTAATGATATAATTCAAAATTATGTTATGAATTAAGCCCACCAAGCAGGGTTTAAATAGTTTCAAAATTTGAATTATGAGAGTTTTCCCAAAAAATGAAAAATTCAAATTATTGCTGAAAATTTAATATGTAAATAAACAAGAATCCTGAAAAAATTTGGCCAAAATCGAGATAAAAAAAGAGTCTATGTTATAAGCCAACAAGCCCCAACCCCTTTCCTCCCCCTCCCCACTCACACCCCCTCTCTCTTTCTCCAATTCACACACACACCCACACCCACCCTCATCCTCTCTCTCTCTCTCTCTCTCTCTCTCTCTGTGTGTGTGTGTGTGTGTGTGTGTGGTAATTAATTCTATCTCTATTCTCTGTTTCCCTCTCAATTCTTTTTCTTGTAACATAATAACATAACCCACATCCTTTGCTCGTTGCTATTTTATCACCATCAACAACAATATTAAATAAATTCTTCTTCCTCATAAGTAGTATATTTAATGAATTTCGAATATGAGATTGTTAAGATTTTGTATTTTTTTAATTGTTGAGAATATACTTAGTTGATTATGTTGTTAGGATGTGTTGAAGATGAATTTAATATTCAAGTGTTAGTGGTGGGTATTAGCTAGAATTTGTCACTGTTATACGGTTGAGTTTAGACCTTATTTGCGTTGAAATAATAAAGGAATAGAGGTCAGTATATGTGATGTCCAACACCATATTTGCAATCTAGAAATTTAGAGTTTATCAATTTTGGAGGATAATCTCTTAGGACAAATCTAAATTCATGTTATTGAGGATTATGTGAAATTTTAGAATTAAATGAGATCATTTTTAGTGTAGAAGTTAACGGATTGTAATGGTCTTGAAATAGGTTCCAAGTGACAGTTGGCGAAGGAATATCATATGATTATTTTTTACTAGCAATCAAGGTAAGTGGCTTTTTAATAGTTTTTTTTTTTTTCCTAAAAGAAATGGTTGGTTTTGTTTGAAATGGTGCACTTTAGTATTATATTTCAAACTTGTGTAAACTTTAGATTTGTGCACATTTTTTTGTAATTTTGGCACTGCTTGTGGGATTTGTGCAAATTTTGTAATAGTTGAAATATTTGAGAAATACTACGTGGCTTATTAAATTTGAAACTTAAATGTGAGCATACTATTTATTCTTGAGCCAATGATATGAATGCCTTTGCGACATGTTTGATGTCACTTGTGATGTGATGTCTTCGTGGGATGATATCTTTGTGGTATATTAGTGATTTTCCTATTATCATGTGATCTTGAATATGATATTTGACTGAACATGTTGGTTGACATAAAATTGTATTGTTCACATTATTTTATTGAGAATTTATTCACTCTCTTATAGTCAAGAAAATTGTCAACTCCCACAGAGAGTTTTGGGGTTCGATGGTTTTGTTACTTGAATATGGTTTTGGATGTACATAGAGCTTTCTTTATTGTCATATCTTAGTTATTTTGACAATTCTTGTGAGATTATCTATATTTTAATTATTTAGAATTTAATGGCTCTAGCAAACTTGTGAATGTATCTTTGAGAATCATTGTATTATATATAGTTGTGAATAGGTTGGAGGTTGTCATGTGAATTTGATATATATTTGTAAACAGGGAGACAGTTTTAAAAATGTGGGCAGAACTTTGTCCGTTCATAGTTTTGGGTTTGAGCCATTACAAAGGTGGTATTAGAGCTTGGGTTTATGATTTTGTAGACACTTAGGAAAGGAATAGGGCTGGTGACTGTGGTTATAGCATAGGTAAAAAAAATCGTAGAATTAGTACTTGATCCTCATTATATTTTGGTTTGGATGCCAAATGACAGTAGTAGTTTGTTGATTATAGTCTAAAGTTAGTCTAAGATTTATTAATTATTTTTTTTTATAATTTTGGTGTAGTATTGTTTGCTGGATCTATTATTGTACTTTTATTTATATAACCCATTGTGGTGATAAAATAGGTCAAATATGCCGCCAAGGTAAAATAAGAAATCTGTTGTTAAAATTTTGGCCCCGAAACGTAATTTAGATAAAGAAATGTCTATTGTGACTGAGACAAATGAAATTGATGAAGTTGCTGATGGAATATATTCTAGAATTGCTTAGAGGATTAACAGATATGAAAATCTAAGAATGGGTTGCTCTTTTAGAGAATTTAAATGTAACGCCCTGTACTCAAAGGTACAGCGACTTAGCTCCTTCCACCTAAAATCATTTTCCAACCACATAGTATATATACTCTAAAATTCTCTATAAAACATATACTCATTGTTTCACGTCAACTACTTCAACATAATTAATCTAAGACACCACAAAATCACAAAACATCCCAATAACCCAAGTCAAGAAAACAAAACAAATCTATTGAATACAATTCGCCAATAATCAAAGTACCATCTTTGCACTTAATCCACTATACTTACATAATCTTACCCATGCTTCATGCTTCCTATTTTTGATCTTTAGCTGAAACATCCAAAATATTTGAAAATATTGTGCAGATAAAGGGCAAGTTATCAACAACTCAATAAGTAGATAACATATACTAGTATGTAAACATGAGCATTTTCACAAAGTTCAAAATGCTAAACAAAACATTTTAGCTTTAGATGCAGATCCATAAACATGTTAACAGAATATCAGAGCGACAGTTCAAAATGTTCATATTCAAAATTTTTTTGGCATAGCATAATTGAACATCATCATCTTATCATATCATATCACATCATCATATCATAATAGCAACCACATTTAATCACTGTGGTAGTGTTGGGCTATCTCCTTGGCCAAACTAAGCAATATCAGAATGTGAATTTTTTCCTTATTCATTCTCGACGTAACACTTGGGCCCAGCTTGAGTCTATTTTTTAAATATTTTTGGGCTTATGTGTATGAAAACCCAATTGTTCGAGTATTTCTTTTGGAATAGACTACAGGCCTAAAATATTTGTTTTGGCGGATTATGATTTTTCTTTCGGTTTGATAATTAGGTTAAAAATATTTTTATGGACTAAGAACATTTTTGGACAAGTTGAATTATCTTTTTAGAAGTTGAGTCGAGGCTCATAATTCAGAGAAAAAGTCCATTTTTATACTACCCAAAATGTGGACCCAAATATTGAAATGGGCTCTACCTAATCACCCTAGGGCCACGCCCGTTTGCTATAAACTGGGAGACCCAACGGCAGTTTGTTTCTAAAAACTCCGCACCTTTGCACGTCTCTTTCCGTTAGTCATAACAGGCATGTCTCTACGTGTATTTATCCACATGCATGTCTCCCCTCTCTAGGGTTTTCTTTTGGTTCTCAATCACCTATTTATAGTTACGCTCATCCCCTGCATGAAAAGAAAACTCCAAGCTGCACTCCTTGGAAGCCTTCCCTTCCATGCATGCTACTCTCCTCTTCCAAGCCGCAAAGCTTCGGTGCAGCACCTCTTCCATAAACCGCAACCACCCATAGGCACAGCAACACCACCACCTTTCATTGGAAGCCAATAACCACATAAACCACCCCTCACGGCCATTGCGTCCGAACACGAAGGTCTGCGCCATCCCCACGTCATAACCAAAGCCACCACACATGAGTCCCTTCAAACGGAAACTCCACTCCATCTCGCAGCACAACATCCCCGAACGGAAACCCAACGTGCCGAGATCACCCTACACGACAGAAGCCGCCGAGCCCACAGCTTAAACCTCCGCCCTACACGACCACCACTTTGCCACCGTGAGACTCTCCCTGCAAACCACTACCCAGCCCCAATAGCAACCGGCAACCTTGCATCGAGAGCCATCAACGTACGAAAACCACCACTGCCAACCGAACCCTCTGTTTTACAAACTCAAAATAGAGCAGCCCACGTCCATGCCGAACCTTCCCCAACTGGCTCTCCATCCCTTTTTCCCTCATGGTTATTCCATCCCTCTCCTTCTCTGTCTTGATCTCAACCACCACCATCCACTTAGTCGCCGCAACCAACATGAGACACTCCCCGTCCGTATGGTAGTCGGTGCACCAACAAGCTAGATAACGCCCCTCTCTACCTCTCGGTGAGCTTTCTCTTCCATCGCTAATCCCATCAACCCCACACAGCATCATGACCTGCCACCACGCCGACACATTCGACGTCCGCCCAGCCCCTGCTCCGTCGTGCACCTCCTCTCTCTCAGTATAGAACTTCACTCTCTAATGCAAGCGTTAGTCTGGAGCAGTTGTAGTTTTTGAAGTTTTTATTGAATTCTAGCCTTCCCAAAGAGCCATACATATTTATGGTTAATTCCCAAACATACCCTTGGTTATACGTTGGGCTTACTTTTATTTTACCCTCTGAAGGCTTTGTTTTAAAGTATATATATACTCTTCCCGCTGGAGTCACGCTCGGGGCTCCCGTTGGGATTTTTTTTTTTTAATTTTTTTTTATTTTAATTTTTTTATTTCTTGATTAAGAAAATAATTTTTAACAGAGATGTGATTTTTTTTTAAAATATGAAAAAATATTAAAAAAATGCATGTTGAAAATGATAAAAAAAAAAAAAAAAAAGCATATAAATTAACACTAGTGGGACTCCGAGCGGGAGCCCCAACGGTGTCCCTAGAACTACTTTATATATTATTACAAAGATAGTTAGGGTTTCAAAGTATATTACTTATTATTATATTATTTGGTATCAGAATTTTTATAAATGAATTTTAGTAGTAAGTGTTTAATATAATTTTGAATGCTTTACATAGGATTAAGTCTATTATATTAAACGAAGTTTTGATTTTTTTTACTGTAATAGATTTTATTATAATTTTTTTTAAAGTACATATTAAGCTGGAGTTGTCTTATCAAGCAGATGATGATGAATTTGAGAAGTGCAGATATTTTAGGATTACGAGAATTTTAGAATTTCCTAAAAAATAGGTTAATTGAGCATTTCGGGTTTAAGTATCGAAATGCATGCTCAATTGCAAATTTATGGAAGTCACATGACTGTTTTATAGTGATGGTTAATGTTGTTCGGCATAGTTGCAAAAAATTTCTGAAAAGCTAAAAAATCCATGTAAGTAGGGTTCTGACTTTGCATAAAAAGAAAATGAACTAAACTTGATTTTATGAAAAATATGCATGATATGTTTTGAAAAGAAATGTGGAACAACCTCAATTATTTGTTCTGCATTACTCATAAAATTTGTATAAAAGAGGAAAGTATTTTTGCCATGACTGGTGTAGACATGACCGAATTTTTGGCATTCTGTTTCTGAGTTATGCAAAAAGAGTGAATAAAAAATTTATAAAAATTGTGCATGTGATGCGAAGATGTTTTGAATCTATTTTTGAATATGTGAAATGATCTGAATTTGTTTTAGTACTCTATTGTGATATGATGTGGCATCTGAAAATCTTTGGTATGATTTTCTGATTCTGTATCTGATTTTGATTTTGGTCATGATCCGATGATTCTAATTTTATTTTGCTCTGATATATATAGCCCTGTCACGGGTGATAATAATGATCTCTAGCTTTGTCACAGGTGATAATAGTGACCTCTGGCCCTGTCATGGGACATAATAGTGACATCTGACCCTGTCATGGGTTATAATAGTGTCCTCTGGCCCTTTGACGGGATATAATAGTGACTTCTAGCCCAGCCATGAGATATAACATGGTCTCTGTTTTAATATGATACTCCGATATTATATAATATGATATGATATAATAAAATGATAAAATTTAGTCATGTTATGCCAAATGACATTTTTGAATATGATCATTTTGAACTGTCGCTTTGATAACATGTTTTTAGATTGCATTTCTGAAACTAAAATGTTGTGGTCTACATTCTAAACTCTGTGAAAAGGCTCATGTTTACATACTAGTATATGTTCTCTGCTTATTGAGTTGTTGATAACTCATCCCTTATCTCCACAATATTTTTCAGATGATTTGAATATTTCATTTGAGGATCAAGATTATGGAGCGTAGGTGAGATGTTTTAAGCATAGTGAATTAAGCATAAAAGGTTTATAGGGGTATTGAGGAATTTTGTTAAGTAATTTTGTCGTGTCCAAATGGTATGGTATTTCGGGAAGTTGATTATATCAAGGTAGTTGGTTTGAAATAATTTTTTTTTTCTATGGTATTGAGAATTAGGAGTCTGCATATGTACTGTGATATATGATTTTAAGTGAAAGGAAGTAACTCTTCTACCCTTCCGGGACCAGGCGCTACACTCGCAACCCCAAGTGTACACACAGGAAGGACCACACAGAAAAATTATTTTGTTTCCAAAGTGAGTATACTCAGAAACGAGATGTTGGTACTACCCATATAACATTATTAGAATCATCGAATCATTACCAAAAACTAAATCATATAGAATCAGAATCTCATGCCAAATATTTTTATGATCTCCAATCATATTAAAACAGAGTACTGAACATAATCATATTATCTTCACATAATCAAAACAGATTCAGAGCATCTTCACATATTCAAAATAGATTCAGAGCATCTTCACAAAACATGCACAAATTTTCAAATTTCATATTTACTCTTTTTGCACAGTTTAGAAACATAATTCTAAAACTTTTGCTCATATCTACACCAGTCATGACAGAAAATATTTTCTCTTTTATATAGATTTCATGAGTAATGCAAAACAGATAATTAAGGCTATTTTTCAGTTTCTTTTCAAAACATAGCATGCATAATTTTTCATAAATCAACCTTACTTCATTTTCTTTTTATGCAAAGTCTAGCATAGGAACCCGCTTACTTGAACTTTTTTACTTTTCTGAATTTTTTCACAACCATGTCAAACGAATATCAATCGTCACCTATATAAAGTATTAAATGTTACTAAAATTCTAAAAAAAGGTGCTAAAATTCTTCATTTAATTGGATACATGAAATGGAAATAACTTTAATAATTATTTTGTTATATACCAAAATTAATTGATACTAATATTATTTAAATGCTATAATAGCCTATCTACACTTTCAATTTACAACTTAATAAAATAATTATATCAAATTCAAATAACATAAACTGCAGAAACTCATTTAGTAAAATAGACTTAAATTAGAATTACAATCTTTAAAATAAAATTAAAATCATATTATTTACTACTGAAACTAGTTGTAAAATACTTAGTAATTTAATTTGAATCCATAAATATTTTCTATATAGATTCTTATACTTCAAAAAAAGTCCACACAAAACAAGTTTAATATAAAACATCAGGCCCAAAATGGAACCATCCTAATGACAAGGGTGTTTTGGGAATAAATCATAAACATGCACAGGCTCTTTAGGAAGGGTGGAAACAAAATGAAACCTGATATTATAAAAACCTCCAAACCAAAACCGTGCGACAAAGAGAAGAGTCCATACTCACCAAGAGAGCAGGAGAAGCGTGACGGGGCTAGTGGCCTGAGCCAAAAATCACGGTGGCATACTTAGCTTCCCACGTGAATGGTGGAGAAACTATGAAGAGAGACAGAAAAATTGTTGGGTGGTGTCAAACCATGCTACAACAAAGCCAAAGGAGAGAAGGAGAGACGACAGTCATGGCTTACTAGAGCGGTGCAAGGTGACAAAGGGTGGTTGTGGCTTCTCGAAGACTCCAACGCATTGTGGTGGTCGACGGTGGGCAAAGCAACACCCTCCAAGAGAAATCAATTATGACGGAGAGAAAGATCACTTATGTAGAGGGATAGGCTTACGACAAGAATTTACTGAGAGAAAGGGTTGGAATCATGCAGCAGGGTTGTGGCTTCCATGATGGTCGACCTCTATGTATGGCGACGTCTACGTAAAATCTCATGGTTGGGTTGTGTCAGGTAGTGCAAAGTAGTGCAGGGCAAAGGAGCAAGAAAAGTCACTCCATTTCGATTCCTATAAACAGGAACCATGGTGGCTTTTGACTGTGGTCATGGAGAAGGTCTTGGTGATGCATGGTGGCAGGCGAGGAGACATGTAGCCTGCTCTCAGTTTGGGTGACGTGGCTCTGTTTTGGGTTCCCTAAAATAGAAGTCTTTGTGCATGAGTTGGGTTGTACGCATAGGCTATTTTCACGGTGGTTCACGACAGTTTGGTATCGGCTTGTAGGGTGGAGTTTGATGATCCCTTGACCAGGGTTACTACCAATCGATGGATTGGCTGAGGTGGGGCTTGGGTGGCAAGATCCATAGAGAAGAAGAGAGAGAGAGTTCGATTGGGATAAATGATTTTGAGAGGGAAAATAGGGGGATCTTGTTGTGTTAGAACCACCCAGAAACACACCCAAATACAAGATAGAGACAATATATAAGTGATTCGACAATTTGCCTACGTCCACTAAGCGAAAACAATTTTGATTTCAAAGTATTTGTACAGAGTTTACAAACTTGAACCAAACAATCTCTATCTTTACTAATGGCCTCTTCAATGTATTTCCCACTCCCCTATTTCATTACAACGGATCTCCTTTTATAGGAGAAGCCTTAGGAGACAAACAGACCAATAGCCATTAATATTTACAGTTGAGGGGCTGTAGTAAATATACTTGATATTTCAAGAGGGTGCAGCAGCTTTCCAAGACATTTGAGGGGCTCTCATGTTCACACTTGGGTTGATATTTAACAGTCACCCCCTCTACCCATGTGTGCCATATTGGGCTATTGCAAATTGTTGCTTCCTTCAAATGATTTTACCCCCTTGTTGAAATACTTGTTATATCTGCCATGAGAGATTTCTGCTATCAAATGCGCCCTAAGGCACAAACACACCCGAAGGTGCTTAGCAGTGTGAGATATTAATTAATTCCAAACAGTGTTAGAAGTTGATCCCTGTGACGACTTTCGTCAACATATTTGCTGGATTGTCTTTAGTGCCAATCTTCTGAAGTAGAATATCCCATTCATCTAATATCTCACGTATGAAGTGAAAACGGACATCTATATGTTTTGTTTGAGAATGATACACTTGATTCTTGGCTAGATAAATTGCACTCTGACTATCATAGTAAACGATAACCTTTTGCTTTTTAAAGCCCAAATCTATTGCAACCCTCTTTAACCAAATGGTTTCTTTCACAACTTCTGTTACAACCATGTATTCAGCCTCTGTGGATGATAGTGCAATTGTAAACTGCAAAATAGATCGCCAACTAATTGGTCTACTAGTCATAGTGAACACATATCCAGTTACTAGACTATGTTTGTCAAGATCACCTGCATAGTCTGAGTCAACAAGTCCAATTACTAGACTATCCTTACTCTTCTTGAGCTTTAAACTAAGATCTACGGTCCCTAGAATATACCATAGAATCCATTTAGCCGTATGCCAATGTATCTTTCCAGGACTATGCATATATCGGCTAACTAAGCTAACTGCCTGGGAGATATCTGGTCGTGTACACAGCATAGTATACATTAAGCTTCCCACAACACTTGCATACAGGACATTTTTCATATAGTCTCGCTCTTCATCACTTTTAGGAAACTGCATTGCACTGAGTTTGAAATATGGGGCCATTGAAGTACTTATTGGCTTTGTCTTTGAGTCTATGTTGAAGCGTTGTAGTACTCTCTTCAGATACTGCTTCTGAGTGAGGTGAAGTGTGATTTTCACCCTATTTCTATTAATCTCCATCCCAATATTCTTCGTGCTTCTCCTAGATCTTTTATTTCAAACTCTTGACTCAACTAAGCTTTCATTCGATCTATCTCCACCTTACTTTTACATGCAATCAACATGTCATCTACATATAAAAGAAAATATATGAAAGATCAATCTGTAAGTTATTTGAAATACACACAATGATCGTATTGGCAACGAGTGTATTTCAAGTCAATCATGAAGCGGTCGAAACGTTTGTACCACTGTCGAGGTGACTGCTTCAAACCATAGAGAGATTTCTTCAGATTGCAAACCCATTTTTCTTTACCAGCTTCTTTAAAACCTTCCAGTTGAGACATATAAATCTCCTCCTCCAAATCACCATATAAGAAAGCTGTCTTCATGTCAAGTTAGGCTAACTCAAGGTTATATTGTGCAACCTAAGCTAGCAATATCCGAATGGATGAATGTTTCACAATAGGAGATAATACTTTACTATAGTCAATTCCTTTTGTTTGAGCGTAACCTTTGGCTACCAATCTAGCTTTGAATCGCACCTCACTTTTAACAGTTTGATCATCTTTTTGATTGAAAGCCTACTTACAACCAATTGACTTCTTTCTTTTTGGAAGCGGCACAAGCTCCCATGTCTGGTTTTTATGAAGAGACTGCATCTCCTCACTCATTGCATTTTTTCATTCAGTCTGTTCACTAAACTGTATGACTTCTTTGTAAGTGGTTGGGATCTGATCTCTTTTAGCTGGAAGTGCATATGTCATAAAGTCTGCATAATGTGCCAGTAAATGTGTCTTTTTTCTCGACCTGTTTGTTGCAATTGATTTAGGTTGGTTTGGAGATATTGTGACTGAACTATCAACCTCAAGTTGTCTCTACTCTCCAATAGTGACTCCTGAATCTTTTAGAGTAGTAAACTCTACCTTTCGCGAATCACAAGGTGCTTCGCTATCATGGTTGTCTTCATAGGAGTCTTTATACTCATGTGACTTGAGCATCTTAGACTCGTTGAATGTAACATCTCTACTGAATATTACCTTCTTTGACTTTATGCATCAGAGTCTATAACCTTTTACACTAGAACTAAAGCCTAAGAATTTTGCTTTCTTAGCTCTAGAATCAAGCTTACTTTCTTTAGCATGATAGTAAGCTGGACATCTAAAAATATGTAAAGAGTCATAATCAGTAGTATATACACCTTTCTACATTTCAATGGATGTCTTCTCGCCATTGGCAGCTGTAGGTAATCGGTTTATGAGGTGGTAGGCATACGTCATAGTTTCAACCCAAAATTGTTTACTAAATCCAACATCCAGTAACATACACCATACTTTTTTTAGTAAAGTACGATTCATCCGTTCTGCTACACCATTTTGTTGTAGTATTCCTCGTTCAGTGAAGTGTCTAATAATTCCATCTTTCTGGCATACTTCCATGAAGAGGTCTAGAGTGTACTCACCTGCATTATCTGATCTAAGCCTTTGATCTTCTTCCCAATTTGAGTCTCGATTATTTTCTTCCAATCAAGGAAAATCTTCAACACTTCATTTTTATGCTTTATTGTATACACTCATACACGACGAGAATAATCATCAACAAATATTACAAACCAGTGTTTACCTCGCAAAGATGCATTTTTGGTAGGTCCCTAAACATCGGAGTGCATATAGTCAAGTATACCCTGTGTACTATAGACTACAGTTCCAAACTTGATTCGCATCTGCTTCCCTAATTCACAGTTTTCATAGAAAGACAATTTGTCAGTCTTGACACTTTTGAGTAAGCCTTGATTTACAAGTGTTTGCAAAGATTTCTTTCCGGCATGTCCCATACATATGTGCCAAAGTCTGGTGGTGTCAGCATCAGTCTCATCTAGCTTCTCACAGACTGTGGAAACTCTTCCACGAACAGTACTTCCTTGCAAGAAGTACAGATTTCCTTACTTTAAGCCTTTCATAGTCACCTGAATTTTCATTACCACATTGAGAATTCCATCTTCTATGGTGATTCTGAATCCTTTTGAGTCCAGAGTCCCAAGTGAGATAAGATTTTTCTGTAAGTCCGAAACGTATTGAACTTCTGTCAATGTTTTGATATTTCCATCATACAGCTTCAGCCGGATGCTATCTATTCCCTAAGTCTTACAGGCATTATTGTTGCCCATAAGTACTGCTCCATCAATCTTTGTGAAGTCAGTAAACCAGTCCCGATTGGGACACATATGATAGGTACACCCAGAGTCTATAATCCATTCATCAGAACGACAAATGAATGATAAACCTGTCAAGGCAAGATCTGCATCTTCATCTCTGTTGGCGACATTGGTTGTGGAGTGTTGGTTCTTCTGTTTCCCCTTTAGCTTAGGACAATCTTTTTTCCAATGCCCTTTATTGTGACAAAAGGCACATTCATCTTTGGTGAGTTTTCTACCGACTGATGAACCACGTGATGTAATACGTGTTCTTAATTGAGAATCCTTCTTCTTTCTTAGATACCTTGACTGTGGTCTCCCTCTTGCTGTAAAGGCTTCATTTGATGTATTTAGCTGTACTATCTTATCTTTTCTATGGTACTCATTACTTATCAAAATACTAGATACATCACTAAAATTAATCTTTTCCTTTCCATACAAAAGTATGGTAATCAAATGCTCATATGTATCGGACAATGAATTTAACAAAAGTAAAACCTTATCTTCATCTTGGATTTCTACATCCAAGTTTTGCAAGTCAGTAAATATTTGATTATAACTATTGAAATGTTCGAACATAGAAATACCTTCTCGTAATTGGAATCTGAAGAGCTTCTTCTTCAAGTATAAGTGACTCTCAATACTTTTTGTCGAGTATTTTTCTTCCAATTTCTGTCAAAGTTCATTTGCTTTTGTCTCTCTTATGACAAAATACTTCTGATTTTTGGCAAGGCACAAATGGATTGTATCACAAGCTTGTCGATTAAGCTTGTCCCAATTCCTATCCGTCATGTCCTCCAATTTCTCTTCCAGCGTAATATCCAACTCTTGTTGGATCAAAACATCCATGACTTCACATTGCCACATGCCAAAATTATTAGTTCCATTGAACTTCTCAACTTCAAATTTGGCATTTGACACTATGGATCTACGCCCAGAACTACTAGCACCTACAATTTCTCCTTCTAATTCCATAAGGAATATAAATATTTCTAGAAAATGAATTTCAAAATTTCAACCGTACAGATGAGTCCGGAATAATCCAAATAGTTGGAAACCACTATTGGATCGTCGAAATCGGAATCTGAATGGCTCAAATGAAGCCCAAAACAGATCTGAAATTTTGAATGATCTAGATCAAATAGGAACACTAGGCGAAGCGCGTGGGGCACGTGGGGGCGTGTAGCGCACTTGTCTTCAACCTCCGACCGTTGGTGCGTGAATTACTCCTTCCGACCTTCTCGGAGTGTGTGTGAGCTCCTTCGACGTCTGTTTTCGAATCCATTTGAAGCAACGTGATCCTCTTGTCGAGAAGAACCTCCTGGTGTGGTCAAAATTTGATTTAGATCAAGTTGAATTTTCCGGATAGAACTACCCAGAAACACACCCAAACACAAGATAGAAACAATATGTAAGTGGTTCGGCAATTTTCCTACGTCCACTGAGCGGAAACACTTTTGATTTCAAGGTGTTTGTACAGAGTTTACAAACTTGAACCAAACAATCTCTATCTCTACTAATGGCCTCTTCAATGTATTTTCTACTATCCTATTTCGTTACAACTGATCTTCTATTATAGGAGAAGTCTTAGGAGACAAATAGAACAACAACCATCAATATTTACAGTTGAGGGGCTTTAGTAAATGCGCTTGATATTTCAAAAGGGTGCTGCAGCTTTCCAAGACATTTGAGGGGCTGCTGTAATTCATGTTCACACTTGAGTTGATATTTAACAGATCTATGGTGGAGTGAGACACGGAGAGGGGAAGATTAGTTGTAGAGAGTGCCTTGAATGGGGGAGAAAGTAATGGGGACGGGAACGTGGGTAGCGGAAGAGGAGAAACTAACCGTTGGCGGGGGGAGGGAAGAACGAAATCCTTTTGACAAAACAGTGCGTATATGATTTTGTTTTTTGATGGACTAGGGCCTGGGCTTCTTTTGATGGCTTGTGAAAATTCTCGATTATGACATTAAAGGACACAACCCCTTACCTTCTCTGGGAAGCTGAATTCTGTGGTAAAGGAAAAATGGTTATTGAGAATGGAGAAACTGTTAAGAGTATTACATTGCACTTAGACATAGAATGCTCGATATCCTACTTTCATCTTAGAGGATGCTGCTGAGAAGTGATGTGATATACATAATTGCTATTAAAAGAAGAACTTGGTGAAGGCACCGCCATTACTTGGAATATATTCAAAGAAACTCTCAATGATAACTATTATCCTAAAGTGGTAAAGGATTGAAAGGAAAGTGAGTTTGCAAACTTAGTTCGAGGGCCCATGACCATAGAGCAATATGCTACCAAGTTTACCGAACTCTCCCATTTTGCCCCTTACTTGATTCCAGATCAAGGGAAAAGAGTTCAAAATTTTCAGAAGGGTTTGAGTGATAGAATATGTCACCTTATACTGGTTCAGGTGTTAGTACATCTATTGAAAAAATTAGGAGGGCTATGACATCAGCGGAAGATTTTAGATTGAGAGATGCTTCCAACGTATACAATAAGAGATACTCGCAACCTAGTGCTCAACCGGGAAAGGACCAAGGGCAAGGCTTCAA
Organism: Pterocarya stenoptera; assembly: GCA_003123785.1. Classification (NCBI taxonomy): domain Eukaryota; kingdom Viridiplantae; phylum Streptophyta; class Magnoliopsida; order Fagales; family Juglandaceae; genus Pterocarya; species Pterocarya stenoptera. The sequence goes on from QEOT01002891.1 coordinate 287,005, forward strand.
AAGGAGAATCTTTAATAGGGCTGATCAAAAGGGACAACCTTCCCAGCAAATGAGTGGAAGATCTTGTTCATGATGTGAAAAATATTATGGAGGGCAACCGTGAACTACTAGGGTCAATTTATATTAAACTTGTAAACAACCCAGTGATTTTGTTCGTGAATTTTCAAATAATAAACAACCACAGCTAGTTCAGAAAAATAATAGTAATATGGGGAAACAAGTTGAAAGGCGAATATATGCTATGACAATGCAAGATGCCCAGGCTACAGATGAGGTGATCACAAGTATACTAAATTTATTTTCAGGAAATGCCAACATACTTTTTAATTTTGGATCGACTCATTCCTTTGTTTCCAAGGTATTTGCTAAGAATTGTGATAGGGAACCAAAACTAATTGATTATGAGTTGGTAGTTTCAACTCCTATAGGCAGTACATTAATAAAAAAATCTTGCACTCAGGACATGCTTGATTATTATTGAGGGTAGAAAATTGTTAGCAGACTTGATAGATTTAGATATGCATGACTTTGATGTTATTCGAGGAATGAATTGTTTGGCTGCATATCATGCTAATATTCGTTGTTTTGAAAAGGAAGTAGTATTTACACCTTTTGGAGAGTTTGAGTTTAGATTTAAAAAATTGTCCACCAAGTCTCCATTACGAATAATATCAATTTTAAAAGTCAATCGGTTACTTAGGAAGGTATGTTATGGATTCTTGGCTAGCACAGAAGACATCCAAAAGGAAGAGTTGAAACTTGGCTAGCATAATTATGTTGATTTTCTTGGAGTTGGAGATTTTGTTTTTCCAAATTATGCAAAATATTGCTTTTAGATATAAGATGTTGGAAGGAAATTTGATTTTGGAGATGCTTAATATCATTTTATTTTAAACTGGTCAAATCCATTTCCATTTTTCCATGATCATTGGGACAAGACTACAAAATGAAATAAATATGGGTCTAATTAGACATCCAAAAGATTGAGGCCAGAAAGTTTATAATTCGAGGATGACTTCTCTCAAACTTGGTGAGAATGGTGCAAACCCAAATTGAACTACGTTTATATGGGTTTAGATTCTACATTGATTGCATTGAACTACCTTAAGAATGTGAATCTGCAAAAATATGGCAAGAAAAACTAATATTCCTTGCACTGGGGCAATATAAGTTGTTTTCTCTCACATCTTATATTTAAGTTCATTTTTGGTTTTTTAATAAATATTTAGTTTCACGTTTTGGAAGTGATTCTCATTTCGATTTTGGCCAAATGTTTTGCAGGATTCTTATTTATTACGTATTTAATTTTTATGCAATAATTTTATGGATCCATTTTTTGGAAAACCATTATAATTTCGAAGAACCTTGCTATGTCCACCGAGAAATCCCACCGAGGGTTTCTACCGACATTGTAATTTTTTTTCAAACAAGTTTTAAATCCCTTTAAACATTTAAAAAAAAATACAAACTCAAAAATAATTCCTTAAACATTAAATAAAAAAACAATCGGTACAAATCCTCGGTGGGATTTGTCGGTGGGAATATTATTTCCCTAATTTCGAATTTGATGACTATTTATGCCCGACTTGTGGGTTTCATAAAATAATTTCGAATTTGATTACTAATCAATACTTTTTAGAGTTTTCTTTATGTGTTGCATCTTTTCTCAGTTTCAATCCTTAGCTTCTATTGATTAATTAGCCATAACAATAATCCTAATTCTATCTAGCGTCACTTTGTTAGGCAAGAAGACCAGTAGTTTTGATGAGTGCAAACGCCAAACTAAACCCCCTAAAGTACATATTGTGGAGAATAGAGAGCATTTACATGATGAGCATTGATCTCTATCACATAAACAGACTCATAAAATTCTCTAACAAAAGCTCAAAACTCAAATAGTTCCAAAGACGGTTTGTGATATCTCATGTTGAATGATAAGTAATAAGGATAGGTGGTATTAGGGTTGAGATAAAATCCAAAACTTCGACTCCATCTCCGTCTCCGAAAAAATGGAGCTGGAATCAGAGTTGAATTTTTTTTTTTAAATTTTTCAGTCGGACGTGTCGCCGGACTGACTACGACTCCAACTTCGATATTGGACATATGTTATACAAAATATGTATTTGTCTATATATATATATGCATATATACTAGTATTGTTATATAGTTATATAACTAGAACTTATATAGTTGAGTATACTTATATAGTTAAATTCAATAATATACTAGTATGAGCTAATTATTAAAAAAGTAACATACTTATACTATAATATAAATAGACTAATAATAGTTTGGTATATGTAAACAGTATAATATTACTACTATACATAATCAAGTATAGAAATAAGTTAGGCACTAGTATTGAAATATATCTAGTATAATAAGTTAATAACATGTAATTAGATACTAGTGCCTAACTTATTAAAGTTTAATAACATGTAATTAGATACTAGAAAGTCTAGTATATAACTAAGTTAAAAATAAGTTATACACTAGTATAATATAATAACATGTAATTAGACACTATAGTATAAGTCTAATATGTAAATAAATTAGACGCTAGTATAGAAATAACTAATAAGTCTAGTATAATAAGTTAATAACACATAATACTTATTTACTATAGTATAATAACATGTAATTAGACACTAAAAATAAGTCTAATATTTAGTTTTGTTTGTTATTGGAATGAGAAAATGTAACTGATTTTAATTTATATTGTTTGTTGTTGTGGTTACGAACAAGTAACAATATTTAGTGGCTACTGTGCTTCAGCAATTTTGGTTATGCAACTTATGTTTTAGTTTTGGTTTGTATTAAATCAGCGGTGAATGATTTAGTTTTGGCTTGTAATTTATAGTAAATCAACAATGAATAATTTAGTTTTAGTTATGTTTTTAGTAAAATTGATGTACATTAACAGTGAATGATTTAGTTTTATTTTCTAATTTTTGGAAAAATTGAAATTTGAAAGCCCACAAAATTTTTTTCTCAAAAACAAATTGGCTAAATGTGCAGCTAAACAAAAAAAGTCTAAAAACAGCTCAAATCCGATTCCGATTTGACAAGTTAGAGTTGGAGTTGGATTGAAGCCTACACAAGTCGGAGTCAAAGTTCAGATTCGAATTTCAACAAAGTTAGAGTCGGATTTAGAAGATTTCAACTCTGACACTGCCGATGCTCAGCTATAGGTGATATATGAGATCCTATATTGTTTAGGATTGATAAGTTATTGCTCTTTATAATAATTTCAATAAAGCTCTAGTTGTATCATCAACTAATTCTTTTAATATATATATATACACACACACACACCCAAATTGTAACGCCCTGGTCCCGGATGGATTAGGGAGTTACTTCTTGTTACTCAAAATTGTTTTTCAACCATATAGTTATAAACTCCAAAGTTTTTAATGACACGTACAACTCACTTTTTCAGATCAACTATTTCGAAAAGAGTCTAACACCATAAAAAATCTCAAATTTAACATCAAGCTTTCAAGATACCAAGTCAACAGAGCAAAACAGAATTATGGAATAACATCTCCAATAACCAAAATACCATCTTTGCACTTAATCCACTATGCTCACGTAGTCTTATATATGATTTATAGTCTTGATCCCTAGCTGTATCACCAAAATTATCTGAAAAATATTTGAAGATAAAGAGGTGAGTTATCAATAACTCAGTAAACAGAGAATATATACTAGTATTTAAATATGAGCCTTTTCAGAAAGTTCCATATGCGGAAACAAAACATTTCATTTCATATGTAAATCTCATAAACGTATTATCAGAAAATCAGAGTGACTTTTCAATTTTTTTATACTCAAGAACCAATTGTTCATATTCAAATATCATTTTCATATTCAAAGACTCTTTTCATATTTAAAAACGCTTTTCATATTCAAATAGGTTTTTCATATTCAACAACGCTTTTCATATTCAAAAAAGCTTTGGTATAACATAACTGAATATCTTCATCTTATCATATCATATCATATTGTATCATATCATATCATATCGTATACCATGTTTAACTCCCATGATAGGGTTGTGCTATCCCCGGTGGCCAAACCAAACAGTATCATATTGTGAAACTTTTCCTTATTCATTTTCGAAGCCCTGAGTGTGCACAAAGGAAAGAACACATAAAAGACCACTTTGTTTCCAAAGTGGCTGTACTCATATCATATCATATCATATCATATTGGTACCAACCATATCACGTAAACCAGTATCATCATATCAGAACCATATTCAAAATCAAAATTAAAACAGATAAGTATACCAAATATTTTTCATATTCATATCATATCAAACCACGTGCTGAACACATTCATATCATTTTCAGATGATCAATAATAGATCCAAAATATTTTATATCACATGTATAAAAATCTCAATTTTCATATTCGCTCTTTTGCATATTTCAAAAACATGTCAAATATTGCTCATGTCTACATTTTTCATGTCAAAAAACATTTTCCTCTTTCACATAAATTTCATGAATGGATGCAGACCACATAACTAAGGTTGTTTTCCACATTTTTCTTTTAAAAACATAACATGCACATTTTACAAACCAACTTCAGTTCATTTTTCATTTTTATGCAAATCGAGTATAGGAACTTAGCTTACCTAGACTTTTTAGTTTTTTCTGAATCTTTCCACATTTGTGTTAAAAGAATACCAATCGTCACCTATACGGAATACTAAATGTTATTAAACTTCTAAAAGGACTATTAAAACTCTCCATCTACTTAAATTTATATTACGAAAATGGCTTTGATAACTATCTAGTTATCAGAAATCTAATAAATATCTATTACCATTAAAAATAATCTTAACTTATTATAAAATAATTTTATCAAATATGGCAAAACAACTCAAATTCATTTAAAAAATTAATCATATTTAAAACTCATATCTCTACAAACTATTATTAAAACGATAATTTAATACTACCAACATATACTCTAGTAGGAAATCATAAATTTCTTAAGCAATAGTAATTCATAAAATATTCTTAATAATGCTTATATTAAAAATCATCATAAATTACCAATCATATCTAATTTAAAACTATCAAAGATTTATTTTATATAATAGGCTTAAAGTGTTTAAAATGCAAAATTAAACACTTACAATTTACTGCTAAAATAAAATTGTACAATTAATACTAAGTAATATAATTAAAGCCTTTTTTAATATTTTCTGTAAAATCCAGTTTATGGACTAATATATTTTTCCGAGTAAAATTATGCATAATTTAAAAAATACCAAACACAACCCAAATTAAAACAATACATTAATTTCTTAATACAATAAAATAAAGCCCATTTAAAAACTAACCCCGGCCCACAAAACTCAGCCTACTATATGGGTGTTTTGGGAAACATAAAAAAATTGGTATGGGCATTTTGGTAATTAGAAATGCTCCTCGAAGATGCTAGATTGCTGGAGGATTACTCTTCCCATTTGAGAAAGAAAAATTCTAAAGGCAAGCGACGTTGCGCACCTATTGCGCAGGCATGGGACTACAAAATAAAAACTCATTTCTTATTTCCTTTCTTGGCAGAGCTTTAACTCACTCCACGGATTTTCTAATCCTTTCTTCCTCTCCTTTATTGCTTCCTTGACTTTTCTACCTTGGTATCAAGTCCGTTCTGATGAGCTGTACATCCTTGCCAGCTTCTCCTTTAGCTGTCTTGGAAACATTGGGCCTTCCTGGATGAAGGAAATTGATGACGAATTGCTTTCGGGAGAGGAGCCTGTTGGTCATGAGCTTCCTGGTTCTTATGGTTACTGCCTTGTCCGCCATTTTGGTCTTTGAAGGTCGGCAATCCGACTAACGCGCAAGGGCTATAGAGCCCCTTCTCTCTTGACGCCGGACAGGATAGCGATTATCCTGTAGGCTAGTTCCAACAGATGATTCACAAGAGAAAATTCGCCCAAAACCAGAGAAAAGTCTCTAGGGTTTAACGGA
>QEOT01002891.1:293004-472560 GCA_003123785.1 Pterocarya stenoptera
TAGAGATATTAATTACAATGGACTGTTTTATTGGGAGGTAAAATGCTTGTTTGCTAATTAGATGGCTCAAACAGTCTTGGTTCATTTATGGAATTCTGATTTACTCGTCTTCAGTTTCTCATTTTTACTTTTGATGTAATCTTATTAATTTTTTTTTTATAAGTGTATCTTATTAATTATTGGAAGCACAGTAGGAGGCCAATTATCATTTGGCACAGATAATCCATAGGCAATGATGATAACACATGAATAGTCTTGAGAACTAGCACCTGCTTCAATGTTAGTTTCCCTAGCTAATGGCCCACGTCACTCGATAATGTTTCTTCCCATTATCATAGCCTTCTCAGCTGGCAGCATGATGCATTTGCTCTAGTCAAATAATAGGCCAAAGAATTAACAACGTAGAGGACAAAGTTTGAACTCTACACAAAGAATTAAAATTCCAACACACTACCGACAGCACAAGAGAATTGCGTGACTGATCAAACCCCTCTAATCTTTAAAAAAATATAAAAATAAAAAATTGTAAGAACTCATAAAAAATTACCGAAATTTTCCGCTTTTCTTTCCAAACCTCATAACTGACGCCGGACAGGATAGCGATTATCCTGTAGGCTAGTTCCAATAGATGATTCACAAGAGAAAATTCACCCAAAAACCAGAGAAAAGGCTCTAGGGTTTAATGGAATATTATAAAATTCAACCAAATCCCCAAATCAGTCCACAAGCCGGACTGTTATAGCCAAAAATTGTGTTTATCCGAATTTTGCCAAAAATAGCAAAATCTCGAAAATCACTCTAAATTGAAATTCAAAATAAAATAACCAATCTGCAAAAAATTCGGCCCAAATCGGATTTAAAACGACTTCCTAACTGACAAGCGAAAAATTACCATAAATAATAAAAAATAACTAAAAATAGTGATTCGGAGGAGAAAACAGCAGAATTTGAGGTCGAAAAAAAGGCACATGGAGCTATGCTCGATGTGGACAGCGTGCGCGTCGAAATGAGCTTTCTGAATTGGGGTCTTATGTGCGATTCCGACACCCGTAGTCAAAGTTATGGCCAAAAGACTGAAACACACTCAAAACGGCCCCAATGAGGAACACATCACAATCAATTCNTAATGAGGAACACATCACAATCAAGTCCTGCCTTTGCGCTGATCTGCCAACTCATGGTATCTCAGCGCCATCAAGGTGCAATCTGACAGCTCAGCATCATCTGTCTCGGATCCCCCTGCATCATCTCTTCATCTTCTTATCTGGTTTGAGCCTCGAATCGCCCTTCTCTCTTGGTTGGAGCCCTAATGATGCACACGCAGTCTGCTTCTCTTCTCCAGGCCGTCGGTGACTTCATCAGAAAAAGAGAAAAAGAAAAAAAAAAAAAAAAAGAAGCATAAATCCTAATTAATCGTAGAAAGTGGGTGACTCTTTTCGAGCAAAAATTCCTCTCTTTTTCACTCTCATGGCTGATATTTAACCCCTTATTACGGAGTTTTAACACTGAAGCATGCTTCTTGAAATTTTTAGTTGCAAAAACACTGAAGTGTTGATGAAGTTTTAGTTGCATTCAGATGGTTCACCTATTTCGCTCTTAGAAGTTTTAGTTGCAAAAACACTGAAGTGTTGAGGAGATAGTTGCCGTGCTGGGCTGTTCGATTTGGGAGGGAAGCGAGTTGCTGCCGATTTGAGAAGGGAGACAGAGCTCTAGTTTTGTTTTAATTGCTTTTCTTTTTTACTTTCAATAATTACGTTAATGCCCCTGCTACCCTGCCATGTCACCTTTTGGTACGCAATCGGTAAGCAGTTTCGCTTGTACGTAGAAGAATTGTTTGAGAAAACCAAACGTGAGAAAGAGAGAGAGACAGACCGGCAGCTGCTCACTGAGGAAGGCCTGGATGCGGCGGCGGTTCTGGGTGGAGATCGATGGCGGCGCGGCTGGGTTCGACGGCGACGGATCCCTGAGAGTAAAAAGGTACCGGCGCCGTTAAAGAAGAAAATTGTAGGAAGAGAAGAGGGGATCGGAGGGGAAACTTGTGCTTACCGAGAGAACATCGTGCGGGTGGAGGTTGAGTGGTTCACGGTGGATAGGTGTCTCGCTTTTGGTGGTTCTTCGGCATGAGGACAACGATGGTTTCCGTTTGCCGTGGGGAAGACGTGGGTTAGTGGCTGTGTTGAAATTGCTCTGGTTTTCGGGTGGCTAAACAGGGGCTTGCACAGTGTCTTATGATGACTCCGTTTGTGGTTTCAAGGCTAGGCTACGGTGGTGAGTTCACGGTGGCTTGGAAACAGTGTTCGCGAGTGGGTTGACGGTGGTTGAGTGTGGAGGTCTGCGGCTTGTGTGGTTGAACTAGTTACGGCCTCACGGCTCTCCAACGTGAACCTCCGTGCATGTACTCCTTTGGTGCAACGATTGGGTAGTCCGACGGTGGAGGAAGAGGATTGGTCTGCTAAGAGAAGAAAATAAAAACTTAAAGAGGGGCGAAAACTGAAGATGCGTGGGGAAGAGAAAATCTGAGAAAGGGGGTGTTAAAAAAATGAGAGAGCGAGAGAACATGAGAGTGTGAAGTGGGGGAAAAAGTGGGGAGAAACGGTGAGAAAGAAACCAAAATACAAAATGACGGGAGAAACGGACGTGATCATGGTATTCGGGGAGATCAGGGATTTTCGGATGAGGGGAACAAACTGAAAATCTAAGATGAAGGGGGGGAAAAAAGGAGAAGGGGGAAATCGACGTTCATGGTCACGGTTACTGAGCTTTTCCTACGTGCATGATGGTTGGCTGAAGAAACGACTTCGAGGGGGAGAAGGAGATCAACGTGGCTTTGGGTCCATTTCGGAAAAAAGTTGGATCTACATCTTGATGGTAAATGAACTTAAAATTAAAGAAAACATCGATAAAATTGAATGCGAGTTTCTGGGCCCGGGTGTTACACAAATAATAATATGACTTACTTCTCCCTTAAAGCGTTACACCGTATGTTTAGCACTGCTAATACAAAAAAATAACAAAAATTGGATGAGCTTTGGACAATCCATGGTCTAAAATAAGACAACATTCTTACATGAAAAGTATTGGAAAATTACGAATTGCACATTCGTCAAATCAACCCTTTCAATACGCAACAATACGGTTTTTTGATGCCGTCCTTGAAATTCAAAGATTTCATCTACTTGACACCAAACTCGTCCTAGATTGTCAAGGTAATGTTTGGTATTTTTTTATTGGACGTATCTCGTCTCAATCGTAAAACAAAGAAAAAATTGTCAGGACCCTGTGGTATTATTGAAAGGGGCAGGTGGCTGATAATATCATGCATGACTTGGACTGGAGACTTCCTTGCGTCCCTTCATATCAAAGCCGAATTGGTGTACAACTTTCCGAGATGCAGTTCCTAATTCAATTTGTACGGTTCATTTCAGAAATCGTATGGTTTTCTCATGAAGCAGATCTTATCAAACTCTGGTAGCAGATACAACTTGCTTTCTTTCCATGGCATCCATGAGCATAATCCTCCTCTTGTCAGTATCTGTTTCTTTACATTTATCCTGTTCTAATGCTCAAACTTGGATTAAAGCCGGTTACTGGTATGCTGGCAGCGAAACGCCCATTCCTGACATAAACTCTGCCTTGTTTACACACCTTATATGTGCCTGTAAGGATCAGGAAGTTAGAGGTGCAGCAGAATAAGGAACAGAAACTAAGTGTTAGTTGAGAAGTATGATCGTGGGAATTAGATGTCAAACGGTGCGTTGAGGGTTTTAATAAAACGGTGGGCAGCAAGTGAAGGGAAAGCATTAAGTAAAACGGTGCGCATCGAATGTACTTATAACAGAAATAACAGATTGACGCAACAGTGATCTATTTCAATACGTTGTCGTTTGTTTCATCTTCTTAGTCTATAAATAACAGAGTAACTAAAGAGTAGGGGGGGGAAAAAGTATATTGTAGAAACTCAATTCTTGTACGGAGGTTCAGGGTTCCTCGAAAACCTTGTTCAAGAATCAATTACGTAGGTTCTTGGTTTCTATCCAGTGTTTGTGTGTGTGTGTAGTTCTGTATCTTGCGTAGTGGTATCTAGCAGATACCTTACAGTGCCTTTGCCAATGTCAACTCCTCCAACTACCAGCTTTCCATCCCCTCAGCAAATGAACAATACTTCTCCAACTTTACCAATATTGTCAAACGCAAGAACCCATCTGTGGTCACAGTTCTGTCTATCTGGAATGGACAAGCTGCCACGGCTCAATCCATCTTGGGTGACAAAGTGAACACTTCGGTATTGTCTTCAATGCTCAATCAATCTTCCCACAGAAAGTCTTTCATTGAATCTTCAATCAGAACAGCAAGAAAATATGGGTTTCAAGGCATAGATTTATTCTGGCTTTGGCCTAATACCACCTCAGACATGACCAACATGGGAGTTCTGTTGGATGAATGGCGAGCTGAAGTGAATTCTGAAGCCAGAAACACTGGACAAGCACAATTGATATTGATGATGGCCCTTCGCTACTTGCCATCTTTTGAATTTGGGACATACCCGATTGATTCAATACGAAGAAATATGGACTGGGCACATGTTATAGCATATGACTATCATCTGCCTTCGAAGGAGAAATTTACACATGCTCATGCTGCTTTATTTGATCCATCAAGCCATGTTAACACTGATTATGGTATAAGGGACTGGTTGGCTAAAGGATTTCCAGCAAACAAACTGCTTTTGGGTTTGCCTTACCACGGCTACGCTTGGGCACTTGTGAATCCCAAAGAAAATGCAATTGGTGCACCATCATCAGGGAAGGCAGAAACAGAAGATGGAAGCATGAGTTACAAGTACATCAAATGGTACATTCAAAGCTATGGTTCTCCAGCTATGTTCAATTCTACTTATGTTGTGAATTACTGCATTATTGGATCCACTTGGATTAATTTCGATGACGTGGAGGCTATCAGAGCTAAGATTGCTTATGCAAAGGAGAAGAAGCTACTTGGCTACAATGTGTTTATGGTCAGCAATGACGACAATTGGGTGCTTTCTCGAGCAGGTACCTTTAAAATTATGTGGTTTTGTTTTGGCCTTCTGCTGTTTTGTGAATCTGTTTATCAAGAAATGGAAGAAAATGGTAACTAAAATTCCCTTAAACATTACAACAAAATAAGATACTCTTCACGACTTGGTTGATTCATTCAAGCATAATAGGGCTTATGCTTTGTTTTTTTTTTACTTAAATTTTCATTTGACTCATGAATTGTCTTGTTTGAGAAAATGAATTGTCTCTTCTAAGGCTTGTGACGATTTAATGGCCTGTTTTTCAGAATTTCTCAGATACTAGGTGGCAAATCATTAGTTTAGAATTTTGGCTCTAAGATGTTATCAGTCAGGCCATTTTTAGTAACTTAAGACCACAGATCTTTCATTGCAGTAGTGGTAGAACTTTTCACTTAAGAGAGACCTTGTACGTACCTCGAGTATATCCACCCCTATTTTTATCCAAGTTGGAGCCTAACTCTCTTCTGGAGCTCTAGTATGTTTGAGATTTACCCTGTTTATTGCCTAAGCTTTTGTTGGGTGCTAAATCTGAGAAATTGTGTAAAACCTTGCTGGGTGGCAGCTATACTGTAAAAGTAGTACCAATGCATTTGTTAATTTTCTCAATGAAATGTCGAAAAAGTTTTGTTTATGCAAAATATTTTTTTATTAATTTTTGGACTGCATTGACAGCTCAAGACGAAGAAAATGGACATGGAAACAAGCGAAAGTTATTGTTAATAATTCTACTTCCAGTAGCTTTGATCATTATCCTTTTAGCCTTCATGGTGTGCTACCTACAAAGCAGAGTACTGGAGCCAAAAGGTATGCATCATCAACTAATAACAATGGAAAGAACATATTTTGCCTTTGAAAGCATGACATCAAGAGATCTACAAATGATTTCTTTTTTCTTTGTCATATTTGGTTTCAGGCATATTTCTTTTCTGCAGAAGAGGTCTATCTGAGCCAGTAACCAATCCATCAGCTGCTGAAAATCATGATGGCAGTGTTCCTCATCTGCAAGTATTCAGCCTCTCCAGCATCATAGAGGCCACAAACAATTTCTCAATCGCAAACAAGATTGGAGAGGGTGGCTTTGGCTCTGTCTACAAGGTAATGAGTGGCTTCGGTGTTTATTCCTTTACAAGAAATAATTAACTCGGAATACCACGAAAATTTCTGATATGAAACCGTGGGAATGGAATCCCTTGAACCTACAATTAATTTGAAAACTCATCCAAGAAAGCTAAAATTAGCCACAATCGAAATTGATTGTGGGTTCAAGAGATTCCATTCCCACAGGTTCATATTAATTTCGAAGGTGAACTCTCTGATTCTAATGTAAAGCTAAAATGGTGAATGTAGCCTATGTAGATACTGTTAGCTAGGTCAATTGCCAACTTTACATATAAAAAGGAAAATTCAGGCACTTGGATATCCGAGTCTTGAATGATTGGAAACTTGTTATAATCAATCTAAACCAATAAATCGGCCAATGACTGTCCCACAAAGTAAATGCAGGATATGATTGTGAACTTGTGTCTGTGTGAGTTTGGTTGTCAATGCCATCTTGGCACTATTTAAGAATTAACAAAATGCGCATGTATTTCCATATGGTACTGATTCTGCTGCATTTGTAGAGTGTGAATACAGCCTTTGGGCAGGTGTGCGTTAGAGCTTAGGAAAAAGCAATAACATTCCTAAGCCTATGAAATATTAGCTGTTGCTATAGCTTAGAAGACATTGATACCATGTGTTCAATTTTTCTAGGGAATGTTACCTAGAGGACAGGAAGTAGCTGTGAAGAGACTGTCAAAAACTTCTACTCAAGGACATGAAGAGTTCACTAATGAGGTTACTCTTACCGCAAGACTTCAACATGTAAATCTAGTTAGAGTGATAGGATTCTGCATTGAGAATGAAGAAAAGATGCTAATCTATGAATACATGCCAAACAAAAGCTTGAATTTCTACCTCTTTGGTATGTCTTCCTTTCTTTTGTTTTTAATTCTCTTTTATGTTTCCATGACTCATTTAGCTTTCCTATTTCATGATCATAAATGAGTTGAATTCTCGGTGAGTTAAGTAAAATAGCTGTGAAGAGGTGAAAAATTTAAGTACATGGGGTCATTAAAAGCCATGATTTTCTTTTCCTTCGGTACATTTTTTCCCTGTGTTTGCCTAGTTTTATTGTGGGTAACCACTTACTACTGAGGGCTCAAACTTTCTGCAGATCCAATTGGAAGGCGTATCTTAGATTGGAGAAAACGTGTTCACATCATTGAGGGGATTATTCAAGGGCTTCTATATCTCCAAGAATACTCAAATTTTACTATAATTCACCGAGATCTCAAAGGTAGCAACATTTTACTGGACAAGAATATGAATCCGAAGATATCAGATTTCGGAATGGCTAAACTTTTTGGGAAAGATGAGCATGAAGCAAATACAGACAGGATTGTTGGAACATAGTAAGTCTTCAACTTGTGTGTATTTTTGCAAGCATTTGTCTTTGTTAACTTCTCAGCATCTCTGTTAACATATATAATGCAGTGGCTATGTTCCTCCAGAATATGTGAGAAAAGGTATATACTCCATGAAATATGATGTCTATAGTTTTGGAGTTCTACTTCTGCAAATCATAAGTGGCAAGAGGAATGCCTGTTATTATGGCGTGAACGAGACATTGAACCTTCTTGAATACGTATGTAACTTCATTAAACTTTCTTATGATTTAGCTTTCTGCAACTCAAAGACTTTCTTTTGAAATATAAAGATAGAAAACATTGGATTATTTCAGGCATATGAGCTGTGGAGAGAAGGTGAAGGCATGAGGTTTATGGATCCATCACTTGATGATTCATCTTCGCCATGCAAACTCGTGAGATGCTTGCAATTAGCTTTGTTATGTGTCGAAGAAAATCCTGTGGACAGACCAACAATGTTGGAAGTTTATTCAATGCTTAAAAATGACAATGCACCTATTGCCACACCTCAAAAGCCAGCTTTCTCCATTAAAACTGATGAGAGTATGGGGAGCAGTTCTACATCACAGCAAAGAAGTTCTGCAGCTACAAGTTCACTAATTTCCCAAATAATACCAAGATAACCAGGCTAGCTTTCGGTGGGAGACATGGTTGACTAAAGAGATATTTGTTTCTAACTTTTGTTTGTGTTGTCAATTGTTTGTAGGTTCAACCAATTTGGTTGTTTTTATTTCTTTCGAGTTTGGTCTTGTCAAGTATATGATACTTAGTGCAATGTAAGGTTGGAATAAGAACTCTATATAGTAACCAGTCGTACGTGTACCCATATGGACCCATCTCTGGATGATACACTAGTTTCTTCAAGTAAATTGTTTTAACTCATATCTCCATTGTACAGTGAGGAAGAGAGACCATGAGAGATTGTAAACAAGCATATTATAGTGGATTCTCCCCTCTCCAAACTCCCGTGAACGTAGGTCCAGTGCCGAATCACGTAAACCTGTGTCTCCCTCTATTTATTTTCTCTGTATTTATTTACTGTTTACTATCATAGATGTACGCACGAACACCGTACAGTCACACTGAACCACCGCCGAGGGCTCCACACAACACCAATCAAGGGCTAGACCAACCTCAGCAGGGTCAGGAATGGATCTTTCTCTCATTCCGGACTATTGCGCTGTTTTTAGGCATTAACAAAGCAAAAATTGTGAAATTAGGTTTTCCGGCTTTCCGCCATACAAACCTATAAATATGTAATGAATAAAAAATATAGCCGTCAGAACGGTGTATTTTCGCCTCAAATTGTGTTTTATCTTTAGTCCCTCGCGTTCTGTTGTTCCACGGTATTTCTCCGCCATAAGTGGAGGTTTTTTAATAAATTTGGGAAAGGGTCGCTATTGGACATGTGACCTCGCCTCTTTCTTAAATAAATAAATAAAAGAAAAAAGAAAGAAACGTTGTCAAACCACGTAAATTTTGTATTGTGTGATTGATTGTTTGTTTATTTCGTATTTATCTTTACTTTTCTGTCATTATTTTCGCAACAACTCCATGAAGTATGATGTCTATAGCTTTGGAGTTCTACTTCTGCAAATCATAAGTGGCAAGAGGAATGGATATTGTTATTATGGCACGGATGAAACCTTGTGCCTTTTAGATTATCTGTGTATCCTTGAGCCATCTTTGCTTTCTTCGAAATAAAATGATGAACTTTTAATTATTTCAGGCATATGAGCTTTGGAAAGAAGACGAAGGCATGGAGAGTTAATTAATGATCCATCACTGGATGATTCCTCTTCATCTTGCAAATTAATCATGAGATGTTTGAAAAAATGAAAATGGTGCATCTTTTTTCCCCTTACAAAAATAGTCATTAGGTTTAAAAAAACGGGGCTTGTCCTGTTTTAGAAAAGTATTCCTTTAGGATTCACATAAAATTCTAACGAAGGATTTGACATAGCAGGCTCGATCTTTCGTGTATGAATGCTGCTGAAATACCCCAAAGTACTGAAAAGGCAGAAGATCAGGTAATGAATTGCTTAAAAAATAAGGGGGAAAAAAGGAAAAAAGCAGTAAGCTGGATATATATAAGCCATAATGAAAGGAAAAGAGAGGATATGCAAATTGATATTCTTTCTATCCATCTCACAAAATGGGATATACCTTTTCTTTCAGGCATTCTCATAATAGACAGAGAAAGGTTTATTTTCCACCATTTTGAATTATTGGTATTGTACTGGAAAATCAATCATCATGGAGCTAGTTGAAAATATTGACTATATATACAATTTTACGGCCAATCACATTTAGACTTTTATGAAATCTGACCCATCTGCCAATAAGTGAACTCAGTCATTTCAAGATGTATATTATCTACCATATCCTGCTTACAATATTCAACTTTGAGATGGTTTTGCATTAGTGGAAGCTTGCAATAATCAAACCATCTTGGTTGTGCTGCACAGGTCAAACTCAAGACAAATGGTTTTACCTAAAATAATTTTGAGATCTTTTACTTTTACTTGCCTTCTAGAATCTATTCCTTTCCTTTCATTGAATACATCTCTATCTTTTTGGATAGGGACATTGACAAACATATTAAACCATCAAGTTCTAACAGGGGGCCGGGATATTTAATTTCAATATAAAATCTTCCCCACTCTTCATAATGACGAAACCAACACTGCAGAGACATTTAAAAATTATGGCAAGCCATAGCTTTCTGCGCATCCTTCCTATTGTTTACACCTTGTTCATTTTCATCACCGCTAAAAGCACTGCCATGGCTGCCTCGTGGCTGGCGCAGGTGGTCAAAAGCTGGTTATTATCCTTCATGGGTTATGGATGATTTGCCACCTTCAGCCATAAACACCTCATTGCTCACCCATGTATTGTATGCTTTCCTTGTGCCCAACAACGTTACTTTTGAGTTTGACATCTCAGATTCGACGGCCATGATCCTCTCAAACTTCACCACCACCCTTCATCAAAAGAATCGCCATGTGAAGGTTCTTTACTCCATCGGTGGAGGAGGTATTGGCCCAGACCCTTTTGCTCTCATGGCCACCAAAGCCTAGTCTCGGCAAGTTTTCATAGATGCAACTATAGGAGTTGCACGTAAATATGGGTTTGATGGGTTTGACCTCGATTGGGAATTCCCTGAGAGGCCGAAAGCAATGAATGATTTTGCCCTCTTACTTGAAGAGTGGCGCCAAGCAGTCGGCAAGGAGGCTAAGATGACAAATAGGTCTCCCCTATTGCTCACTGCCGCTGTCTACTATTTGGCGGAATTCTTAATATACGGCGACAGCCGCTCTTATCCAGCCGCCGCAGTCAGGAATAACTTGGACTGGGTCAATGTGATGTGTTACGAGTATCATGGATCATGGGACACTTCCGTCACAGGGGCCCATGCTGCATTATTTGACCCAAAGAGTGAGCTTAATCTAAGCTCAGTCTATGGGATTAAGTCGTGGCTCAAGGCGGGAGTGCCCGGAAACAAGCTGGTTATGGGTTTGCCACTCTATGGTAAGACATGGAAGCTCAAGGATCCAAAGTTGCATGAGGTTTGGTCACCTGCCGTTGGCGTCGGTCCGGGAGATGAGGGTGTGCTGACTTACTTACAGGTGGTGGAGTTTAATAGGAGGACTAAAGCCACCGTGGCACATGACGTGGACACTGTTTCTGCCTATTCTTATACAGGGACATCTTGGGTGGGGTATGATGATGACCTGTTGACAACAGCGAAGGTTTTGTTTGCTCAGGCACTTGGACTTCGTGGGTACTTCTTTTGGGCAGTTGGCTACGATAATGATTGGACAATAACAGGGAAAGGTATGTTCTTTTACATGAATACAATCTTATATGCAGTGCCATTTTTTCCATCAGTACATAGAATATTAAAAACTAAGAGTGTTGACATTTTATGAACTCTTTGACATGCAGCTTCAAGTTCGTGGATCCTTGACAAATGAACATTATTTGGCCTGCTTTCGATTGCAGATAACTACTGGAGTAAATTTTAGTGCAGCCATACTGCCTCTTATTTGTCGTAAAATAAGATTGTCTTTGGTAATGGGATATTTTCAGATATTTTATGAATAGTAATAAAATCGTATTAAAAAAATAATGCTAGAATATTAAATAATATTGAATAGTAATAATAATAAAATAATAAAATAAATAATAAAATAATAATAAAATAATTAATAACAGTGAGTTAATGAAAATATCTAAACTAGGCCTAAAACTACAGATTTTCAACACTATTTTAGTTTTTTTTTTTTTATTAGCAAATATTCTAGTCAATGACGTCTACGTTCTTTCCTCTATTTGGTCTCCAGATTTTATTTAAGCATCAGTTTTCAACTTTCATTGTGTGTTGTATATTAAATATTTTAATATGAAATATAAGGATCTTCAATTTTCTATGATCCACGATAATTTTGACATTTTGTGAACTCTTTGACATGCAGCTTCAAGCTCGTGGATCCTTGACAAATGAACATTGTTTGGCCTGCTTTCGATTGCAGATCAACTACTGGAGTAAAATTTAGTGCAGCCATACTGCCAACTTATTTGTCCTAAAATAAGGTTGTGTCTGGGTACTGAGATATTTTTAAATATTCTGTGAATAGTAATGAAAAAAATAATGATAGAATATTGAATACTAGTGAATAGTAGTAAAAAATATGTGAAAAATAATAATAAAATAATAAATAACAGTGAGGTATTCTGAAAATATCCAAACTAGACCTAAAACTACAGATTTCCAATCGTATTTTAGTTTCTTTTTATTAGAAAAATTCTAGTCAATGACGTCTACGTTCTTTCTTCTGTTTGGTCTCCAGATTTTATTTAAGTATCAGTTTTCAATGTCATTGTGTGTTGTATATTAAATATTTTAACATGAAACATTAAATATAAGGAATCGAACTCTATGATCTACGATAATAAATAATAATAGTTAGAAAGCATACTTTTCTCCATCTTAGATTGATAAAGAATTTAGTCTGACTATGAGAGAAGGATCACCCGAGCAACTCTACCTCCGAGTGTCTTTCGATGGGTAGAGATACAATAATGTTGTAGGTGAGAAGGACCCTTAATCCCTCAGTGCTATTTATAGAGGTATTCTTGTCCCACTGTGACTCTTTAATTAATTGATAATATTTGAACTAGTCTAAACCCATTAGGATATGGGTGTGTGGGACATATAGTTTTAATAAAACTCTTACATTCTCTCACTTGGCCCATACACTCATCAAATAATATTTTCCGTTCATGAGTTTATTATAGGAAATTAACCATACTGGGCATGTTCATTTCCAGAAAACTTTCCTAGCTAAAAATACATTACATGAATTCTGTAATATCAATGTAAAATCAGCTACCAATGTGAGTCATGGCGGGCTTCTGTTATATAACCAACAAATTTCCTTCCATGTACTACACCACTAATAACTTAATTTAACATGATATTTAATTGGGACAATTAAGGCGAATACTGTAATGCCTTGGGTTCTAATTCATGTCTATTTCAGATATTATCTTGTCATCATTCATCCACACAAGTCAATGTACATATAAATTGGAAAGATAAGAAAATAAAAACAACTATAATAGATATCTCTCAATGTCCAGTAATAAAATATTCAACATATCAATGATCTCTTTAACATATTCACATCATGGGTATAAGCATAAGACCCATCTTTTCAATATGTTCTTAAAGTATAATCATTAACGTATTATTGATATAGAGCATATTTGTGTTTGTATTTTCTTCTTAAAACTTAGGTATTTAAAATTTCATTAAATACTTATCATTCGGAGAAAAATACTCTGAGAAATTCTTGCCATACATTCTTGGCGGCTTAGCTATAAGTTCCAAGTTTTAAGATAAATTTCCTTAGTCAGATACCACACACTGTGGCCTCAAAGCATACCACAAACTCAGTCCCTATTGCACATGAAGCAGGAAGAGATTTGCCTCATACTTTTCCATAAAATAACACTACTAAATAGCAAAATACATAACCATAAATATATTTTCCATCATTAGAGTAATCTTATAAAATAGGGTTTGAATATCCTATTACCTTAAAAGCATCAATTCTTCTTAAGGCAACAATATAGTCTTTAATTTCTTGCAAATAACCTTGCACTCTTTTCACAGCTTTTGAATCAAATATCTTTGGTTTACTTTAGCAATAACCAAGAATGCCAACTTAAATCATTAGAATCTCCCCGAGTAATCAATAATGTACCCATTAATTGTTATACGATCTAACTTTCTTTCATTTGGATTGTAAAGTTGTCCTTTAGATTGACTATTCATATATGTATATGCCTTAAATCAGGTATCCTATCACTCCACAATGCAAAATAAGTCTTTGAGACTACTTACTAGAAACACAATTTAAAATATATATGATTGTCTTTAAAAATCTTACTCCACATTTTTTCAAGAAGTTAACGACATATGTTAGGGTTGTGGCTCAACTCTTAATATTTTTCCATGACACCACTTCAATTCAATTCAATGATTTTCACATTTTTATCTAACTACGATTCTATCTAATTGCAATTCCTCCCATGAAAAGTACCTCAAGAATTACTAATGGCTAGAGACTTCTCATGTAGCATATAGATACATTCATACCATGAAGATCATCTAGAAAAGTAATGAAATATTTCTATCTATCAACCATTATAGACAAAAAGGTTTGCAAGCGTCTATATGCATTATATCAAGAAACTCTTTATTCCTTGTACTATCTTTTCTTGATATGTTTGATTCGCTTTCCCTTTATATAACAATACTGCTACAGGTACCTGCCGTGGGGTACCTTTTGAAGAATCGGCTGACGTGACACAATTTCAGACAAATCAAAATGTCTCACCAGTGCCAAAATCGTATTTTCCATCCATGAGTGAGGTGCTTGAAATTGCCGTCATCTGGGAGCAACTACTTTCGTTGGTCGATTTCTATGCCGTCATCCTAGAAGAAACTTTGTCGCTGTGCCATCGAACCACATCGTGCCGTCGAACCCTTATTTGCGCCGGTGGTCGATTTCTGTGTTAGAGAGAGTGTCGCCGTGCTGTCGTGGGTAGACCAAGGTTTATGCCTCTGTTTTATGCAGTTTTTGCTTCTAATTTTCTATATATGTTTGATTCTTTGAACAAAGGGTAGACCAAGGTTTGATTGTATTTTGCCATTCTTTGATTCTTGACTGAGGTTTCTCAACCTGGATTACAATCATTTTACCCCTTTTGGCCGTGGGTTTTAAAGGGATTACAACTTGGATTACAACCTGGAAACAAGATGGATGGGTTTTGTTGCCATATCAGTTCTTTACATTCTAGTTGTAATTTCCTTTTTCCCTCTTTTGGCCGTGGGTTTTAAAGGGAATGCAACAAGCTAGTGCTTTTGAGCTAAGTAAAAGGTTGCATATAATAATATTAAGGATTGAAGAAGGAGCTGTGGCATAGAGCATAGGGCAACATGATATGATTCCAAAGGCCTGATTGTTGTCACCAAAATACTAGTCATAATAATCTGTAGAGTACCACACATTAGGAAACAACACATTGTTTTCTTGATCTTTTTCTTGATGAGTTTATGGTTGTTCATATTTGTGGTTGTGAAACTAAGTGTAAAAAATCAGGTGCTTGCATCATTTGATTTCCAATTAAAGCCATTTCATATTTGCCCCACCAAACTCATATCTGAATTAAGCTAACATTATCTATGCTCCAATTATCAGTGTGGTTTATAGTTCTTGAAAACAAAACTACATTGTTTATTAAAACCCAACCCCAACATGCCTTTCCATTGAATAATATATTTATTGACTCTTCACACTATATTTTCTGCTTAATTTCAAACTTTTCTCTCTTTTTACAATCATCTAAAGCAAATATCAGTTTGAGGTTTTGGAAAGATTTTGTGTATCTGGAATCATGGAATATTTTTGTTTTAAATTGTGGGAGATTGGAGTGATCTTTGAAACTAACTTAATTTGGTTCTATACATCTCGATTAGATATTGTGTCCAGCATATGTGATATCGCTGGTTTTTTTTTTGCTTAATCATTTGTGTATAGAAATTGTTTTTGTTTTATATTTTTGCTTTATCATTTTTTTCATGGCGAGTGACTATTTGTTTCCTTAGTTATATTTTCTTTATTTGAAAAATGAGAAGATGGGATAAGGACATACCATCAACTTGTCCAAACTTCACAATGCATGGTTACTATGGACCAATTACTGCAGGGTCACCTGCTTTGTTGCCATATCCAGATGGCTATCAATATCCAAGCAACATTCAAGTAGTGATGCAACTGTGTTCTTGTAGTTTTTTTTTAAAGTTGGTTTTTAAAAAAAAAATATTAATGTCATAGATTTTTTTTTTCTTTTTTGCAGAATGCTGGTTACCTGACGCAAAACATAATTACAAGCTCCGCTACGTGTAGAAGAGTTGGTGTAGAGGAAACACCCGAGTGGAGGGAAACTGATATTCCATGTACCTCCTCTACAGTTGAAGATGGAGACAAAGATAAATCAGATTCACGAGAAACTGAGGATAGCATTGCCGGATCATCTCAGTTAGAGGATGAAGTTGGTGGTAATACGATTAAGGAGTCAAAGTCGGGGATAAAGTTTAATTGTTTTGAAGAAGTAATGAGTTATTATAAGTAGTATGCTAAGAAATGCGGGTTTGGAATGATGACAAGAAGGACTGAGAAGGGAGAGGATGGCAATGTTAGATATGCCACCCTTGGTTTGATACTGGGGATCAACGGGCAGATGCTAACCGATATTCAAGTTTATTGAATATCTGTTATAAGATGATTACTCTTGCAGCGGGTTCAAAAAAGCTTACTGAGGATGCAACACATAAGTTATTTGCAATTATTGACTTATATGGTGACAACCAAGACCCCCATCGATGATGGCCATGGGTTCCAATGTTGGTTGTACGGTAAAGGACACAATTATAAGTGGTAATTCAGAGCAAGAACTCAGTCCATTAGCTATGAGAGGGAAAGGTAGACCCCCATCGTTGAGGAGAGCATTGGGGATGGAGAAATGCATGCGAAAAGTTAAAGCGAAGACGAAGAAAGCACCAATGAAGGGGAAGTGCAAACAAGTGGACTTTTTTTTTACTTTACATGTTTATGTATAATTTAGTGATGCCGGTATTGACAAATGTGTTTTGTTTTGTGTTACACTAGCCGTGGCAACTTGTAGGAATTTATTTGCCACTTCACAAAGTGTAAGAAATCTTAAATAATTACATATTTTTCTAGTAATATTGATATCACAATCTTAAATTACTATTATCCATTACAGATGCAATTTGGATTGGAACAATCACAACAGGTGCAACTTGGGATGGATGAGCTCTCACCAGTGCAGCTTGGGTTTGATGAGTGCCACAACCGGCACAATGAGATAGTTTAATTTTGATATTTAGAATATTTATGTGTATTTGCCATTGTATTTTCTATCACCATGCTATGTCTTCTTAAGTCAATAACTAACTTTAGTGGAAAGTAACTTACATCTTGGCAGGAATATGTTATGGAAGCCAATTGAATTTTATGTTATTTATTTCCTTTGAATTCAGTGTCACATTTGTCATTTATTTCCTTTGAATTCTTTGTGATATTTGTAATGTTCAAACTTATTAATTGGATGGGGGCCGATTGAATGACCACATGTTTCTGTGCAAACACATCCAAACCAATGATGCATTATAACTAGGCAAGATTCATTGATCTACAATTATGCATGGTGCAGTTGTAAATGTCATTTTTTGTAGATTGCTTATTACACAAAACCGTGGCTGAAAATGAAGGCATGCGAAATTATTGTAGTTCAGTGCAATGGGGTTCAAATAAGAATAGATTTCACCCAGGTGCAGAAATGGATGAATTGTTTTCAATTCTATCGGTCTTAGTAGCCTTTTCTTAGACCAGATTTGTTTTCTGATTTTTTTTTTCAAACAGAAATAGATTCACCTAGGTGAAGAATGTGCCCCACACATATACACGCAATTTCTCCCACAAGTCGTTAACATAAAAATAAAAATAAAGTTTTGACTAACACAAAAAAATATTCTACGTGTCTTAAACTATACAATTAAACTAAGTTCTAACATCACCAACATATAAACAACTTCGATACACATAGCAACTAACTTCTAACACTAATCCTAAGTCACTTATAGGCAAGAAAAGTAACATGCTGCAACAAATGCAAAAGCCTAATACACCTGGAGTAGTGTGCGTGAATGGCTTATTTCAGCTTCACGTACAACAAACGCCAACTCCTTGTTCACAACCTCCTCATTCCTATTGGATAGTGCCATCTCTCTCATCTCGATCTCATCTGCTCTCTTACGGAGATCAATCTTGCTCTTTTTGATATCGTCGAGTATCTTCTTCGGCTCTTTCTTGGTTCTCAATAGTTGATTTTGAGTTTCTCGAAGATCGAACTTTTTGTATTGATCATCCTCTACCCACTTGAAATACTTACAATATGGTAATCCCTAATCATTTTAAACATATTTTGGAAACATGTTAGATGCACATAATATTAAAAAATTTATTAAACATGAATGTAGTTACCTTTGTGTTGTAGTTAGGACACCTTAAGAAGGGTCGTCCTGAATTTCTTGTAGTAGATGAGTATCTCAGTTTGGCTTCAACTTCATAGAAACATAATGGTTGACCTAGATTTCGTTTACCAAAAGATGAAGAAGAGTCCGTGGTGGATGATGACATATTCTTAAATTTAATTCAATACATCACACTAATGAAGTCAGATTTTATTTGTGCCTGGTTACAGGCCAACATCAAGACCCCAATGGAATCTAAAAGAGCAACTTTGAAAATAATACTAAAAGCAGATTGCAACAATGTTTAACATTTGAGATGGCGTTGAGTTTTTTTTTTTTATACTTGCATAATTCATCTAAGGACCAAGTCTTACATAAAATCAATGTTTAATATTTTCTGAAATCTGTGATGAATTATAATTTGCACATACTTTCAAGGGAGTGTTCCTAATGGGTTCCTCTTTGTTTTCAAGTGAACAATATACTTTCAAGGGAGTGTAATGAATTATGAAATCTGTAATGAATTATAATGTGCACATATTTTCCAGGGAACACTCATCTATTCCTATACAAAACAATAAAACCCACATTTGAAATAGGAAGAAACAGATGCTTATCAATCAGTACTGAAGTCTCCACATGCCAATTATGCTTTAATTTTAAAAGTCAGAATTCGAGCCACTTTGGTGCATGCAAAAATATACCCCTAATTGCATGCTGCATGAAAAACTCAGAATTCTTGTTGTCTCTTCTCTTAGGAACACTCCCATGAAATAAAAGAACAGACAAATAAAAAACAAAGAGGAACCCGTTAGGAACACTCCCTTGAAAGTATATTGTTCACTTGAAAATATACTGTGCACATATTTTATGAAATTTGTGATGAATTATAATGTGCACATATTTAATATTCTTCTCTTAGGAACACTACCTAGAAAATATATTGTTTACTGGATACTTTCAAGTCTTAAAAAAGGCTGATTGACTAATGATATCTTCATACTTTAACAAAAAAGTTAAAGCAAAACAAAGAGGAACCCATTAGGGTTAGGGAAAGCACTAAATTTATGGTTTTGAAATTAGTTAATAGTGGAAAACACTCTGGTTTTTGTTCTCTGTTTATGCACTCAATTTCCTAACTCAAAACAAGAAGGAACCCGTGGATTGTTGCTATATTAGTATGAATCCTTTCCTTGGCTAAGTCAAATATCAAAAGAAAACAAAAATTTCAACTTGAAATCATTGCTACTGCTACTCAAACTGAAGGGAGAAGAAGAAACAAATAGAAAACGAACAATCAAGAACAAAAAAAAAAAAAAAAAGAGTATATATCGATTAGGGTTAGGGTTTCGAATCTACAAGAATTTCGAAATCAGGTGCAATTTCAAATCTAAATCAAGTGCTATTTCGAATCTAAAAGAATTTTGAAATCTTCCATTAAGGTTAGGGTTAGGGTTTCTATGATTCAAAATCATGTGTATATATGATTCAGTGATTTTGGGAACATCGAAATCGTGGGTTGAAGAAACAATACCAATGGGAGATTTAGTTTAGGGCATGCGAAGAAGAAGATGAGAACAACCTGTACCTCCCTTTGTGTTGCGTCTTCCTACACGTCAGTGGGGCAACTTGTTTGAGCAGAAGAAGATGACCACCCATCGTACCTCCCTACGTGACTTGTCTTCGTAGTTTACTTGTGAAGGTTGTTGTGTTCCATGCAAGGTTCCATGGCCCTGTTCCTTGTGAGGTGAAACTAAGGTGAGATGAAAACGAGGTGGTGGGTTTCGACTTTAGGAACCGGGAATGAAAAGGAAATAAAAAAGGGGCCCAAACGATCATGGAATCAAAAGGAAATCAAAGATCGGAATATACGATGGTGCGAATGCACCGTTTCACTAATCCCACATAGAACCACGGGTACGCGGGGTGTACCCCTCCTAGGCGCAAGAAGCATTTTTGTTTATATAAATCAAAACACATCCCGAGATTAGAAAATCTAAATGCGGAAATTATTTTATTTACTAACCTCTACAAGCTTTCTTGGAGATATTCTCCAAACTTTTATGTCACAAATTATATTTCAAATTCTATACCAAAAATTGTAAAAGTTTTTCATAAACCATGTTTTATTTTGTTCCAGTACATGCCTCATGAGTGAAGAAATTTTTTTTAAGAAAAATATTATTATGAAGGCATGAAAAATAAAAGTTTTATTAGAAGATAAATAGAATCAACATAAATGACACTTTGAAACAAATTGAAATTTAAACATTTGTGCTCTAGTTCAACCAGCAAAATAAGTATCAACATTTATAGAGTTTGATTTGAAACTTATATAGACAAAATAAAGATGAACATTTGAACTTAAGTTTAATCTCAAAAAATGTATAAATATGTATAAGATTTTATTTGAAATTTATATAGAAAGAAAAGTTTACCCTTCCCTTCGAATCAAGTCTTATGTTTAGGACATCTAGACCTTCATATGCCCTTATTTATTTCAAAATTGAATTGACATGGCTCTTACACTTTTGTGACCATCATTTCCTTGATTTCCCAAAGGATACAGTTGTTTTTCCATACAAATTAGCAAAATAAATTTGTATCTAGCTAACAACTTGTTCATATCTCATTACCTTAATGAAATAATAATGCTCCTGGAATAAACCATTATGCACAAAACTAAGAAATTCCTATAGTTTGATATGTAGCAATTAATTCAATCTTTTTAAATATTGTACTTTCCTGACCTTATCAATATTCTCAACAATAATTAATGTTAGACTAAAAATAGATAAACCAGGGTTTAAATTCTTAGTGTAAATTTGGCATGCTCATATTTATCTAAATTAGAGTCCATTCTGTATAAGAAACCTTATAAAGATATTCGTATACTTACTACAAGAAAAACATTTGAATCACATTAATGCTTTGAATTGGATACTCACAAATAATAACAGAATTTAAACCATTATGATGAACTAATAGTGTCATCGAGAAACCTCCTTTGGGAGTGAACCCCAACACACAAAATGTTCCTTACAATTTTAAATTATGTGGATGAACTAGCTGTATCATTAGAATTCTCATTTGGGAGTAAACTCTGACATACAAAGTATTCCCTTCAACCTTAAATTATGTGGATGAACTAGCTGTATCACTAGAATTCTCCTTTAGGAGTAAGCATACAAATTGTTCACTCAAACTTTATTTTGATAGATGAACTAGTAGTGTCATCAAAATCCTCTTTTAGGAGCAGATCTTGACATACAAATTGTTCACTCCAACTTTACTTTAATGGATGAACGAGTAGTGTCATCAAAATCCTTATTTGAGAGTAAATCTTGACACAAATTGTTGACTCCAACTTTACTTTGATGGATGGATTATTAGTGTTATCAAAATCCTCATTTGGGAGTATATAGTGACACACAAAATTGTTCACTCATACCCATATTTACTATGGAGTTTAATGGTTTTTCCATCCAAAATTAAATTAAAAAAAAAAAAAAAAACCTTGCACCTTTGGACAACCAATATTTTTTTTTAATTTTGGTGCAAACCATTTGCCACATATGAGATAAACAATTAAATATATATATATTTATATATATGGTACACTAAAATAAAAAAAAAAATAATAATTGAGAATTTTATAACTAATAGCCATAATTCAAGTCCAAATAACTCATACAGACAAATGGCCTATCATACAATAAAATTCATAGAAAGCAACAATTAAGAATTTTTAGAACATATAGCCATAATTCAAGTGCAAATAATTCATATATTTATATAGCCTACCACAAAATAAAATTCATAAGAAACAATAATTAAGAATTTCATAACTAATAGCCATAATTCAACTTTAAATAATTTATACATTTAATAAACAATAAAGCACATGCTTTGAGAGAGAAGAGATAGAAAGAATTCTTTTTCCCTTTTTTGCTTTAAATAATATTATAATATTTTAATCAAACCGGTTCAGGTCCTATCCACTAACCTGGGCTGAAACCCGGTTCATTTGTGATACCATGGGTCGGGTCACACGTGACCCTTTGATCTGGGTCGGGCCTATTGTATAGACCTGACTCTTTGGCCCCTCTTTCCATTTTTTTTTTGTTTTACTTCTGGGCTGGACCACAGTTGTGGCCCACTGTGCAGGGCCGCAACCCATTGAGCCGCTTTTTATTTTGTTGTTTATGTTATTGGGTTGGGCTAGTATTTTGGCCCACTATGCTAGCCCGCATACATAATTCCCCTTTTATTTTCTTGGATTGGGACAAAACCCAACAGCCCAAGACCCTAAATGGGTTGAAGAAAACCCTACCTATTTCACCTTTCTTCTTCCCTCAAGCAATCGCCAAAGTTGTTAGTTTTCCAACCACTGATTTGGCACAGCTGCGAACGTTGCTGGCGAGGAGAGGTCGGCATGGCATCCCCTGCCTCCTCCCGCCACCGTTGTCCACCTCATTTCGCTGTTAGTTTACCAAACTCACTGCCATGGCCACTGGGCTTTAAAGCCCTTTGCACCGCCATCACAGAGGCGTCAACGATGAGGTTCTCAACCTCCTTGCGGCGCCAAACATTGTACCTCACAATTTTATTTGCCAAAAGCTCAACTTAGAGATAGATCAAGCCACCAAACTGAGAGGGTCTTTACAATGGTGGTGATGTTCTCCCATCCCAGAGTACCAACGAGCATTCCAACCACCTCCACGTTGCCCACTGGTAACCCATACGGCGGTCCCTACCTCAACTATCTCTTCAACCCAGCACAAACAAAAGGAGAGGAAAATAAAACTCAAGCAAAAAATCAAAACAGAGGCATGACTATCATTGAGAAAAGTTTCATTTGAAAACTGAAATCAATCACTTGAAATTCTCAAACACCTTTGTAAATTTATTTTTGAGACCGAAAGGACACACAGTGTTTTCAGTCAACCACAGTACGATAAAAATTGAGAGAGACACATGGAGGCACACAAAATCAAATAGACATTTATTTACTGTATATTCTATAGAGAATATAAAATATTTGTAACTTGTCGCTTTGATACCACATGTTAAATAATAATAGTTAGAAAGCGTAACATTTCCTATTTTTAGTTATTTTTTGCCTTTTATGGCAACATTTCATTTACTGTTTTGGAAGTGATTCTGAACTCGATTTGGGTCAAATTTTTGGCAGAATACTTCTTTTATTATGTATTTAATTTTGACATTATTATTGAGATTTTACAATTTTTGGTAAAATTTCAATATAGTCGATTTTCAACTATTACAACCCGGCTTGTGGGTTGATTTGGATCATTCTTGAATATTGATAATTTGAATTGACATCAGAGACGTTTTCTCTGTGTTTTTGGGGTGAATGTCTTGTTTATTTCCTATGAATCATCTGTTGAAACTAGCCTACATAATAATCATTATTCTATCCGGCGTCAGTTGGCATCAGAGCTTTAGCGTCTTTCCTGGGGTGATTTTGATCAGTTTCATGGCTGGTGGTCGGGGTCGTGGTCATTGTGGACAGGTTTCAAATGAGGAAGTCCCGCACCGTGATCGTAGCGTTTAGGATGTGATGATTGAAGATTTGCAGAGACAAGTTGCAAAGTTAACCCAGCGTCTAACGTCGCAGGATTTCGGCGATCGTGAGATGGAAAATCATAATTCCGATTCTAGTTTTGAAAACCCATATCACCGGCGTCCTTTATACCGAGAGCACCATGGTCGGGAGAAACGTCATGGGGACCTTGGCTTCCGAGTGGATTTACCCGAGTTTTTTGGTACGTTACAGGCTGAAGGGTTCATTGATTGGTTGCATGAGGTGGAGCGGATTTTTGACTATAAGGAGGTTCCTGATTGTGTCAAAGTGAAACTCGTCGCCATCAAACTCAAATGTAAAGCATTTGCATGGTGGGAGCAGTTGAGGCAATCACGAGACAAGCATGGTAAGGCCAAGAATACTGATTGGGAGAAGATGAAGGGTCACTTTCTTCCCTTCGGCTATACTCAATCTCTATTTCAGCGACTTCATTCGTTGAGGCAAGGCACGAGATTAGTTGATGATTACACTGAAAAATTTTATCAATTGATAGCCCGTAATGATCTATCTGAGACAGAAGAGCAGTTGGTGGCGCGGTATTTGGGAGGATTGCAGTAGTCCCTACAAGATGTTCTTAGCCTTCACTCGTTGTGGACAGTTTCTGAAGCATACCAACGTGCACTCATTGTAGAGAAACAGTAGAGCAAGAGGCCAGTGACCAGAAGCGATCAAAACAGTCGAGCAGTACGCCCTCAAGAACCTCGTCCCGCCCAGCAACCATTGCAGGGTCAAAGTTCTAACTCTAATATTAGATGTTTCGGGTGTGGTGAATAGGGGCATAGAGCAACTGATTGCAGGAAGCCTACTAATCAAAAGGGCAAAACTCTTTTGATTGAGGAAGATATGGAAGTAGACGTTGAGATGAATGGAGAACCTGTGTACGATGATGATGAAGATGGAGACGTATTGTATGGTGATGGCCATGAGACCCTAGTTGTTCGCAAGAGTCTACTGACTCCCAAGGGTGATACAAGTGATGATTGGTTGAGAACCAATATTTTCCACATGACCTGCACAGTTGCAGATAAAGTCTACAAGATGATCATTGACAGTGGCAGTTGTGAGAATGTGGTTTCTGAAGAAGCTATCCAGAAATTACAGTTGAAGACAGATCGTCATCCCAAGCCATACAAATTGTCGTGGCTAAATAAAGGCAGTGAGGTAACAGTAGATAAGCGATGCCTAGTATCTTTTTCGATCGGTAGAAAATATTTTGATAATGCTTGGTGTGATGTCGTATCTATGGATGCTTGACAGTATGATCGCAGTGTTGTTCATAATGGGCGGAAGAATACTTATTCCCTTAGTATCAAGGGAAAAAAGGTTGTGTTGGCGCCTCGTCGGGAAGGAACCACTCCTACCCTGCTGACCAATAATACTAACCTTCTCTCTATGTCCAGGTTCTTGGAAGAAATTGAGCGGGAAGTTGTGATTTATGCCCTGCTGCCTTGTGGGAATAGTGCAACAAACGTGAACCTAGATTTACTAGTAGAGGTGCAACAGCTGCTAGCAGAGTTTTCTGACCTGATGCCAGAAGATCTTCCTCCTAGGTTACCACCTATGAGAGATATTCAGTATCAGATCGACCTAGTCTCGGGGTCGAATTTACCAAACCGACCTGCATATCGCCTTAGTCCCAAAGAAGCTGAAGAGTTGCAGCGTCAAGTGGTGGAGTTATTAGAGAGGGGCTACATCTGTAAGAGCATGAGCCCATGTGCAGTCCCTGCCCTACTAGTACCGAAGAAAGATGGTTCCTGGCATATGTGTGTTGACAGTCGAGCGATGAACAGGATCACAGTGAAGTACAGGTTTCCCATTCCACGCCTAGATGACATGCTGGATCAACTGTCCGATTCTAAGGTCTTCTCAAAAATTGACCTTAAAAGCAGATACCACCAGATCAAATAAAACCCAGAGATGAGTGGAAGACGGAGTTTAAGACGCAGCAGGGGTTGTATGAATGGATGGTCATGCCTTTTGGGCTATCCAACGCACCCAGCACATTCATGAGATTTATGCATCAGGTTCTACGACTATTTATGGGGAGATTTGTTGTAGTTTACTTCGACGATATTCTCATTTATAGTCCGACATGGGCGTCACACTTTGATCATCTCCGAGCTGTTCTTGACATGTTGAGAACGGAGCACCTGTTTGTCAATCAAAGGAAGTGTTCTTTCTTTACTACTTCTGTAACTTTTCTTGGTTTTGTTGTATCTACTGATGGTGTTCATGTAGATCAGTCAAAGATAGATGCGGTCTTGGGGTGGCCCAAACCTAAGACCTTGCACGATGTTAGGAGTTTTCATGAATTGGCATCCTTCTACCGTCGATTCATAAGAAACTTCAGCACTCTGATTGCTCCTATTACAGAGTGCCTCAAGGGACGTGACTTTCAGTGGTCTGAGGAGGCAGAGATCAGTTTTCAACTAGTCAAGCAGAAGATGACAGAGGCGCCAGTTTTAGCACTTCCAGATTTTGATAAGGTTTTCGAAGTCAATTGTGATGCATTTGGGATTGGCATTGGTGGTGTTTTGAGTCAGGAAGGATGACACATAGCCTTTTTCAGTGAGAAGCTGTCAGGGGCGAAGAAGAATTATTCCACTTACGATTTGGAGTTCTATGCCATAATTCAGTCCCTGAAACATTGGCGACATTACCTGGTGCAGCGTGAGTTCATTCTTGTCACTGATCACGAGGCCCTGAAGTACATCAATGGCCAGCACAAGTTGAGCAGGCGACATGCTAAGTGGGTGGCCTACTTGCAGGAGTTCACATTTTCATTAAGGCACTTGTCAGGAAGTTTGAACCATGTAGCAAACGCCCTGAGCCATCTTACGTTACTCCTCACCAGCATGACCACCAGAGTTGCAGGTTTTGAGGTTTTCAGTGACATGTATGCAGCAGATCCTTTGTTTGGAAGGATATTTCGGGAGGTAATTGTTGGTCAACGAAATGATTTTGTTTTGCATAACGGTTATTTATTTCGTGGATTACAGTTGTGTATCCCAGATTGTTCACTAAGGCAGCAGATTATTGGTGAACTTCATGGTAAGGGTCATTTTGGGCGAGATAAGACGTTGGCCCTGGTTTCTTCTGATTACTATTGGCCCAAACTGTCTAGTGATGTGGCTCATTATGTGGAACGATGTTATGTGTGTCAGCGGTCCATGGGGACTCTTACCAATGCAGGCCTGTACACTCCTTTGCCTATTCCTGAGGCTCCTTGGTTTGATGTCAGTATAGATTTTGTGTTGGGTTTACCTCGGACCCAACGATCCATGGATTCTATTTTGGTTGTAGTTGACAGGTTTTCCAAGATGGCCCATTTTGTAGCTTGTAAGAAAACAATGGATGCTGCTCGGATCACTCATCTTTACTTCAAGGAGATTGCTCGTTTACATGGTATTCCCTGGTCAATCACTTCAGATCATGACACCAAGTTCATGAGCCATTTCTGGAAGAGCTTATGGAAGAAACTGAGAACCAAGTTGAACTTTAGTAGCGCCTACCACCCCCAAACAGATGGTCAAACCAAGGTGGTGAACCGGAGTTTGGGCAACTTTTTGAGGAGTTTGGCTGGAACTAAGCCAAAGCAATGGGGTCTTGCTCTTCCCCAGCAGAATTCTCTTATAACAGATCCAAGAACAGAACCACACGACTGAGTCCATTTGAGATTACCTATGGTCAAAACCCGTCCGGTGTGCTGGACTTAGCCCTCATTCCACGTGTGGGTTGTTTGAATCCTAAGGCAGATGAGATGGCAGGACACCCTAGAGGCATCCATGATCAAGTGAGACTGGCCATTCACGAGAGCAATACCAAGTACAAGACTCGAGCAGATAGTCATCGTCGCCAGGTACTTTTTGATGTTGGTGATTTTGATTGGGCAGTATTAACTCGTGATCGTTTTCCTGTTGGAGAGTATAATAAGCTAAAAGAGTGGAAGATTGGACCCTATGAGATCCTACAGAAGATCAATGATAATGCCTACAGGTTATGCCTCCCCAACCATTTGAAGACTTATGATGTATTTAATGTGAAACACTTGAGCCCTTGTTTTGTGGATCTTGATGAAGCTACTGTGAACTCGAGGACGAGTTCTTTCCAACCCGGGGCCACTGATGCGGGAGAATTTGAGTCAGATGACACTGAGTTGTCAGATTGCACGTTGAGTGCGTTGAAATGCCTTGAGGTGACAGATCAGCACAAAGAAGGCAGGAAATCGTGATCTTTCCTTGGTTGGGACAATTTTGGGCAAGTTATGGTATTTTAGCCATAACTTTGGCTACAGGTATCAGAATCGCACATATGACCCCAATTCGGAAAACTCTATTCGGCGTGCACGTCTTGGGCACCCAAATTTGCTCGGTGTGTATCATTTTTTAGGCCAAATTTCACTATTTTTCCCTATAATTTCCTATTTTTAGTTATTTTTTACCTTTTATGGTAACATTTCATTTACTGTTTTGGAAGTGATTCTAAACTCTATTTGGGCCAAATTTTTGGTAGAATACTTCTTTTATTATGTATTTAATTTTGGCATTATTATTGAGATTCTTCTATTTTTGGTAAAATTTCAATACAGTCAATTTTCATCTTTTACAACCCGGCTTGTGGGTTGATTTGGATCATTCTTAAATATTGATAATTTGAATTGAAATCAGAAACGTTTTCTCTGTGTTTTTGGGGTGAATCTCTTGTTTCTTTCCTGTGAATCATCTGTTGAAACTAGCCTACAAAATAATCGTTATTCTGTCCGGCGTCAGATTGGTAGCCAAGGGCTACGCTCAGACAAAGGGAATTGACTATAGTGAAGTATTCTCTCATATTGTGAAACATTCATCCATTCGGATATTACTAACTTTGGTTGCACAATATAACCTTGAGTTAGCCCCGCTTGACGTGAAGACAGCTTTCTTACATGGTGATCTGGAGGAGGAGGAGATTTATATGTCTCAACCGGAAGGTTTTAAAGAAGCTGGTAAAGAAAAATGGGTTTGTAATCTGAAGAAATCTCTCTATGGTTTGAAGCAGTCACCTCAACAGTGGTACAAACGTTTCGACCGCTTCATGATTGACTTGAAATACATTCGTTGCCAATACGATCACTGTGTGTATTTCAAACAACTTGCAGATGGATCTTTCATATATTTGCTTTTTTATATAGATGACATACACGAAGAATATTGGGGATGGAGATTAACAGAGATAGGGTGAAAAGCACAGTTCACCTCACTCAGAAGCAGTATCTGAAGAGAGTACTACAACGCTTCAACATGAACTCGAAGACGAAGCCAGTAAATACTCCAATGGCCCCATATTTCAAGCTCAGTGCATTGCAGTCTCCTAAAAGTGATGAAGAGCGGGACTATATGAAAAATGTCCCGTATGCAAGTGTTGTAGGAAG
Organism: Pterocarya stenoptera; assembly: GCA_003123785.1. Taxonomy (NCBI): domain Eukaryota; kingdom Viridiplantae; phylum Streptophyta; class Magnoliopsida; order Fagales; family Juglandaceae; genus Pterocarya; species Pterocarya stenoptera. Next base: position 322,177 of record QEOT01002891.1, read on the forward strand.
CTTAATGTATGCCATGGTGTGTACACGACCTAATATTTCTCAGGCCACCAGCTTAGTCAGCCGATATATGCATAATCCTGGAAAGACACATTGGCATGCGGCTAAATGGATTCTGTGGTATATTCTAGGGACCTTAGATCTTGGTTTGAAGTTCGAAAAGAGTGGAGATAGTCTAGTAACTAGATATGTTGACTCAGACTATGCTGGTGATCTTGATAAACGACAATTGACAACTGGATATGTGTTCACTATGGCAGAAGGACCAGTTAGTTGGCGATCTATTTTGCAGTCTACAATTGCACTATCATCCACAAAGGCTGAATACATGGCTATAACAGAAGCCATGAAAGAAGCTATTTGGTTACAGGGGCTGGTAACAGATTTGGGCTTTAAACAGCAAGAAGTTATCGTTTACTATGACAGTCAGAGTGCAATTCATCTGGCAAAAAATCAAGTGTATCATTCTTGAACAAAGTATAGAGATGTTCGTTTTCACTTCATACGTGAGATATTAGATGAAGGGAATATTCTACTTCAGAAGATTGGCACTGAAAACAATCCAGTAGATATGTTGATTAAAGTCATCACATGGATTAAATTCTAACACTGTCTGGAATTGATCAATATCTCACACTGCTGAGCACCTTTGGGTGCGTTGGTGCCTTAGGGCACATTTGATAGCGGAAATCTCTCATGACAAATATAATGAGAATTTCAATGAGGGGTGAAATCATTTGAAGGAAGCAACAATTTGTAGCAACCCAATATGGCACACATGGGTAGAGAGAGTGATTGTTAAATGCCAACCCAAGTGTGAATATGAATTACAGCAGCCCTTGAGAAGTCTTGAATAGCTGATGCCTCTGTAAATATCAAGTGTATTTACTTCAGCCCCTCAACTGTAAACCCCTCAACTGTAAAATTAATGGCTGATGGTTTGTTTGTCTCCTGAGGTTTTGTCTATAAAAGAAGATCAATTGTAAACGTAGAGGATAGTGAGAAATACATAGAAGAAGCCATTTGTAGAGATAGAAATTATTTGATTGAAGGTTTGTAAACTTTGTACAAACACTTTGAAATCTATTGTTTCCGTTCAGTGAATGTAGGCAAATTGCCGAACCACTTACATATCATCTCTATCTTGTGTTTGGGTGTATTTCTGGGTGGTTCTAGCTCAACATTTGTTAGGCATATACTCATAGATCAGCATTTGTTCATCCCTTTCAATGCAAAATCCCAAAACCCTCACAAGATTAACATGCTGCAGTTTTGCTGTCTGTGAGAACTTGTATTTTTAGTGTAATTTAATTGAAGTATTATTTTTATTTAATTTAAAAATTGGTTATTTTATTTTATTTTATTGTGTTTAACGTTGGTTTAGTCTTCAATATTTTTTTTTTAAGTTGTGAAATTTATTTATTTTTGGTGTGCTCTCTTGATATTGATTATTGTTTACATTTAAATTGCTCTTTGTTTTATTTTATTTTATTGTTGAACTTTAAGTATTTTATTTATTAATATTGAGTTGTAGTGTTTTTATTTGACTTTTATTTATTTTTATTGTGTCTTTTCTCATTTGTTGGGCTACTTTTTCGGAATGGGCTGTTTTGGGTTAGTTTTAATTTATTTTTTTCTGGGCCTAGCCCCGTTGGTTTCAGCCCACCCGTTTAGCCCCTCAGCCCAGCCCAGCCCAGCCCAGCCCAGCCCAACCCTCATTTTACCTGTGCGGCGTCGTTTTATCTCCTACCCTAGGACTCTTGCTTCTCTCTTTTCTTCTTCTTTTCTTTTCTTTCCTTCTTCTCCTGCTGCGTCGACTCCTCCTCATTTCCTGCTCTATTTTGTTCTTCCTCCAAGCCGTGCGACAACCTCCATTTTTCTTCTCCTTCAATTCATTTTTTTTGTTGTTTCTTCCTACTATTTTTGCTGGTTTGCCGTCTGTTGCACCATTCTTCCTCTCTTTTTCTTTTCAGCTTTTCTTTCTGCATTTGTTCGATTGTATGCTTTATTGTTATCCTTGGCAGTGCTTTATTTTCATCCATAGTCAAGCTCTATTTTTGCCTTAACCGTGCCCTGTTTTTATTCCCTTACCGTGCCCTGTTTTAGCTCCATTGCCGTGCCCTGTTTTAGCCCATTGCCGAGCTTTGTTTTTACTCTTTAGCCGTGCTGATTTTTGCTCTTAGCCGTGAGCTATTTATCTGCCCTTTTTGCCGTGTGTTCCATCTTCCAACTTTATTTTTATTCTAGTTTTATTTCAGTTAACTAGCCAATTTTATCTTAAAAATATCACTTCAAAATTTCTGCATTCGAAACTCTTTTTCATCTCAAAATTGTGATTTTGGTGATTTTATTTCGAGCTTACTTTTGGAGTTAAATTTGGTATTCGCGAGCTTGGAATTTCAAAAATTACATTTTTAAGTTCTGTAAGTATTTTTTCAAATAACTTTTAAGATTTAAATATATTTTTACACTAACTTATTTACCGTGATATGGTTGGTTTATGTTTGGGCCATTGTCTGGAAAAATGGCGGTTATTATTCATGGCGAGTTTTGGGTCAAATGGAATTTTTGGCCTGCGTTGAAAAATAATCATTTTCAGAAAAAATGAGGTTTTGGGTCACATTCGTGTTTTGTCATGAGTACGAATATTTGTTGGTTGCATTAATGCATTTACACGCATGTTCATGTCTGTAAATGAAAACTAGATTTTTCGTATAATTGCATACATGTTCATGTGTATATTTGAAAATTGGACTCTCTTGTGAGAGATGATTTTAAGTATGATCTTCTACTTATAATGATTTTGATATAGTCATGTTATTTTAGTTTTTATAAATTATGGTAAGATCTCAATCGTAAATAAGTTAGAATTTAATATTTTAGTTGGAGTTATTAAGTTGGATATTGATGAGTTTAGAAAGTGATGTTGATATTTTAGGAATAATTAGAATTTTGGATTTTTGAGGGATTAAAAATAGATTATTTTAGAAGTTTAGGCTTGAATATCGAAATACGAGATTGATTGGAAATTGATGGAAATTTACGTGATTATCTTATAGGTGACGATTAATTTTGTTCGGCATTGTTGAGGAAATTTTCTAAAAAGCTAAGAAGTCCAGGTAAGTAGGGTTCTTATGCTAGATTTGCATAAAAAGAAAATGAACTGAGGTTGATTCATAAAAAAATGTGCATGTTGTTTTAAAAGGAAAATGTGAAAAACAATCTCAGTCTATGTTTTGCATTCACTCATGATATATGTATAAAGATAAAGAAAGCTTTTGACATGAATAGTGTAGACATGAGCAATATTTGACATGTTTATAAAATATACAAAAGAGCGAATATGAAAATTGGGATTTTTTTTGTACATACGATATGAAAATGATTTGGATCTGTTTTTGATCAAATGAGAATGATATGAATATGTTTAGCACGTGGTTTGATATGATATGGATATGAAAAACCTTTGGCATACTTATCTGTTTTGATTCTGATTTTGAATATGGTTTTGATATGGATACTGGTTCAAGTGATATGGTTGGTACCAACATGATATGATATGATATGAGTGCATCCACTTTGGAAACAAAGTGGTCTTTTATGTGTTCTTTCCTGTGTGCACACTCGGGGCTCTGAGATTAAAAAAGGGAAAGTTTCACCATATGATACTGCCTGGTTTGGCCACTGGGGATAGTACAACCCTACTACGGGGGTTAAACATGGTATATGATATGACATGATATGATATGATAAAATGAAGATATTCAGTTATGTTATGCCAAAGTATTTTTGAAAATGAAAGTGCTTTTGAATATGAAAATAGTTTATAAATATGAAAAAAATTGAAAAATCGTTCTGATTTTCTGATAATACATTTTGAGATGTGCATATGAAAATGAAATGTTTTATTTCTGCATACTAACTTTCTGAAAAGGCTCATATTTACATACTAATATATGTTCTCTGCTTACTGAGTTGTTGATAACTCATTCCTTATCTCCATAACATTTTTCAGATGATTTTTGGAGGGTACAGCTGGGGATCAAGACTAGAAATCGTGTATAAGGCTATTTGAACATAGTGGATCAAATACAAATATGGTATTTTGGTTATTGGAGATTTATTTTGGTAGTTCCGTTTTGCTCTGCTGACTTGGTATCTTGGAAGGTTGATAGGTTTATTTTGAGATTTTATCGCGATTAGATTAATCTTATTGGAGTTGTTGATCCAAAACAGTGAGTTGTATGTATTATTAAAAAAATTGGAGTCTATAACTATATGGTTGAAAATAATTTTAAGAGACAGAAGTAACTCTCCGACCCCTATGGGACCAGGGCGTTACACTGTCAGTATAACTTCATTCTTGAACTCCTCAAAACCCCGTTTAGAGGCTTTGGAAAGTATTTTCATTGCTACTTCCTGTTCGTTTGCTAATACACCCTGCAACATAGACACTCCTGCATGCTCAGTAAATATAAGGCTTTCCTATTCCCTCAATTACAAACCATTATATATCCCAAATAGCAGAAAAGTTTACCTTGTAAACGGGACCAAAACCACCCTCTCCTAGCTTATTTTCAAATGAAAATGCTTTTGCAGCCTTCTCAATATCTGTATAACTAAAGACCTGAAGACCAGGAACGTTGATATTAACCTCAACAGCAGCTGCTATATTTTTGTTGACTTTGGCTTCTTGTTCTTTAGCTGCTTCCACCATCCGTAAGTACGACCGAGTCGGGAATCAAAGAGATCGAGAAGAAAATCTTAAAATGTCAATCATTAAAGCCTGGCGGCCTACTTATAATTTGTACAAGAGAATTTACCTTTTGAATTCAACCTTCTCTTCCTTAAATAACACTCCGAGAAGACTACGAGGAGAATAAATATAGTAGATGTTGGAACCAAAATGCTCACGAGTAATCGCCACCGTTGCTTCTGATTGTTATCAACCGTACTTTGAGCTGAATCTGGATTCATAGTCATATAGTTTTGTCAAACCTCGATCCGGTACATATTGGGAAATAGTAGATTAGAAAATGGTTTTTAGATTATTGAATAATAGAGTACTGTTGAATTATTGGTACTAATTTACATGTCGGCCAAGTATCTTTGCAGTTAATTCTATATATGATGACATATCAATGAAATTAAGGACAAAACCAGACAAAACATCAGATATAACTGATGAGGAGACATGGATTCCTACCTGCAGTTAGAGAAAGCACCCAATCCAGGTCGTTGCCGACATGCAGGGCGTAGTAACCTAGCAGCCCCATCTCCTTGGCATAGGAAACCTTATTGTTTATAGCTTCAACATCATCAAAACTAATAAAAGTTGATCCCACTATGCAATTATTCGTCACATATGTAGCATTATACATGACAGCAACCCCATATATCTTCTCAATATAAAGTTGTTTGATATCTTTGTAGGCCACGATTCCTCTAGTGGAAATCGCAGGGCCAGTAGCTGGAAAAGTGGCCGGTGCACCTATAGCATTGTCCTGGGGATTCTTAAGCGTCCACGCATAGCCAAAAAGGCAACCCCAAGACCAACTTTTTAGCAGATAGTCCCCTAGCAATCCATGCCCTCATGCCAAAATCGGTATTAATCTCGCTCGTAGGATGATGCAAAGCTGCACGAGGATACGTAATGTTTGCCCGAGAGCGCGCGTTGTAGTTATAAGCATAAATATTCAGCCAATTCAAGTTTCTCTGCATTGACTCAANATACTTTTTTTCTTTTTGAGGATATGATCTGTTTTAAAAATGCCAATAGTTGCCCTGTCTATGTCCAATCAGTATTGCATTCTTAAATTGCTTGTATCACATTCTTTGCATCTCCTTCAAACACTATATCTTTAACCTCTAAATCAATACATATTCCATTGTTGTCCACAAAGCATAGCTTTCTGCTAGGAAAGACTGGCCAATAAAGGAAAGACATGTGCATGAAGAAAACAGAATCTGACCCACACTATTTCTAGCAATTACGCCAACTAGTAATTCTACATTCAAGTGTAAAGTGCGTAAACACTGCATAATCGCTTTGAAAAAGAATGAGATCTACTATTAAAAAATTAATTTTTTTCTTATGGATCTCATGTTTTATTCACTTTTTTCAAAATAATTACGCGACAGTTGCACAATTCATAGTTGCAAATATCTCTTTTGTTACACAATTAATGCAACTTCTGCTACATAACTTGGACTCTCAAACCTGTTTTTAAAAATGCACTTATCTTTGCCATAATCCTCTATAAATTACAGCAATCTCTTCTAACTTCTCTTGGTTGAACCTTTCCTGCATCTCTTCTGACATGGATTTCGTGGTGATCTGTGACAAGTAATAATTAAAGTCACTATATAAATATATATATATTTATATATATAAGTAGTACTACTGCTCCTGCCGTCCAGCTGCATGCATGCTTTGAATTTTTGGCTTGGAAGTTGGAACGCATACACACATGATCATGATGTGTTGTACATGTGATTATCCTTGAACATGTTAATTAAGTTGTATTAATTAAGGTTGTTGTGAAGCTATCATCAACGCATATATATAATTGGCTTGTCAAATGCATGCATGGGTTGCTAATTAACAATGGATGGAGAATAATATTTCCATTCATCAATTGTCAACAAATGATGCACTTGCTATATATATTTGAGTAATGTTACATACAATTTTTAGATGTATAAACTTCGCGCGTTTTCTTTTTTTAAAAAAAGTGGGATGTACCAGATTGTTTCATGTGAGTTTCAAATTTATTCATTTTTTAAAGAGGTATCGCGGAATTTGCACAACCTAAAACTGCAAATATCGTTTTTTTATATATTTAGGGTAAGTAGGGGATGACATATTCTTTAAGATTTGTAATCTTAAATTATTGGGTCTAAAAGTAAAAAATAAATGAATAATATATACTAGTATGCCTCTTTATTTTGCCATATTATTTTGATCGATTATGTATTTATTTAATTTTTAATTTTTTTAACTTACTAATTAAGGAAACAACTATTAGTATATTAGTATTTTTTTAAAAACAATATTTAAAAAAATAAATATTTAAAAAATATAGAAAAAAATAGATTTTGTCTAGGCCGGCACTCCATCAGTCACTTTTCAGTACTCAAAACAAATTCGGGATTAATTAATTTAGTTGGTACACTTGCCGTCCTCCCACTTCATGTTTTCAAACGGCCTTTGAATTTCTTTTAGCAACGTCTCATGTACGTGAACGAGTACTTCATGATTACTTTATTAATTTGAGTCTCATGAGATATTCAAACATGCTATTCGTATTTACTAAATAATTAGATGGTATTCTTCATTTAGCACTGCCATATTTGACCATTGAAAATTGAAAAAATACAACTTTTTAGAATTACTTTATAACTTTTATATAAAATGGAAAGCAGTTTTGTAAATTAAAATTCATTTTTAATAAAAATAGAGATATAATTAATTTAGGAGTGTTATAGCTACAAAGTATTGAGCTTAATGCCAAGTATGCATATCAACTGCTCGAGAGAATGACTGAATAACATTGCATTTCATTTCATTGTGTTTTCTTACATACATTGTAGACGATATACGCTGCTATATATAGACAGTATTTCCAACTAACTAACTTTTACAAATCTTGGATTTATTGACACATGTCCTACTAGGAATGAATTTTGATTTCTAGAAGATTCCTTGCTCCTCTGCTGTGTTTTATCCTTCTCTGATGTGCGTGAATTGTGCTGTGCAGATGCTATGCTTGTTGCTGAAACGCTTGCTTTGGTATTTTCCTCAACAGCCCCCCTCGATGCAAGTGGCACTTGAGAAACTGTGATGCTTGATCGAAGAAGAAGAAACCGAGTTGCTAATAGTGGTTTTGTGAAGATGTCAGCCAATTGATCTTTGCTGGACACAAAAGAGACTTTCAGAGTTTTTGCTACTACCCTATCTCTAACAAAGTAGTAATCAAGCTCTGCATGCTTAGTGCGAGCATGTAGGACTGGATTTACAAAAAGATATGTTGCCCCTAAATTGTCACACCACAATGTTAGTGGATCAGCTAAGTATATGCCTAGTTCTTTAAGAAGAGATTGTACCCATAAAATTTCACACGTAGTGTGCAACTGCCTTGTACTCAGCTTCAGTGGAGGATCTTGCAATTGTTGGCTGCTTTTTGGAACCCCAAGAAATTAAATGAGAACCAAAGAAGACACAAAAACCACCTGTGGATTTCCTATCATCCGGGCACTTAGCCCATTTTGCATCAGAGAAGGCTAAAAGAGTGAGTTTGGAAGACTTGGCAAAGTGAATTCCAAAGTTGGGACTGAGCCTAAGATATCTAAGAATCTTTTTGACAGCTTGCCAATGAGGAACTTTAGGATTATGCATGTATTGGCAAACTTTATTGACAGCAAATGAAATGTCAGGCTTAGTGAATGCTAGATATTGTAAGCTCCCAACAATGCTTCGGTATAGATGGGGATCTTCAAAGGAAAACCCTTCAAATGTCGAGAGCTTAAGGGAAGTGGACATTGGGGTGGAACTAGGTTTGGCTTGATGCATGTTTGCTTTTCTAAGGAGATCAGAAATATATTTAGATTGGCTTAAATACAAGCCTTGGGCATTACGGGATATTTCAACTCCTAGAGAGTAATGAAGTGCACCCAAGTCCTTGACAGGAAAAGACATAGCAAGTGCAGTTATAAAATCTGAAGCTAAGGCCTGACTGGACCCTGTGACAATAATGTCATCAACATATATTAACACAAATAAAGACTGTGATGCATGATGGTGAATAAAGAGATATGAGTCAGATTTAGACTCTTGAAAACCAAGTGTAAACAATTTGCTATTGAGTTTAGAGAACCAGCCCTGGGTGCCTGTTTGAGACCATAAATGGCCTTCTTTAATTTGCACACGTATGAGGGAAATTCCGGATGAACAAAACCAATGGGTTGGCGCATATAAACTGCTTCCTCCAAGTCACCATGCAAAAATACATTCTGTACATCAAACTGTTGCAGAGGCCAATTACAAGAGACAGCAAGTGAAAGTAACAGTCTGATGGTCGTGGGTTTCACTACAGGGGAGAAGGTCTCTGTGTAGTCTACCCCTGGTTGCTGATGAAAGCCCTTAGCAACAAGACGTGCTTTATGTCGTTCTAAGGTGCCATTGGTGAGTGATGTAAAGCTGAGAAGTGGTGGGATCTAAGCAGCGAAACCCTTTGTGAGAAGGACTGTAACCCATAAAAATACATGGAATACTATGAGGAGAAAGTTTGTTAGGCATATAATCACGTAAACAAGGATAGACACGACAACCAAAAGGATGAAAGTTTTCATAATTCGGAGAATGACCATACAAAATCTCAAAAGGTAATTTACCTTCAAGAAGCGGTGTTGGCAAGTGGTTGATGATGTAAGCTGCAGTGCTGAAGGCGTCAACCCAAAAACGAGGAGGGAGAGGTGAGAATGAAAGAGAAGGGCTAACCCTGTCTCAGTCACATGGCGGTGTTTTCTTTCGGCACAACCATTCTGGGCGGGTGTGTATGGACACGAGAGCTGATGATGAATGCCAGAAGAACGAAGATGATCTTGAAAGACATTATTAGTGAATTCAGCACTTCCGTCACTTTGAAAAATTTTGATACGAGCAGAAAATTGATTTTCCACAAATTTTTGAAATTGAATAAAAACATTATAAAAATCATATTTCAATTTCAAAGGATAGAGCCACGGGAAGCAAGAATAGTCATCAATAAATAGAACATAGTAGACAAATCCTAAATTTGATTTGACGGGGGAGGGACCCCAAATATCGCAATGGATAAGATCAAGCACATTAGACGACCTATGTTCATTTCGAGAATAAGGCAAGCGATGACTTTTTGCAATTTGACATGTGCTACACAAAGCGGGAGAAGGCAACAAAGAGGTAAGATAAAGCTGTCCTTTTTTATTTAAAAGAGAAATAACAAAATGATTGACACATCCAAGTCGTGCATGCCATAAATCATAAGACGCATGAAGCGATTTATTCTTAAGGACAGAAATAAAAGCAGGATTGCCTCGTTCGAGCACATATAAGCTGCCATCACGCTTGCCGGTTGCCACTACTGTTCCTATTTTGCGATTCTGAACAGTGAACAAATTATTAGTAAATGTAACAGATAAAGGAAAATCAGATGTTAATTTACTAATGGAAAGCAAATTTTTGGTGAAGGCTTCGGCGAGTTGGGCAGATGGCTCACTACGAGTGTAACGCTGGCGACAGCGATCGGCATAGTGGCCATCCGTCCTACAAATTTGGCATCGTGGAGGACGACGGCGTTGACCAGAGCTGGAGCTTCCTTGTCTGCGGCTGGAAGAGCTGTTGCCATGACCATTTGTGCTACCTGGAGGATTGCGAGAAAGACCACCACGATTGGAGGAATTGTTGGTGGCTGTAAAAGCCGCAACAGAGGATGAAGAACTTTCAAGAGATCTCTGAAAAATCTCAAAACTTTCTGCCTTTGAGATTAAATCCGAAAAACAGGGGAGAGGGGAGTGGGCCATTTGAGCGGTGGAGAAGCTCAAAAAATCAGGCCCTAGGCCGCGGAGGAACCAGTGCACCTTATTGGTGCCATCAACAGGCCGGCCAATGGCATGGAGCTGGTCATAAAGTGCTTTGAAGGCACGGGCATAAGCGGCAACTGAACGAGTTTCGCGTTTCAGCAACTTGAGATCATCCTTAAGGCAGAGTTCTCAGGCTTTCGAGCGGTGGCTGAAAGCGTTTTCCATGGCAAGCCACACCTCATGAGCGGTGGAGAGACCAACAGCTTCGGCCATAGCTTCCTTCGTGAGGGAGGAGAGAAGAAGATCGAGCAAGCGCTAGTCCATGCTCTTCCATTCCAGGTATTTGTTGTTTGGTGTCTGAGAGGTTGGTGGGTCGAATTTGGGTGGTGGCACAATGGTGCCATCAACGTGACCGAGCAAATCTTGACTCTCAAGAAGGGGAAGAAGTTGACTCTTCTAGTGGAGGTAGTTGGATGATGATAGTTTAATGGTGACCATGTGAATCATGGTGTTGAAGGGAAGGAGGGTGGGTGCGGAATCAGAGGCCATTTGGATCGAAGGATGTTAATCCAGGTATGCTCTTGATACCATGAGAATGTTTGAAATCCACCTTGCTTTACGGTGCTGAATTGTATTGCTTTATATAATTGTTTACAGACTGTATGTAGTTAATACAAACTAATGAATTTACAATAAAAGGAAACAATGTACAAAGAAATCTCCCATAATCACGGTAGTCAACTTTGGCATATATGGGAAGACTTTGATTGAGGAGTGATATCCTTAGTGATATCCTCACCACCCTGCTCCTCTGCTGTGTTTTATCCTTTTCTGCTGTGTGTGACTTGTGCTGTGCAGATGCTATGCTTGTTGCTGAAATGCTTGCTTTGGTATTTTCCTCAACACAAAGACATTATACAAAATGAATCTCACAAACTAAGATAGTTTCATGCGATTATCTATTAGATTTACTTTATAATAAAAGTACTTTTATAACTTGACGAACCACATGCATCATCAAGCCACATTAGCCTGTGGAATTACTTTTGTGTAATTTCTTTTTGATTAGAGTATTTATCTAATATAATTATAAAAGAATTGTAAGTATATTACCCTTATTCATGAGTCTTCCTGTGAGGTTGGATTGAAACCAATTATTTTATCCCGAAGTGTTACAGGCGCAGGTGCATATTCTATTATTGTTGCTGATGTTCTTGCTTCACAAATCAAGCACTTAATTATTTTATGGTCTTTCTGCTCGGCCGGCTCGATCCTCTCTCAATAGATAGCCCGAACTGTGGTAATTCAAATCTGTATGTATGCGATTGGATTATTACTGAATTTAAAATAATGTAAACCCAACTTGTTTTAGTAATTGCGACATCTTGTGTTGATTACTTTTTTTTTTTAATAGTCCGGATCACATGTACAAAGTAATTACCATAGTCCCGTTTACAAAGTAATTAACTAAGCTTTCTGAGCATGCATGCATGCATTACCATATTATAAGCACACGAGTACGTACTCATATCTTTGTGCATGCATGGCAGGGTATACTAGAAAATGGACAGGAAATGGCAGTGAAAAAGCTTTCAAAAGCTTCTACACAGGGATTTGAGGAGTTCAAGAATGAGGTTTCACTCACAGCAAAACTGCAGCATGTTAATCTTGTCAGAGTCTTGGGATTTTGCATTGAAAGGGATGAACAAATGCTCATCTACAAGTACATGCCCAACAAAAGCTTGGACTTCTTCCTTTTTGGTCTGAACATCTTCTGCCTGCAATTTATTTTTTTCTCCTCAAGGCTTTTTTGCATGGTTACATTAATAATTAGTATTAAATTAGGAAAAATATCAAGAGCAAAATGATATCAATCATTTGTTTCAATTAATTCTGAGCACTGAATTAAGGCAAAATTAAGCACAAGTGAGGATTATCGAAAAGCACGAATTAACATACATTATTCTCAATTACAGCTTAATTTTGATCATAATCGATCGAATTGTTGCAGACCCTGCTAGACAAGGGCTTTTAGATTGGAATAAACGCGTTCATATCATCAAAGGATCGAATTATTCAAGGACTTTTATATCTCCAAGAATACTCGAGATGGACAATAATTCATCGAGACTTGAAAGCCAGCAACATTTTACTTGACAACAAGATGAAGCCTAAGATCTCAGATTTTGGCATGGCTAAAATTTTCACAAATGAGGAACATGAAGCTAATACAGGTCGAATTGTTGGAACATAGTAAGTACTCTACAAGAACTAGATTATATAGTGATGAATACATGATTATATACTAGTAAGTACTCTACAGCCATGATTATATATGCTTCCGCTCATGTTAGTGATGAATACATATGCTATGTGAATCTGTGATGATATATACATGTATGTAAAGTTGATTTTCAGAAAAGTTATGTTACGTGTATGATTGTGAATCTGTGCTGTTGAATGCATGTTGTGAAGAGTCTTTAGAAATCAAGTCTATGCTAGGCTAAGATGTATTTTTTTACGGTATGATGTGCTACTTACTAAGTATTCGACTCATTTTTGTTTGTCTTCCTGTTTTCTTCTATGTCTAATTTTCACAGATGGTAATTATGATGACGCAGAGCTGGATGGCTAGGAGTAGATCTAGTGTAAAGACTTAGAAAGGAATAAGTGATATTCAAACAAGAACTAGATTTCTTTTATGTCATTCGTAGGATTAGTTTATGTTCTTTTACTTTACGTTCAGTTTTGAAACAATTATGTTCAATTCAGTTTTTGATGCTTTTCAATAAAATGAGGTAATTCAGGACATGAATCTCTTTACCGGGCATTATGTTATGAATGCAATCTCCTAAACATCACTATAAATAATATCGAAACATTGTGAGGCACGAGATGCATAGTGAGGAAAAGGTAGAACTTTACTTTTGCCAAGTTTGCATGATGTACAATCAAAAGAAAGATCAAGAGAAGAAGATGCTTTATTTCCCAATAATCTAGAATTAGCAAAGTACGAAGTACATCAAAGTTTGGGTGAGCTAGACGTCTATGCCACATCTTATTTCCAGAACCAACAACATTACATGCAAAGGAAACTAAAGGAAAACTAGGAATAATAGTGGAAGGAGAAACGTGAAAAGGAAAGATTCGTCCCACTTTGGGCCCCTTCTCGATCATCTTCCCTGACACTTGATCCTGCACAACACAACTAGAACGGGAGAAATGAACATTACAATTATTACCAACCAATTAATCAACAGAAATAAAATTTGTGGAGAGGTCATGAGACACAAAAACATCAGTTAAGGAAGATAAAAGATCACCAACAACATTGATAGGTAGAGAACTTGTTAGGGACCCTGGTCTTGTCCCTAAACACTAAGTCCGTGAGCTCACCTTGGTAGTAATGGTGACCGGGTGTCAAGCCTTCTTGCTTGGCCTTGCACGTATAATGGCAATGATGGGTTCCTAGGTTGATGAAGGTGTGGTATTTAGTGATGGAAAAGATGATGAGTTCGGGTGATCTAAGTGATGATTTGGTGGGTTTGATGCAATGTGGAATGGCTTGAAGGTTGCCCTTGATGTTGGGACAACTTGGATGATGATTAGGGTTGGTATGGTGAAGATAGGCTAGGGTTTGGATGGTGGCTAAAGGGAATTTCGAGATTAGGAAGTGATGGGTTAGGGTTTGGTGGCTAGGGTTGGCCGAATATGGGAGTGGTTATTGTGATCCCTTGATTGTAGGATCAAATATGGGTAGGTGTCACTTTGGGGTTTAGGTTTAGGGTTAGATGATGGAAGAAAGGTTTAAGGTTTGGAAGATGGCGATGGGCGGCTAGGGTTGGCTGAACTTGGGAGCTTGAGAGATTTTAGGAAAGTTTCCTAAAATCTTGGGATTTGATTTTGGATAGTGTGGTAGCCGGCTATGTGGTGTGATTTGGTTAACTAAGGTTTCCAAGTTATGAAAACACTAGTATGGAAAGATTGGTGGACGGCTAGGTCAAATTCAAATAAGACAAGAGTGGCCGAATTTGAATTTGAATGAAGAGGGAATATGTGTTTCGGCTAGGGCTAGGTGGAATGTGGAAGAAGGCTAATTTAGGTAAGTGGCCAATATGAAAAATGTGGGATTCGGCTAGGTCAATGTAAGATTGAATGAAGGATAGATATGGGGTAATTAGGGTTCTTAAAGTTTAGGAATTGGTTAAGGTAAGATGAGATAGACTTTGATTGACTTGAGTGATTCTAGGGAATGAGAGATTTGTGGGATTGGATATGGAAGATAGGTTTTGGATATGGCAAGAGTTTGAAAGTCTTTGGATGACTTGAGTGATAGAGTGATTTTAGGGATGGAATGATTCTAGGGAAGTTCCTAGAATTAAGGGATTGGTTAAGGTAAGATATGGAAGGTCTTTGGTGGTTTGAGTGATTCTAGGGATGTTCCTAGAATTAAGGGATTGGAAAGTGAAGATAGGATAAGGAAGATATGATTTGGAGATGGGTAGGTTGGCTAGGGTTTGATCCTAAATGATAAGATGCATGGGAGTTGCTGGGAAGTTGAAGTTTGACTAAGGCAAAGGGTGGATTTCGAATTCGAAGGGATTGGAAGATGAAAGATGGGATTTGATTGAAATGAGTCAACTTTCCTAAGGTTGAGGAAGTTTCCAAGTAGGACTCTTGAGGGGGTGGCTAGGATTTATGGAAGACAGGGGTTTTGGCTAGGGCCTTGTTGGATGGATGGAGGCTAGTTTTGGTAGTGATGACAATTATGGGAAGTAGGGTAAACACTAGGATTAGTTGAATGGTGTATGTTGGAAGGTCAAAATGGATGGAAGGAAATATATGGATGAACACTATAGATGAACAATATGGATGAACACGCATGCACATTCAAGAACACAATGGTGAATAACTTCAACACCAATTCTAGAATGCACAAAGATGAATGGACTCAACAAAGGAATATGAAGACTCTTTTTGGGTTATAAAAATATTTTGATATGCAAGAAAATATAGATAAACAAGATGAAAAATATATATGAACAAGGAAGGAACACAAGATAACAAAAGATAAATCAATCACCTTTGATTCACGAATTGCACAAAGATGAAAGGAAATCACATATATGGATAGATAAACGATTCAACACCTATTCACGAATTGCAAGGTGAAACCAATGATAGATAAATGGATATCACCTATTCACGAATTGCAGGGTGAAGATCCTCTCTTAGGGGATTCACATATTGCACTCCAAAGAGCCCAAGTGCTTAGCACCGAAAGGGTGACCTCAAGAACAATAATCTACCCACTTAGGGAATTTGCCAAAAGTTCAAAAGATATAAAATGAAATGCCTAAGGGTCCTATTTATAGAGATTACAAAGTGGAAACTCCCAATAGGTCCTTTGAAATATAATTAAATAAAATAAATAAAGATAAATAAATGATATGGTCTTGTTGGCCTTGGCTAGCCTTGATCCTAGAAGTGGCCCGATCTTTGTTGTCCATGCATGCCTAGGACCTTGTCTTAGGGCGATTTTTGATGGGGTCCCAACAGAACTGCCATCAGCGGTGTTAATTTTCAGATTTCCACCATAATTTCTGAAATTGGAAAGAGGAACAACAGTATTGGTCATATGGTTAGAGGCTCCGGAGTCAAAATAGCATGGCTTAGAAGAAATTTTATGATTACCTGAAAGCCCAAAAGCAGAAAAGCAGAAATGATCATCTGTTGTACCATTTCAGGAGTGAGTGTGTTCGGGTTTGCTAAGGCTGTAGGAGCAAGAATAGGAACAACCGGCGAGGCAGCAGGCAATGCAACAGAACCAGAGGCACCAGTGGAGGCATGATAAGCAGTACCCTGCTTCCTTTCAGGTCGAATGGGACAAGTAGAGATGATATGACCCTGTTTCTTGCAACAGTTATAGAACTTCTTGGGGCAATCCCGAGGAATGTGACCAAAAGCTTTACAATTAAGACACTGGATAGCACGCATGTCTCTACCCTTATTCCTCCCCTGTGCTGCATAAGCCACAAAATAGGTGCACTAACATTAGCCCGATGTTCCATGGCAGCCTGAGTTACGAGACGCTACTCCTCACGAAGAAGTTCACTCAAACAGGCATCCAAAGATGGTACAGGATGACGATTCATCAGATTAGAACGTGCAGTTTCAAAATTAGAACGAAGCTTCATCAAGAATTGATCTCTCTTGCTTGTTTCATGCAATACTTGACCAACAAAGAGAGTTGCAACGAGAATATTAGCATAAACAATATTTGAATAATTAGCTCAAAGATTTTGAAAACCAGAAAGTATTCCTCAATGGAGAGACTTCCTTGTGTGAAATTAGTCATCTCATACTCCAATTGAAAATGCCGAGCCGTGTTATATTGATTGTAAACTTTATTTAGATAATTCCACATGGCAGCAACAGTTTTATAAGGCCTCAAAGTAAGGCTCAACTAAGCTAAGGATCCAGGTTATAACCCGAGCATCCTTGATTTTCCATTTAGACAAAGTTACGACATCACTAGGTGCGGGATCACTCCCATCAATATGACCCAACAATTCTTTCCCTTTGACAAACAATTGAAATTGAAACTTCCAAGCAGAATAATGTTTTCTAGTAAAACGAATATGAAATGAGTCCAATTTATGTGATGACATAATGTAACCTCGAATAAATTATCCTACTAGAAGTTTGCAGAAATATAATGTGTCCAAACCAGAGCAAACAGATGGCGTAAGCAAAAACAGAGAGGACCGGAAAAAAAAAAAAGTCCAAACCAGAAACAAATGTCTATGCCGAGAGCCAAAAGAGAGAGAACTCGCACACAGTGCCGAGAGCCAAAACCAAAAAAGAACAAGTCCAAACAGAGAGAACTCGCACACAGTGCAGAGAGCCAAATAGAAACAAACGCACCAACCAAGTGCCGAAATCAAGTAGAGAAGCAAAACCCACCAACCGAAGTGCTGAAATCCACAAACTCGGCAACAGACGGCAACGATAACCTCCAAGAAGCACTCAGGCAGTGCCGAGAATCTCCAAGAAGCACGAACTCCACTTAGAAGGCGCTGAAAGCCACAAGAAACCCAGAGGAAACTCAGATAGCGTCGATAATGCAAGAAAGGGAAAAAAAAATCGTGAAAAACAGGTAAATTATGAACCTGCTCTTGATACCATGTCCAAACACTCAAAAACCCAAGAGAAACCGAGAACCTTCTTATTATCAATATGCAAAAACGTCTATACAAAGGAAAGTAGGTCAAATGCTATACACAAGAAAAGCATCTAACTGATCCCTGATATTTAGCCTATATACATGGTAATATATCTATACAGTTAATATTAATAGAGAAGTCCTAAATTGTATAAACTCTTAAATTGTATACGTTAACATGACTAAGATTCTATTTATTACTAAATCCTCTTCCTGGCAGAAATCATCCTCTGTCTGCTCCGGTCCTTATCCTTACCTGCACTAATCATCTTCCTAGTGAAAATTGAGAATTTTAATCATCTTCGACACGTGATAATGTCCTTTATGCAAATCCCATTAATATGAGTGTCATGTCAAATGTAAAAGAGTCGATCAGCCGGCTTTGGAGATTTAAACTCAGCATATAGATCACTCCTAATCATGTAAATGGTCAAAGGAATCCTCTCTAGTGTTTGAGCTGATCTGAGCAGTTAAAGCCAATATTTCAATGTGCTCTTCTTTTTTTTTTTTTCTCACACAGATCAATCCTGACCATCTAGCTAAATACCCTGCACTCTACATTCTGTTTCAAGTTTACGTTTGTCTTACCTTGCAACTATTTGTTTTTCCTGCCTACCGAAGAGCCTGCAATTAGTTGTAATGATCCCTTAATTTCCAGTTTCAGCTTTGCTTTAATGAGCTAAAAACTTTTCCCCGGGCATCGAGTAGAACAAGGAAAGAAATGAAGGGTTTTTTCCCCCTTTTTATATCAAGGTAACAAATCCATGACAAAGGATTAAAATGCCTAGTACAATGACAAGAATACATGCCCAAGACATCTTCATGAAACATTATACATACCACGTCCAAGATAAAAGGATATTTTTCCCTCTTTATAAAAACTACATTTCAGAAAGCCCCAAATGCTTTATGATCGAGCTAGCATTTCGGAGATTGTTATATCATTGATGGAACAATATTCTTGCTGCCATTCAGATCTCTTTTCCTCATCTTCATTTCCTTTTGAATATGCTGGCTTTTTTGGGATTGCAAGATCAACAGCAGATTCACCTTTCAGCATTGAAGAAACTTCCAACATGGATGGTCTATCAATTGCATTTTCTTGAACACATAAAAGAGCTATTTGCATGCATGTGATTAATTTACATGATGCATGTGTATCATCCAAAGACGGGTCCATGAAATCCATGCCTTTTCCAGATTTCCACAGGTCATATGCCTGAAATATTTGAAGAGTGCCGATATTATATGATGTTACTCCTGTAGCTCATAGTAACGCGAATTATGCTCAGCCCAGAGAGAAAAACAGAGGGAGAGAGAGATGAAAGCAGTACGTGTTAAACCAACTTACATATTCTAGAAGGGTTAAATTTTCAGTCTGAACATTACAACTGGCAGCATTCTTCTGGCCACTTATGATCTGTAGTAGCAGAACTCCAAAGCTGTAGACATCGGATTTAACAGAGTACAAGCCTCGTCTAATATATTCAGGAGGAATGTAACCACTGCATGCATGGGTTGATTCTACATCAAACACTATTTGGCAAGAATACTTAAAAAATTGAATTAAACTTTTGCCATTAGAATACCACGTTCCAACAATCAGACCCGTGTTTGCTTCATGTTCATCTTTTGTGAAAATTTTAGCCATGCCAAAATCTGATATCTTAGGCTTCATCTTGTTGTCAAGTAAAATGTTGCTAGCTTTCAAGTCTCGGTGGATTATAGTGAATCTTGAGTATTCTTGGAGATACAAAAGTCCTTCAGTAATCCCTCCAATGATATGAACACGTTCATTCCAATCCAAAAGCAATCGTCTGGTAAGGTCTGCAACATCAATTTGAGCATAAAAAGACAGGTTAGGAGATTTGATTTGAGTTTACGCTCAAAATTTGCCTATTCTTTACTAATTATCGAACTTAACTTAAAATATAAGCAGAAAAAAATTCCTACCAAAGAGGTACAAGTCCAAGCTTTTGTTAGGCATGTACTCATAAATCAGCATTTGTTCATCCCTTTCAATGCAAAATCCCAAAACCCTCACAAGCTTAACATGCTGCAGTTTTGCTGTGAGTAGAACTTCATTCTTGAACTCCTCAAATCCCTGTTTAGAGCCTTTGGAAAGTAATTTCACTGCTATTTCCTGCCCGTTTGCTAATACACCCTGCAACATAGACACTCCAGCATGCTCATAATTCCGAGATAGACTTTCCTATTTTCAAAATTACAAATCATTGCCTATAATTATATACTAATTATACATATAACCCAAATACCAGAAAAGTTTACCTTGTAAACGGGACCAAAACCACCCTCTCCTAGCTTATGTTCAAATGAAAATCCTTTTGTAGCCTTCTCAATATCTGTATAACTAAAGACCTCAAGACCAGGAACGTTGATATTAACCTCAACAGCAAATGCTATATTTTTGTTGGCTTTGGCTTCTTGTTCTTTAGCTGCTTCTACCATCCGTAAGTTTGACCGAGTCGATAATCAAAGAGATCGACAAGAAAATCTTAAAATGTCAATCATTAAACCCTGGCCTACTTATAACTGGTACAAGAGAATTTACCTTTTGATTTCAGCCTTCTCTTCCTTAAATAACACGCCGAGAAGACTACGAGGAGAATAAATATAGTAATTGTTGGAACCAAAATGCTCACGAGTAATCGCCACCGTTGCTTCTGATTGTTATCACCCTTAGGATCCTTGTTATCAATCGTTTGAACTGAATCTGGATTCATAGTCATATAGTTTTGTCAAACCTCTGTTACATATTGGGATAGTTTTGTCGATCTTATAATCTCCTATAATTTTCCGATTGAATTATATATAGTTTTGTCGGCCAAGTATCTTTGCAGTTAATTGATCTATATATGGAGGCATATCAAAACCAGACAAAACATTAGAAAGGCCGCAATAAAACTATATTCTCCAAATCAGTGGTGAGGAATAGCTATGACTGATGAGGAGACATGGATTCCTACCTGCAGTTAGAGAAAGCACCCAATCCAGGTCGTTGCCGACATGCATGGCATAGTAACCTAGCAGCCCCATCTTCTTGGCATAGGAAACCTTTTTGTTTATAGCTTCAACATCATCAAAACTAATAAAAGTTGATCCAACTATGCAATAATTCGTCACATATGTAGCATTATACATGACAGCAACCCCATATCTCTGGATATAAAGTTGTTTGATATCTTTGTAGGCCACGATTCCTCGAGTGGAAATCGCAAGGCCAGTGGCTGGAAAAGTGGCCGGTGCACCTATAGCATTGTCCTGGGGATTCTTAAGCGTCCACGCATGGCCAAAGAAAGGCAACCCCAAGACCAACTTTTTAGCAGATAGTCCCCTATCAATCCATGCTTTCATGCTAAAATCGGTATCAATCTCGCTCGTAGGATGATACAAAGCTGCACGAGGATGCGTAATGTTTGCCCGAGAGCGCGCGTTGTAGTTATAAGCATAAATATTCAGCCAATTCAAGTTTCTCTGCATTGACTCAACGGGGAAAGAAACAGAACTTAAAACTGGTGAGTAATGAGCTATAGCAGTCAATATCAGCTGGGGTTGGCTAGAGTTTTTAGCCTCAGACTCTAGAGCCACTCGCCACTCTTCGAAGAGGGTGTCCATGTTGGCCACATCAGACCTTGTGTTCGGCCAAATCCAGCTGAGGTCGAGGCCCTGAAAGCCATAGAGTCTTGCTGTTTTTATTGAAGAGTCAATGAAAGACTTTCTACCCACAGAACTATTGGCCATCTGTGAACAGCTCAAAGCGTATTCGTTTCCACCTCCAATGGAGAGAAGGGTAGTGATCGAAGGGTTCTTTTGTTTGACAGTGTTCGTGAAGACGGAGAAGTAGTACTCATCTGTGGAAGAAAGGGATAGCTGGAAGGTTGAAGTGTTAATTTTGGCATAAGCACAAATAAGATGAGTAAAGAGCTCTGAATTGATGCCAGAAATGGGCAAAGTTGTGCTGGTAATCCAGTAACCGGCTTTCACCCAAGTTTGTGATTCTGAGGGCTGAAATATTAGAGATAGGAAAGTCATGTAAAAGAGGATCAGAAAAAGCTTAGATGGCATTGTGGAATGCAATTAGGAGACAGATCAAAATTGCAGAGATTGATGGAGGTGCTAAAACTAAAGCGGTAATGAACTATTTAAATATATACTCTTTAAATATTAATAAGACTCGAGTCACGCTTGGACCAGTTCAAATCAAGCGGTTGTCTATATTTCTTGTATCATTTCGTTGTCTGTGACAAGTAATAAATTAAAGTCACTATATAAAATAAGTACTGCTCCTGCCGTCCAGCTGCATGCATGCTTTGAATTAATCTTTGGCTATGGAAGTTGGAACGCAGACACGATGATGATCATATGTTAATGTGATTATCCTTGAAGATGATAATAATTAAGTTTATATTATTTAAGTTTGTTGCGAAGCTACCATTAATGCATATAACTGGCTTGTCAAATGGTTTATTAATTAACAATGCAAGGTGGAGAATAATATTTCCATTGATCAATATTATTGTCCACCCATGCAGGTCCTATATATTAATTAGGGTACGTATAGGGGATGGCATATTAATCTTTAAGATTTTGATGCAAGGAGATTCGTTCTGATGAATGATGATGTTGAGTTGGCATATTCCATGTTCATAGTTCTGGAGCCAGGACTACATCGAGAAGGCATATCATCATAAATATTGCTCGGATTTAATCAATATTGCATACGTGTATTTTGGTTATAATTTTGGAAACGAATATCAGAATCGTACATATGACCTGCAAATTTAGGAATCTCTTTTTGGCATGCACTTTGTGGTCACCATGCTGCGCCTGATGCTCCCAGTTTAGACTTTGAAATCAGTAAATATTTTTCCCTCTGAATCGTTATTTTTTTTATTTTTTTTATTTTTATTTTTTAGAAAAGAGGACGGTACCCTAAATTTTATTGATAACCCTCACTTATGGCGGAGGAAAACCGTGGTTAGAACAAGAAACCTGGGGGTTTACAGATATTCAAAAAAGACCAAAACCCAGGCCTAAAAAAACCATAGACATGAAATCAAAATTACAAAGTACCAAAAACAACATAGAGACTAGAAAAAATAAACCTATAAAAATAAAAATAAAAACAACCTGCAAGAAAACACTAGCACAAGCAGATAGTAAAATAACAATGAAAACATAAGCAAATAAAACATACCTCACTAAGATATCCTCAAATAAGGAAGGCCAAGTCTGTCCATCCAAAGCAGACCTCTTAACTTACTGAGCAGAGAAACTCTATCTTCAGTCCAATCCATATTCAGACCCTCAGCTCCCTGTTTCGCAAGGAAATCTGCCATCGCATTATCTTCGCGAAAAATATGACTCACACTATACTCCAAGCAATCAGGACGAACTTGAATCTCATCCCAATAATCCTCAAGATACCAGATATTACACTCTCCCTTTTAAATCCAATTAACAAGAATTTGAGAATCTGTCTCAATCTGAACCCGACGAAAACCCAAATGATAGCACCTCCTTACACCTTCTAGCAAACTCCTTAATTCAGCGAAATTATTGGAGCCCTGTCCTAAGGAGGTAGAAAAGGCAACATGCATCTTACCTCCGACATCATGAATGACATCCCCTGCCCCAGCCGGACCAGGATTTCCCAAATTGCCCCCATCAATATTAGGTTTAACCCAATTCTGCTGGGGCGGGATCCAATTCACCACATAAACCTTCTTAGCTTTAGGAATCGAAATCAAAATATCTAGTCTCTTAAGAATGGTAACATCCTGGCTAGGAAGCCTCAAAGCTTTCATATTTAATTGCATAACTCTACGGATCCAAAAATTAATAACATGCCAAACAGACTCAACCGTATCAGGCTTACTTTTATACCTGGCTTTGCAACGCCTTTCCCACAACTTCCAAGAGATAATGGAGGGAAGGAGGCCAAAAATAGTCCGAACCTGAGACGAATTACCAGCACGGCGAAACCAAAAATTAATTTGCTCATTCCAAGTTCGGAACTCACCCATATGCACACTTAACTAAACAGAAGCCATACGCCAAATTTGTCTAGCAAAATCACCCATACAAACAACATGATTAAGGTCCTCAATTTGACCCAAAGAACAACAATTACATTTAGACACCAAAGGAATCCCCGCCATTTTAATCTTTTCATCCACATTCAAGCAATTATTAAAAGCCTTCCACATCATAATGGAAATTTTCTTTGGAAGGTTATTGTGCCAAATCCAATGGGCCCAAGGTAAAGGGGTGCCCGAACCCTAATACAATCCTAGGCACTTTTAGTACTAAAAATACCATCATTCTCCTTCCTCCAGATTAACACATCTTGTCCCTCTTTACGCCTCGCCAAGAACTGAAGCAATTCCGTAGCTTTTTGTTGACCCACAAGCCTTTCCAGGAGAGGAACATCCCAACCATTATCAATGTACAACTCTTTAACCTTTATCAGAGGTTGCTCAATTACAGGAAATTGGGCATTGAGCGGACCACCCTCTTCCCAATTATCATACCAAAAAGAGAGATTACCCTTTCGCACACGCCACTTAGAGTTATTAAGAATATTAGGAATACTCTTAACAATAGACCTCCAAAAACGAGAACCCTTATTCAGCGCCAAAAGAGATAAATGATTGCCCCTAACATACTTGCCTCTGAAAAAATCCGCGCACAAAGAATGACCTGAAAACAAACGCCATACAAGTTTCATGTGTAAAGCCCGCTGAATATCCCCAAAATCCTTAATACCCAAACCACATTCTTCAGTAGGTCGACAAATCTTATTCCAAGCCACCCACTTTCGTTTACCCTTCCTTTCGGATTCACCCCAAAAGAAAGAACTCAGAAGCCGATTCAACTCCATGATCACAACCTTTGGAACATGTAAAACTGCAAGGAGATGAGTGGCCACACTTGAAAGAACATGATGCAAAAGAATAGTTCTCCCACTTGTAGAAAGCAATTTCATCTTCCAACCAGCAATTTTCTTTTTAACTTTACCTAACAAATCACCCAAGTCAGAATCCTTCAATCTACCAACAACAATAGGCACACCTAAATACTTGAAAGGAAAAAGACCCTCAGAAAAATTGGTAATACGAAGAATAGATCTCTTTCTAGGGATATGAATGTGCTTAGAGAAGAAAATAGCACTTTTCTCATTGCTAAGGACTTGACCCGACCAATCTTCATAAGACTTCAAAACCTGGATCAATCCTTTCATCAACCTCTTCCCACCATTTGCAAAATAACTGTGTCATCAGCATACATTAGACGAGACACAAGCGGGGTACCTCTAGCCTGAGTAAACTGACCAATATTACCATTATCAAAAGAATGCTTAAGGAGACGAGAGAGAACCTCTTGCATAACAATAAACAAATAAGGCGATAAAGGATCCCCTTGCCGCAAACCACATTGACCTTTAAAAAATCCCAAAGGAGTGCCATTCATCATAATAGAGTACCAGGGAGTAGAAATACACGACTTAATTAGAGCACAAACTTTGTCAGAACAACCAAAAGCAGCCAAAGCATGTAAAAGGAATCTCCAATTTACTCTATCATAAGCCTTAGACATATCAAGCTTAATCATCACATTACCCCTAATAGATTTCTTGTGAATAGAATGAGCCATCTCCTGAGTTAAGCTTATATTCTCAAAAATGCTACGATCTGGAATAAAAGCCCCTTGTTCCTGAGATATCATCTTAGAAAGCAGACTAGTCAGACGGGACTCAATGATCTTAGCACAAATCTTATAAAAAACAGAGCACAAACTAATAGGCCTGAATTTATCAAACCCAGTAGGTTTATCCACCTTAGGAATCAAAACGATATAAGAGGCAGTGAAGAACCTGGGAAGGTAATTAGTATGAAAGAACTCAGAAACGACTTCCAAAAGGTCCTCCTTCACAAAGTCCCAACAAACTCTAAAAAAACCGGAACTAAAACCATCCGGGCCAGGGCTGCTATCAATAGGGATACTGAAAAGAGCATCCATAATCTCCTCAAGAGAAGGGTCTTTGCATATAAGTAAATTCTCCTTATCGGAAATCACTGGATAAATCAAATGACTCAAATTAGGCAAATCACGGTTACTCTAATGACCCAAAAAATTTTGGAAATACTCAACAGCAGCCTGGTGAATATCAGCAGGAATATTTAAATAGGTACCATCCTCCAAACACATATCACTAACCCTTTTATGATTTTTCGCATTCAAGATAGAATGAAAAAATTTAGAATTTTGATCACTGTCATTCAACCAGTTCTTCTTAGCCATATGAGACAAACACATATCCTCCCGACCCATCCAGGTCGATAACTCCAACTTAGCCACCATAAGATCATTATTATCCTCAGTGTTAAAACAACTTTGGAGACTAGTATCCAGTCTCTCAATACGTTGCTCCAACTCATGGATAATAATGGTAGTTTTACCAAAAACACGTTGGTTCCACTCCCTTAAGGCCACCTTGACCCTTTTCAACTTAAAAGACAGCTTGTTAAGACCCACACCAATCCCCTCCTGCTTCTAAAACCCTTCCACAAAACTAAGGAAATCATTATGGTTAGTCCACATAAATTAAAAACGAAAAGGGCTAGGTCTATATCTGAAAGGATCCTCACCCATTTGAATCACCAAAGGGGAATGGTCCGACGTGGTACGAGCCAAGATCTGATAAAAAAACATTAGGGAAACAATTAAGAAAATTAGAATCAAGAAAACATCTATCTAACCTTGCCCAGCTTCTCGACAACCCTCCTTGACCATTACACCAAGTCATGCTCGGGCCTTTGTAATGCATGTCTAGCAAACCACAATTCTGAAGACACAAATTGAAATCCGCCATCGCTGAAAAATGACGAGGATGTCCTCCTCTTCTCTCTAAATCATCTTTAATAATATTGAAATCACCACAAAGGATCCAAGGGAGATTACCAATGCCACTAGCCTCCAAATCCCCCCAGAGAGATTTCCTCTCAATCTGGCTACACTTAGCATAAACAATGGTTAGGATAAAAACATGCCCATTCTCATCCACCTTGACGGTCAGGAATTGGCTAGAGCTAGCCAACCTTTGTACAGAAATAGCCGAGTTCCATAGCAACCAAATTTTACCAGCATTCGCTTCATTAGTAGTAAAAAATTCACAAGGAAATTTGCTCAAAAAACCTAGAATTCTATCCTCCTTTGCTAAAATATTAGGCTTGAATTTATTAATGATTTTTCTTAGCCTCATTTGGGAAGTTCCGAATCCCCTAATATTCCAAAAAATAATAGGATTTATCATAAATTAAGCTTGGATGGGCGGGTCACCGCCCTAGTGGAACTCCGTTTTGGAAACATACATGGCTTATTTTTTGGGACTTCCGAATCAGTACTATACTTTTTCTGCAAATCAATACACAACTAGTCGCTTTCTACTTCATTTTCAGATTGAGTTTGTTCCAAGATAATCCGGTTCATCTCGCAAGCAACATCTTCAACCTCAAATTACTCAACTTCAACACCTTTATCAAGTTGGCCCACAATACTAACGTGCACCATCGGACCACTCAAACACACCCCACCCTCACCCATATACTTAACCGACTCCACAATCCCATTAACTTCATGCACAGATTGAGCAGCTGTCAAAGTGGGAGGTGCACATCTAGCACCATTAGGGAGCAAGATATTTTTACGAACTTTATGAATGCCAACCGACACACTTGACTCACCAGGTAGCACAGCAGGTGGCACGGTGTTATTCTGTTCCGTTCGTAGCACAGCAGGTGGTTCATCTTCATGCAGAGATCTCAACACTTCAGATGGCACAGCAGCTTCATGCAACGGTCCTTCAATCGACGTGCCAACAAGCTGCAACACAACTTCTTCATCAGGCAACCCATCCTCATGCGGCATCAACTTATCCTCGTGAAACGGCAGATGATCTGTTTCTACGTGTGGCTTCAACCCATCCTCGTGCGTCTGGAACTCCTCCTTGTGATACGGCAGTTCCGTTTCTACCAGAGGCTTCAACCCATCCACTTGCATCAACACATCCTGCATAGACGGCACTAAATCCCCTTCCCCCTGAATCCCATCTTCTCTATTTCCCTCCATGACTACCGACTCTTCAATGTTCTCTTCTTCCCCCTGTTTTTTGCGAACCCAAATTTTTTTCTGTTTTTCACCTTCCCTTTTTTTTGAAGAACGAGCCTCTCCCCTCTTACAAGTCTTAGAATTGTGTCCCTGCATGTTACATTTTCCACAATAAGCCGGTAGAGTTTCATAAACAATTTCTTGGAATCTACTCGTTGTTCTTCTTGGAATTCCAATCCAAAGCCCATGCATCGGTTCTTTTGACGCGTCCATTTCCACACAAACAAGGGCTCCATCGGTACGAGTTGCACACCTAGTTGCATTATCCCTGCGTAGGAGCCTTCCAATCGGTGCCGTAATATTCCTCAAAAAATCCTCATGATAATAGTTAGGTGGAAGTCCTGGAAGAACAACCCACACTGGGACAATGGATGATTCTCTGTCTTCATGAAAATCCGGATGCCAGTGGAAGGCCCTATAAGGAATCCCATCAATGTCGCATACATCCCTGGACAATGCTTTGATAAAGTCTTCTTCATTTGTTAACCGAATGAAAACATTCCTAGGCCTTTGCATGGATGAAACAACAGGTTGAGATCCAAGGCCCCAACGACAACATATAAATGATCTTATTGCATCTAGCAATGGACGTTGACGTAAAAATTTCAAGCCTATGGAAAATTTAAAAGGAGCTGCTGATCGATCAATCTCCTTAGCCGAGAAAGAAATATAAGCCTCTCCTTCGATGGACTTTGGTGGACGCACAAGAATCTCCACTTCCGACAAAGGTTGTGGGGTCTGAACTACCATATCCGCAAAGGAGCGTCGCCTACCAGCCATCCCCGAGGGGCCAGGAGGGCCCTCCACGGTGGCCATAACGGCGCTGCACACACAAAGCCACAGGAAAAATTGCAACCCTAGCAGAGCACTACAAAGAACGTAAATATGGAAAGTATGAGAAGGTTTAAGTTATTTTTTCCTTTTATGGAAATGTTTCGATGTCCCTTTAGAGATGATTTTCATTCTGATGTGGACATTTTTGGCAAGATTCATATTTTATTATGTATTTTAATTTATTTTTATGCCATAATTGGAATTTTGGGGAAAATGCTCATAATTTCGAATTTCCTTATTTGAGCCTGGCTTGTGAGTTTTAAAACCAATTTTTGACTTTTATGAATAAATCTTATTCTTAGAGTTTTCTTTTTATGTTGCATCTTTTTTCAATCTCAATCCATAGTTTCTATTAATTAACTAGATGTCATAATTGTAATCTTGTTTTTATAGCGTAAAAAAGGACAAAAAGAGAAATTCGGATTAATTAATAGTTGGTATTCCTGCGGTCCTCCCACTTCATGTTTTTAAGTCGAGTCATGCTAAGCCTACCGACGCATTGTTCCCACAATGTGTTATAGGGCTGGAGTCGGAGCAAAATTTTTACTCCGACTTTGACTCCGATCGGAGGTCGAAGTTCCGACCATTTATTGGGCTAAATGAATGCCCTTTTTCGACTTTTTGGCTCACCAAAGCCAAGTCCAAATCTGTAAAATATCAATACTGAAAAGAAAAAAAAAAAAAAACCTTATATTCAATAGTTTAAAAACTAAATAAGTTATAACAGTCCCATACAATCCCAATATTTATAACAATATTGCTTAGCTTTTAAAGATAACTACATAGATATTAAACACGGATTTCAGTCAAATCTCAATGGTCCATTGGTCATGCCTGAAATGAAGATAGAAAATTTCAATCAATAAATGAAAAAAACTGATAATAAAAATTGCACACGGTAAAAGTAGAATTTGATTCTTACCAAGAAAAGAGGTTCTGCATAGTCCATACTCCATAGTCTCTCAACTCCATCCCAACTCTCAAGGGGCGTCCATCTCAGACTCTCAGTCATCGGCAATTATGTTAGGGTTCACAATTAGGTCTATAAAATCATAAGAAGTAGAAGTTAGAAACATTAAAAATAATTAAATAATCATTTAAAAGCAAATAAAGTTACCCGATTCAAGCCTATAGCTCTCGGCATCAACGCCAACGGTATCTACTCCAATGGGCATTTCACTGATCCAATTCTGTGAGCAAACGAGGGCCTCCACGGTTGATGGTGATAATGAACTCTGATAAGCATCCAACACGTGACCTCCAGTGCTAAACGTCGACTTTGAGGCAACCGTAGCGATAGAAATGGCTAGCAAATCTCGGACTATAAAGGAAAGGACTGGATACTTGGTGGAATTAACCTTCCACCAAGTTAATAACTGAAATACAGCACTAGTTGCCTAGACAGCTTTCATAAAATATCGTTCAACCTCAGATATACACTACATAGTATTCCTTGTTGCAATGAGTTGATGATACTGCTGCATAATATGATGGAGTGTAAGCCCAAGTCCGGATGGGTTAGTATCATCTAAGGAAACTGTTGACCCCATCGGCCTTGAATGCACTACAAGAAATAAGGCTTTTTGCGGCGATTTTATGTCTGTTGCAAATAAAATCGTTACAAAAAGCTATTAATTGCGGCGATTTTTACATCATCGCAATATTTTTACACCAAATTCTAAAATTAGTCTTTTGCGGCGATTTTTTTACTTTTTGCGATGAACATTTCGTCGCAAATTCTAAAATTGCTCATTTGCAGCGATTTTTCGCGTTTTGCGACCAAAACATTTGTCGGTATTTTAAAAAACTTATTACGACGATTTATTAATCGCTGCAATTGTGAAAGTGATATTTTGCAGCGATTTTTGAACTTTCAAAATCCCTGGAAAAAAGTATTTGCGGCGATTTTTAAATTCGCTGCTGAATTGAGAAATATGTAAAATGTTTATTAGCGGCTATATGTGAAGCGCCACGAATAGTCCTTACAGAAATTATGATTTACTATATAAGATTTGCTGCGGCGAATTTTTATGGCTGTAAATAAGCATTACCAACAATTTTGGATTCACTGGAAATGTGATTTTGATGACTTTTATTTATTACGGTGATATAGTGTCGCCGCAAAAGGATAATTAAATTTGCCCACGCGTTTGCCCTTCGTCATTTCCCTCCCATCTCCCCACACCTCCTGCGTCTCTCTCCCTGATCCCTCTTCTCCCTCAAGCCTCTGCCAAGCACAACCCAAGCGGCCGCGCAGTGCCCGTCACCAACGACCCCACCACGCCACCACCACCTCACCTCGACGACCATCCCCTCCTTCTCCGGTAGCCCCCCACCGATCTCTTTCATTTTCCCCCCAAATGTGGCTTCACCTCTCTCTTTCTCTCTCTCTCTCTCTCTCTCTCTCAGATTTCTCTACATCACGGCCGCTAGGGGCGCCGTTCACCCCCACCCACACCTCGAAGCCGTCGCCAGTCCTCCGTCGGCGCCCCCTTCTCCTGCACACAAGGTCAATTGATACAAACACGCCTGGAGGTCTCTCTCTCTTTCTTCTTCTTCTTTTTTTTCCATCACTATTCTCTACACTCTCTTTATTTTTCCCAAGTTTATATTGTGGTTGTTGTCATTCGCTTATTCGTGGTTGTTAGAAACAGAATCTGGGTTTTTTAAATGAAGAATTTTTGGGAGTCCTTTATTAAGTCATGAAAAAAGATTTGCATTTCAATTGTGGTTAGTATCAACATGAAGTCTATAATCACTTCATTTTATCTCTCATTATTGCAAGCATAAAAAATGTTATGTGATTCGATCTGTACTGATTCTTGTCAACTTGTGACGTTTTCTATTAGCTCTAGCCAGTATACTAGTTTGGTAACTTGTGGCAACTCCTCGATGGTAACTTGGTTTTAGATGAGGTTTATCAGTTAGACATTCATAAAAGAATAAGGGTTTTCTCATTTTGCACTTCCATTTACTTGTAAGAATATAGTAGATATTGATGAAGGTATTGATAATTGTGTCTCTCTATTTTTTTTTTGTTTCTTAAGTGTACCAGATTACTACAGTCTACACATCTTGTCAAGCTGTTAGGTTTGTTAAGCATATCATCCTAGCTCTAGCCTTACTATTAGGAGGTTGAGTGAGAAGCTTAGATTTTGTTTTCTGATGAACAAAGGGAGTTTTATTAAAGAACAGAGAACATATTTCACATAGGATGTAAGAGCCTTTAAGCCTCAAGAAGGAGGATACATAAAAACTAAATACGAACCGTCTTGGTTAAGATTTTAAAACCACAAAACAAGATGTTGACATTTGATCACCTGATGGAAATAGAGTCGGCTGTGCTTCTATTAGTTGAAACAGGATTCTAAAATTCCAATAAATGATATGTGCTACCAATTTTTTTTTTATTTTGCATGTAGAACCCAATTGACTGATTTAGTTAATTTGGATTATCTAATTTTCCTTGTAAACTGGTTTTATTTAACTTTCCAGTGTACACTCTTTTTGGTCAGGATTGGCTGAGGGATAAAGACACCATTTTAATCTTAATAAATGAATTAGTTCTCTTTCCTGTTTGTTTTGCTTGTAAAATTTGGAGTTTGTAAAATTTCAATGTCATCTTTCTGTCAATTAATTTTGAGTTTGTATGTTTCATATATGGCTGTTCTACTAATTTCTCACATTGGCAGATTGGAAGAGCTTAAGTTGTATCTTGCCAGGGCTCTTGGTGGTTCAATATTTTTCTTGGCGCACAAAGCCTTTATTGCCTCATCATCAAAGGTACAAATGCCTAGGGAGAGTGACTTAACTAGTATGAGCTGCGATAAAAAGTATGACTACCAAGCCTATTGAAACTTCAGTCTTTAAAGGAAATGTGTCATTTATTGTTTTTTTATAAGTAACAAAAATTTATTAATCCTCATAATTAGGCAAAGCCCAAGTACACAGGTAGTACAAGAGAAATATACCTAATTACAGCCTACTGGCAAAGAAAGAAGCATACAAGTCATTAGAATTAGCCCCCTCTAATACAATGGTCTTAGCCCAAAGTAACAAAGATTGATAATAAACTTCTCGTCAAAAAGGGGCTGATTGGAGTAACATTACTCTAATCAGCCCCTTTTTCTTTCCCTTTCCTATATAAATTCAATTTAGATACATCTATCATTTTGTGACATGCTAGAGTACTGAAAAATTGAGACATACATAATAAACTTCTCGTCAAAATCAGTTTTCATCTAGCCATTTGTATATAACTGTCTAAAGTGTAAATACTAGGTAAACTTAGTTTTGATTTTACCTGTGTTCCCTTAGATTTTCCCTATTTTTCTTCATCTGAATAGCCTTCATTCATGGTTAAGTGAGGAGCTGCCAGTTGCGGATGATGATTGACAACTATTGCTGTAATGACTATATAAGTCATCAATATCACTTTTAAGCATTGTAATAAACTCTGCAGCCTTCACTGCCCCGAAATTGGAATTTATCCAAAATTCTAAAACAGCCAACTTATATCGGGGGTCAAGGATCACAACTACAAATAGTAATCTATTTGTCATATTTGGTCAAGGATCACAACTACAAATATTCTCTTAATATTTATCATATTTGGTCTTCATCCTCGTAGCCATAACAGATAACAATCCCGTAGAGTCAGCACAACTATTTTCCAAGTGGAAGTGAGCCCCTGTCCTACTGGCTTCAACAAAGCATATCTTAGGCCCCTATCCTTGACCTCCATCCGCTCGAACGCTCTTTGGTACTTCTGTGTTACATCCAACATCATGTATGTAGAGTTCCATCGGGTCGGAACATCCAAGCACAACATATTAGAACATCCAATCTGAAGATCTTCTGCTATTGCCTTAAACTTGGCAAAACCCCTCACATATCGCACAATGTTGCGGACTCGGGTAGTGGAAACATCAACCTCTTTTAACCCCTCAACAACTATGAGGTTGATGATATGAGCACAACATTGAACATGAATAAAGTCGTGGTCCCAAATGACATCATCGTTCACCGTCGTGTTCCGCTTAAACCAATCAATTGATGTTTCATTGGCACTAGCATTGTCAACTGTAATACACGTCACTTTTCGAATTTCCCAGTCCTTTATACAATCATCCATTTTCGCCCCAATGGATGCACCTTTATGATCCACAATTTCTTCGAAGCTAATAATTCTTTTATGCAAAATCCACTCACTGTCAATGTAGTGTGCTGTGATATACATGTAGTAGACGTTCTGTATGGACATCCATGTGGTAGTCGTAAATGACACTCTCTAGCCGGTGGTAACAAACATCTTCCTCATCTCCGCCTTGTCCTTCGCATACCTCTTCATACAATCTTGCATCATCATATACCGTGATGGAATGAGAAATCGTGGCTCAACAAAGTTTAGAAACTTTTGGAAGCCTCTTTTGTCGACTATGGTAAAGGGTATGTCATCAGTAATTATCATCTCTGCAAGCATGTCCCTCAACATCTTCTCACTGTATTGAGGGATAACCAGTTTCTTAGCCTGTGTACCATCAGTGGCCGTAGAAGTTTCGTAACTGAGATTGGTTTGATCAGTGTCTACCGATCCATTCGCAATCTTATATCGTTGGCAACCTTGGAGTTGTGCTATCATCACATTGGTGCCTTGCTTCTTCGAATGACATTTACATTCTTGTCCACAGTGGTGACATCTTGCCAGCGGGTTCACTTTATCACCAAGAATTTTGGTGAAATGCTCACATGTTCGCGACCTTTTTTTAGAAAATCGTGGTGGTTGATCATGCTCAATGGGCATCTCCTCCTCTTCGTTGAACATATCCTCATCCTCATCCTCTATATCTATTGGGAGTGGGACTCGACTACTCACACAAGATGTAACTACTCTAGATGTAGCTGTCATAAATGTGGCTGCCCTAGATGTGGCTCTAGGGGTGGAAGTACCCACCGGTGTAGGAGCTGTAGCATTGGCATCCGTAACATCGGCCCCTTGTGGACGATCGTCTCCACTAGGTCTATGATCCATATCACAATCAAAGAAGCTGCAAAAATAAATTAGAAGCAAAAAATTAGTTTAAAAAATAACTAGGCTATATTAAAAATTTAAAAGGCATCAACTCATTTAGGCATCAACCCAAAATATAAGAATATCACCACTCCTTGGCTTGGGGGATCAGCAAGGGTGGGCACAAGATGAAGATGCAATATAATATGCGTGTAATCATAAAGGCAAGCCCTGTGTCTTTGGACTTTGGACATGATTGCAATGCTATAACGCATGCTGCACCTCAAATCAATGCTATAACACGTCCCACCATACCACTTATCTATCTGCTTTTGGCGAGTTGCTCAAGAATGGCAGATTCAATTTGTTCCCAGCGAAGGAAATATGGCACTAGCACACAAGCTAGCAAAGCAAGCTATTCTTGTGAGGATGAGAGAGTGTGGTTACAAGATGGACCGGATTGGATCAATTAATTGTATTCAATTGGAAAAGCAATTGAAATTGATATCTGTTTCCAAAAAACAAAAAACAAAAAGAGACTAGTGGATGATTCATATTGATAATATTTATGATATCTTTTTATTTTTATGATTTTTTGGTGACTTAGCATTTATATATATTTTTTATTAATTTTTTGTTAATCATATGGCACATAAGTTGGGGATTCTACAATATGTGTACATATATTTATATATTTATTTTCGTAGTAACAAGGAAGCAATAACTAATTAACGATATATATATATATTTTTTTTTGGTTGGGTCTCAATAACGAACAATTTAGTGGTGAACATGTGGGGGAGCATAACTCTGCAGGATTTAAGGCATGTTTTCATCGCTCCTTATGCAACAGAAGGTACTGCAAAGTGCAAAACCCCGGCCAATGTAATATTGTTTTTACTAATTTATAGATGGAAGCTGCCTAACTTTCATTTGAATTAAGCAAGCTCTATATATATATATGATTTTTTTTTAATTGCTATTTTAATTCACATGGTTGCCGGCCTTGACCTTGAGTGTATATATATATATATATAATGTTCCGTGAGGTTTCAGTTTGTACTTTTTTTTTAATTCTTAAACTTTCAATTTTAATCAAATGACTCCCTTAATTCATTAATACTCTTAGTTACACCCTCATGGCCTGTTAATATCTATAGTATTTTGAAGCACACAAATTGTTAGGGCACTTCATGTGTTACATTCTCTTGCCAGACCAATAAAGGAGCTTAAAGGAGCTTTTATTTGCACCAATAATTTTATCAAACACATTGCATGCATACTGCCAACAATCCAACAATATCAACCATATTCAATTTTTGCTAAACTTCCTTACTACAACTCAACTTCACCGGAATAACCACCTTTATGATCCGAAAACAACTAATTCTAAGCAACTCGAGATTGCAGAAAAGAAAACATAAACTTAAACCAATTTTAGGGCTCGGAATCGGAAACATACCAGAGGGCAAAGGCTACGAAGGCTGGCCTGAGAATGAGGCAGCGAGACTACGGACTACGGAGGCACAAAGAGGAACGATGGTGAGGGAACGAGGCGGCGAGATCATTTTAGGGTTCACTGGTTCAGAGAAGAGAAGAACTAAAGAAGGAAGAAGGGGAAGAAGGAAGAAGGAAGAAGGGAAGGGGGGTCCTGCATTTTGGACCCCCCGTGTGATGAAACGACGTCGTTTCGCATTTAAAAAAAAAAACCAGATGTCGTTTTACATTTGGATTTTTTTTAAAAAAAGCCAGAGTTCGAAGTCGAAGTTCAGAGCTCCAATCCACTCCGACTCTGACTCCCTTATTCGGAGCTACTCTGACTCCGACTCCGAATTCCAATCACTCCAACTCCGTTGGA
The DNA here is from genome assembly GCA_003123785.1 of Pterocarya stenoptera. NCBI lineage: Eukaryota > Viridiplantae > Streptophyta > Magnoliopsida > Fagales > Juglandaceae > Pterocarya > Pterocarya stenoptera. The sequence goes on from QEOT01002891.1 coordinate 358,855, forward strand.
GTCAGAATCGGATCGGATGTGAGACGGAGTCAGAATTTTCAGAATTTTGCACAGCCCTAATGTGTTACGCAATGTGTATTCTTTTTTTTTAGCTTTTTTTTAATGCAATTTTTTAATTATCTTAAATATTTTAAAAAAATTACAATATCATTAAATAATACTTACTTAATCATAAGTGGAAAAAAAAGTCGGGACAGATTGTCGAAGCGACGCATATATAGCATTTTCATTTTAAACCATACAATTTTTTAGCAACATGAAAGACTTCGTTACTTTATTAATTTGAGTCCCATGAGATTATGATGAGATACATATTTTATTAGGATTTGGTGTTATTTCATTCAATTGAAAGATTGGGCCTTAAAATACGACAACATGCGCAATATCTTTCTCACTCTAGCTACTAGACCTTTGTAAATTTCAGTTTTTTTTTTTTTTTTCAGTCCATCCGGTCTAGTTTTTTCGATTTAGTATTTATATATGTGTCACTACATAAGTTTAATATTATATTTTTTTAAAATTATATTTAATTATTAGAATTTAATATTTATTATTAACAATTACTAATTCATTAGTGTCTAATTATACTAGTATAGTATAAATAGTGTCAACTTATTAGTGAGATTAATAGACTTGAATAATAAAATTAAAATAGTATAATTAGTGTCTAACTATATTAGTCTAATATAAGTAGTATCTAACTTATATAAAATGTCATATTAAGTTTATGTTATAAGAGTAATAGATTTGAATAACAAGATCATTAAAGTTTTATATTATAATAATTAGAAATTTAGCATATAATATATATAATATATAGAATATAAATATATATAGTATAGAAAATTAAAATATATATATACCGGTCCATTTCGATTCAAACTAGTTTTCAAGTTATGACAACTAATATCAAACCAGATTGGTTATAGACCGAACCGAACCCACCAATTGGTCCGATCCAGTTTGTTTTAACCAGTTTTTTTATTTACTCTTTAAGATTTTGATGCAACGGGATCCAATTCTCATGATGATGAGTTGGCATATTTCACATTGATAGCGCTGGAGAGGACTACCTCAAGAAGGAATATCATCATAGATATTGCAAAAAAGGGTAAAGATTGCTGGAATTGGGCTAGTTATATTGCGCACGTGTACTTTGGCCATAACTTTGGCTGCAGATATCATAATCGTGCATATCCCAATTTGGAAATCTCTTTTCGGCGCACACTTTGTGCATGGTCACCTGTATGCTTTGCCTGATGGTCTCCATTTTGACTTCAAAATCATGACTTGTTTTTCCCTTCGAATTGTTAGTTTAAGTTATTTTTTTCTTTTTTATGGAAATGTTTCGATATCACTTTTAGTGATGATTTGCATTCTGATTTGGACTAGATTTTTGGCAAGATTCATATTTTATTTTTATGCCATAATTGGGATTTTGGAAAAAATTCTCGTAATTTCGAATTTTCTATTTGAACCTGGCTTGTGAGTTTCAAAACCAATTTTCGACTTTTATGAATAAATCTTATTCTTTTTGTTGTATCTTTTTTCAATCTCAGTCCTAAGTTTCTATTAGTTTACTAGCGGCCAGAATAATTACGTGCCCAGAGTCCGAATTGTAATCTTATTTTTATTGCGTCAAAAAGGAAAAAAAGAGAAATTTGGATTAATTAGTTGGTATTCTTGTCGGATCCCACTTCATGTTTTTAAACCATACATTTAATTTGTAGCAACTATGAACGACTTCGTTACGTACTTTAATTATTAATTTTAGTCTCATCAGGTTATGAGATACATGCATATTCTTAATTATTTACTAAATAAGATGGCATTCTTCAGTTTGATCATGAATGTCATATTTGACCATTGAAAAAATATTAACTTGCAAGTACTATTTATAATTTTTATAGAAATGGAAAATAGGTTTGCAAATTGAATTTATAATGAAAATATAATTATAAAATGAGTTGTAAAATAATTATAAAAGAGTCGTTACTCAATCTTTGTGTGAGGGATTGAAACCAATTATTTTATCTCGAAGTGTTACAAGCGCAGGCCGTACGTGCATATTCACAAATCAAACATCCCATTTGTTTTTGCAGATGGGATGGAATGAGACAATATGAGTTGAAATAATTGTTGAAATTTGAATAAAATATTGTTAGAATATATTTTCTTAATATTATTTTTGTTTTGTGATTTCAAAAAGTTTAATTATTTATTTATTTTATATAAAAATTTAAAAAAATTGTAATGATTAAGTGAAATGAGATAACAATGATTCTCAAAACAAAGGAAGGCCGGTATAATTATTTTATCGGCCGGCTAACTAGCTAGTAACTGTGACGTGTGTTTATAAGCATATCTATACTGCATGTCATGATTCTTTTCAATTTCATCTTCTCTAACTACACCAAATTTCTGCTAGCTCTGGACAGCATCAGAAAGCTTTCCTCAATGCTGTCCAATATTTATATTGTCCTCTTTTGTGTTTTCTTGTGCCAGATCTTTCATCCTTCTGTAGCACAAACTTGGGTGAAAGCTGGTTGTTGGCTTTCCCACGAAGATACCCCCATTTCTGACATAAACTCAACGCTCTTCTCACCTTTTCTGTGGCTATGCCGGTATAAACGTTTCCACCTACGAGCTATCCATCAGTACGTCTGAGTCAGATCACTTCTTGGCCTTCACAGTAACAGTCAAACGAAAAAATCCATCAATCACCACCCTTCTTTCTGTTGAAATCCATGCCCAAGCAAGCAGTTCACAATGGTTGCTTGTTGCTCAGCAGGTAACTGCATTTGCAGTTACAATTGAATGCAAATTTAATGCATTCATACAGGTGAGGCATGTAACATTCCGTATTTTAGTGTATTTTAATTGAAGGATTATTTTAATTTATTTTAATATTGGTTATCTTGTTTTAAAATTATGAGAGTTTTGATATTTTATTTTATAATATTTTTAAGTTGTGAAAATTATTTTGATATGCTTTTCTATTATTAATTACTGTTTCACATTTAAATTGATCTTTAATTTAAATTAGTTTGTTTATGGGTTTTAAAATTATTATTGTTTTATTTAAGCTTCTCACTGCGTTTGAATTATTTTATTTAATTTACAATTTCGAAATTCTTTTCGTTGGATCATTTTTGGGATCCAAATTGTGAGAATTGGATTTCATTTCTTTCATTTCATTTTTCATTTTTCTTCTTTTTCTTTTCTGCCTTATCTTTTTTTCCCATTTCTCCTTTCCCTCTCGCGCGCGAGCCTCTCTCTTTCTCTCCTTCGGCCGAATCTCCTTCTCTCAGCCGGCACCACCGCGCGCCACCGTGTCTGACACCGCCCAGCCCACAACCATCCCCCACCGGCCGGTGACCTCACATCACCAACCCCAGCCCCTCCCGTGCCGTCGTCGACCCGCACGCACGGCTTGAAGCCGCGGCGTTCCATTCCTCCCTGCGCTGCTGTCGCGCCACCTCCGGCCACCATTTCTTCACCACATCACCCTTGACCTCCCAGCAACCTAAAGCACCCATCCTCAGTTCCAACCTGTCACCGGTGAAGAACTTTCATCTACATTTCTGATTTGAGCTTTTGGACCTTAAACCACCACTTACGCCGCTACCCACGGCCAAAAGCCACCACCACTAGCTTCACCGACATCTCTAGGCCATACTCTTATAATCTCAAGTCTTTGTTGTACCCCGTTCAAAATTCTCTATTTTTGACCCACGGCCACAGTGCATTTTGCACTACTCAGTTGTTGTTTTGCTGCTTCTAGCTCATCCGTGATCCTTCGAAAATTATAATATAGCGCCGTAAGTATTTTTCCAAACATCTTTTGAGATTTAAATATATTTTTGCACTAACTCATTTTACTGTGTTCTGGTTGATTGTTCTGGATTGAGTCCGAGGAGTTAAGGGATCGGATGGATTGGAGGATGGAGTTGTTTATGTGATTGGTTTATATTGGGATTGTTGGTTGTTGGATAATTCGTGTCGTGTTTGGTACATTGCATATTTGCACGCATGTTCATGTTTGTAAATGAAAACCGATTTTTCATATAATTGCATTCATGTTCATGTATTTATTTGAAAATTGAGTTTTCATGTGTGGAAAGGATTTTTGGGTGCGTGTATATCACGACCCCAAGCCAAGATGGGGCATTTTCTCGGTGGAGCTCTTCTAGTCACTCGGGGGTGAAATATACTGAGTGACGTCTTTTGGGTTGTCGCCGGGCGACAACGGGATCGGACAGGATGGTAAAGCTCTCGTTCCGACTCCGTGGCCCCTCTGCTGGCGAGGGTTAGAGGATGCTTGGCCACGAACGTACTGGGTGCAGAACTGGGCATCGCTCGTTATGAAGCCAAGGTGTGCGGATGATCCCTAGGAGAGATCATGGTGCATACGGATAAAATGGATAATGGGATATTTTCTGGGAAAATGGCATGTGTTGGATAAAGGATTTTTGTGAGTCATTTTCTGGGAAAATGATGGATTATTATTTTGGGCCATTTTCAATGAAAATGATGGAAAATGTTTTGATGGAAATGTTTTGGGTCAAAATGGGATTTTGGCATGTGTTGGAAAATATTCATTTTCAGGAAAAATGATATTTTTGGGTTTAATGCATATTACATCATATGCATGCATAGTTGGTTGCATTAATGTGTTTTTATCTCAGAGTTGTTTGGATTATAACTTACCTGCTGTACCATTTAATGGAATCGCAGATTTTGATATTGATGATGCTGATACTGAGCCTGAGGATTTGGTCTGGAATCACTTGTATTTGGAAATTGCATTGAAGGTAGGGGTCGCAATATGTGACACGACCCGTTAATCCAACAAGAACACGACACGATAAAAGCGGGTTAGGGTTTAGTCTTAACGAGTTCGGGTCAAAACGGGTTGACCCATTAAGACACGAATGCTTAATGGGTCACTAACGGGTCAACCCGTTATGACCTGTTAATAAAATCAAAATTACCTTTTTACCCTTAAACCTAAAACTAAAAAAAAAAACCTTAATGACTTAAGTCTCTGCAGCCTCCCCCCCCCCCATTTTCGAAATTCACTTTCTTCTCACTCATCTTCCTCCTCCATCTCGCCGAACCCAGCCGCCCCCCTCCATCCACTTCTCCAGTCTAGAAATTCGCCGCATCCCCGCCCCTTCCAGTTCTCTTCATGGTGATGCCGCCCCTCGGCCCCCAGTCCAATTCTCTTCACGGTTCGGTGACGCCGCCCCCCCTCCAGTACGGTGACGCCGAGTCACCCATAAATAATTAGAGCCACGGATCCGCCGCCAATGCCCCGTCGCACACACCGCGTCGCCCACTGTAAGTCAATCCAGCCTTGCTCTTTTTTTTTTTTTTTTGAAAAATCCAGCCTTGCTCTTGATGAATCTTGGATTCTTGATTGTATGAAATATGTAGTAAGAGTCATTTTGGTCTAATATGATATAGAGTAGAGGGATTTTAGTCCAGATTGCCTCATCGCTGTTTATATCCAAAATATCTTCACACATTATTTTTTTTATTTTTTATTTTGTAGCTCTGAAAACGCTTTGTGTAGATCCTATCTTAGTGTAATGTTTGATAGGTAAGAAATATTTATTAACATTTATTTGTTTGGCATAGAACAACAATTTTGAAAGGGTAGATGCATTCACCTATTGAGATTTAAGAACTGTGGGCAGCAGCTTTTTTTTTTTTTTTTTGAAAAATCCAGCCTTGCTCTTGAAGTGGTATTATTATATTGGCTGGTAATTGAAAAATACAATATTGTCTATATAATTATTCTCATAGGTTTGATCCATGAGTCGATGCAACTATTTGTATGTAGTAATAATCCTATAATTTTTTCTTTTTCTTTCCTTTTAAAGGTAGCCAGATCTTGAACATCCTAACTCCATTTTCATTAAATTGAGGCAGCGATTATTGTAAGAAAGTAACCCATGCATGTTTGAAAAGAGCAGTAAATTAACTGGTTTCAAAGAGGAGTAGGCCAACAGTGATAACAAGCAGCGGCATTAATAAATGAACTCTTTGTTTCTAACTACGATATATATTTTAGATTATAATCTGACCGTCTGTACTCAATATCAATCACACCAAGAGCTAGCAGAGAAGCAGCCGCATCAGTAGTTAGAGCCATCCGACCGAAAGCTCGTCTGCTCAGAATGAAGTCTTCTATTGAGATTTGAGAACTATGGAGCAACCAAATCACCTACCAATATGCCTAGTAATATAAAGATAACTTGTTTTTCTAATCAATTAGGTGATAGGCTTCTTCGATCTTATTCTTAAATAATGGTCAGGTGGCATTTTACAAGAATTACATATAAATTAATGCATCAAGGTTTTTAATATCTAATATATATGTATGTATGTATGCTTTTAGAAATATGATGTCTTAATTTATTCTTTCCATTGAAAAGATTTTCCAGTACTGAAGGTGGCCACCTCAACCATCACCAATCTTAACAAAATGGGATCACCTAAAGGCTGTTGACAACTCTCATTAACTCAGCACATAAAAAATAAAATAAACAATCTAAATTAAACACCAAACAGAAACATTTGTTAGCATTAAAAACATTACTCTTATGACTTGTGCATGGACTCTAATCATCCTTCTTCTTTGCTCTTTATCTTCTTCCTTTACTAAGTCTCAATTAGCATTTCAAATATCATATTGTTTACATTTGTTCTTGTTGTTTGTTTTCAGATGAGTTTGGCAACAGGTGAAAATGAGGATTTGATTGATTTGGACCCGTTTGACTCAGAAAGTTTTCAAAATGAGGAGTCTAAAGCAAAACGGAGGAAGCGGTCAAATGTGTGGTCTTTTTCTGAAATGATTCCTGATTCTGAGATCAATGATGGCAAGCCACGAGCCAAGTGCAATACAATAATATTATTTGATATATAACTTTATTGATCTTTCTTTTAATAGAAATACAAAAAGTTAAATTGGACGAGTTAACCGAAGATGTAATAGAGTTGGAGAACAATAAGGGCAAGGACTTGGAGGACACTCCACCTCCTTCTTCAAGCTCTAGATTTGCTTAGATTTATGTTTTTATTGTATTTGGGATTGTAACATTAATATATTTACTATGTGTGTTTTGTTTATTATATTTGGGATGTAATTTTAATATATTATTACAATGTGTATTATGTGTGTGTATCATATATGTTTGGATTGTAATTTTATAGATATTATTTATATTTTAATATTTATATAAAATCAATCAGGTCAAACGGGTCAGGTCATGTCGTGTCGTATCGTGTCCGTTTCAACTCATTATCGTAAATGGGTTGAAATGGAATGGGTCGGGTCGTGTCATGTCAACCCGTTATCTTACCGTGTCGTGTTCGTGTTTCAAATTTTGAAACAAAACCCTTAACGGGTCGTGTTCGTGTTGACCCATTAACTGTAATGTACATATTTCGACACGACACGAACACGAACCGTTAACACGATTTGACACCCCTAATTGAAGGTACATATCATCTCTATACAAAATGGTTATGGAGAGAAGTAAGAAGAAAGTTTTTTGAGGGACAAGCCAGTAACATAGAGAACAATCTATAACCATTTGTTTTTCTTAAAGTTGATGGGATTTTATTCATCTTCTCAAATAATCGAGCTGTTTTATTGGACTATGCAAGCAACAAGATCGTGAAGTACCCAGCAATACCAGGAGGTGATCCGATGCAGCAGATGAAAATAAAAATGAAAGAAAGGGAAACACCAAACACCAGTGGTCCTTCTAATCGGGTGAGGCGCGATCACACGAAAATAAAGATGAAATGCATACGGGTCCAAATACTATTGGTGGGCTGTTTTTAGTGGGTTATAAGCCCAACTGGTTAGTTTTCTCTATTATTATTGTTTTGATATTTGAAAAAATTGAATTGTTTATTATATTTTGTGTAAAAATCTAAAAATATTGTAATGATAAGATGAGATGAGATGAGATACTTTCACTATTCAAATGGAGACTAAATATATCAAATATCTTAAAACATAACTTATATTCCCGCGTGGGTCTACAGTACTAGTAAGTCAATATCACTACAAGAAATCAAATCTTTTCCAGCACTCAAAATCGTCACAAATACCCCTAATAATCGTTGCAATTGATCATTTTCTGCAATTTCTAATTCGATGCATGTTCGACAAAATTAAAGTGTCATTTCTGATAAATTTCAGCGATAGATAAAATCATCACAGAAAACTATTATTTCCGGCGATTTTTGTCCGTCACAAATGTCCAAAAAATCGACGGAAATAGCCTTTTCATTTACCCCTAAATCGTTGAGGAAAGTCAATTGCAGTGATATACATCATCGCAAAAAGGTTAAGAAATCACCACAAATGACTTGATATTTGTCCAGCGATTTTAAATTATCGTTGCCATTATGTATTTCTAGTGGGTAATTGTTGCCAAAAAAGATTATTTGCGGTGATTAAATGTTGCCGCAATAAGTAAAATTGACGCAAAACTAATTGCGGCGAATTTTACTTGACGTAAAAGAGTTTTCCAGAAAAACAAAATGCACAAAAACAAAATCCTCAAAACATATAATACACATCCAAATTATATGTTCTTGCTCAAAAAAGCAATTGCACCAGTCGAAAGCACAAAATCAGAGTTACAAATTATCTAAAAACCAATATAACAAGTGTCAACCAGCAGGTAAAATATCTGAGTTGTAAAAAATGATTTTTAAGAAACCAAGCCAAATAACATATAATTCATCAACTCAAAAATGTCAACAAGAGTGTAGATGATTGTATTCATCAAAGAAGAGTGATGACAGATGGGAATAGTAGTATCAGACATTAAGCATGCATTTAATAGTCCATGTTTTAGTAAAGAATTGGAGGAAACACTTACCACTTGTATATGATGCTAGTGGGAAGAAAGTTTCATTAAATTGAATCAATAGATAAGAGACTGAGGTGGGAAGGAAAGAGGAGGTAGAAAAATTCCTAAGTAGTTCCTTATGTGCATTCATTTTGATTGTGATTTGCATGTATAGTCCTTTTATTTCTGGTAATAAATATTTAACTCAAAAATCTAATGGAAGTGCTTCCAGTGAACATAGTACGTGCTGGCAAATTCATCACTGGCAATTTATTTGGTAGATTTGTGACAAATTTGTTGAACTACTGCAATGACTTGGAGAAAAGTGAAATAGAAGAAGTGAAGAGCAATGTGCACTTTGTGTCTCAATATATGAAAAATCCAGGAATTTACAGTTTGTATTTAGGGATCTCTGGAAATGGAATATAGGTAAACATTAAAACTTTCGACAATAAATTATTCTTTTGTATACTCAATAAGAAATATGTCGAAAATTTAACAATATCAGAATTATCTATAAAAATGACAATGAGATTTGTTTTTTCAATACTCAAAGAATCGAGAAATGAGAATTTTCTCCTGAATACATAAATAGGAACACTAAAAAACTACCTGCATTAGAACTAAAACATCCAATGGGTCATTGTCTTCACACAATGTGTGAGGAATGAGACCATAGTTATCCACTACTTGGATAATCATCATATATATAGGACACAACCCATCTAATTCTTTTAGGTCATTAATTCACGTCATGCCTTTCAATCATATATCCTTCAAACAACATGATTTTAATTTATACATAGAAACCTCACCTCTGTCATGGAAATATAAATCAAGTATGATCTGAAGACGAACTTTTTTTTTTTTTTTTAAGAAGAGTCGGTAGCCCCACACATAGTGGCCCCGTCCCAAGTTTATTAAAAAACTCTCACCTCTGGCGGAGGAATACCGTGATTACAACTTAAATACTTGGGGGTTATAAAAACCAAACCCAAGTATGCAAAAACATAACCAACTTATTATAACCAATAAACAGAAATCAGTCAACCATCCCAAATAAAAAATAAAACAATACCCACCAACCGGACTAATGAATCACCATACTAATACCGTATATAAGCCATACCCGATTTATCTGATCTGTACAGGCCTCTTATTCCTATATTCAACAGGCCAACATTCCGGATAATCTTATTCACCCCTTGTGCACCTTCTTTTGCCAACAAATCAGCAATGTTGTTAGCTTCTCTAAAACAATGATTAATAGAATAGTCAAATTCCTCTAAAAGAGTCACTACTTTGTCCCAAAAATCCCAAAGGTACCAAACGGTACACTTTTTATGAGGCAACCAATTAGCCACCACCAAGGAATCACATTCAATATCAATCTTTACAAAACCCAGCTATTTACATACAGTCAAACCCTCTAGCACCCCTCTGAGTTCGGCTTCATTGTTAGAACAATGACCAAAATACTTGGTGAATGCAAAAATCAACTTACCGACATCATCCCTCAAAACCCCTCCACCACCTCCTTCTCCAGGATTACCTAAACTACTTCCATCAATATTCAGTTTAAATCTTCCCGAACTAGGCACAAACCAGCGAACAATACGCAGCATTCTTCTATTATTTTCCACAATTCTAACATCCAACTTCTTCAAAAGATCCATATCCCTCTTGGACAACTTTTTCACATTTGCTATTTTCTCAGCAACATACCGAGCCCAGTACTTAACAGAACTCCAAACCAAACCCAAGTTCTCATGTTTTCCTTCCATCCGAGCTGTACACCTCCTTTTCCACAGTCTCCATGTTATAATAATAGGTATTAAACCCATTAAAGTCCCCACTTGGGACTGCCGTGATGCACAAATAAACCAAGCCTGGACCCTTTCACTCCACTTTTGCTGAGGCACAAACGAGATAGCTAATTTAGCCGAAGCCTTGCACCACACAAAACATGCAAACTGCCCACTGCCCAGAACATGGTCTAAGTCTTCAATTTGACCCCTGTTGCAACAGTTACAACATGAAGCTAGCGCTATACCCACCTTTTGTATTTTCTCATCCACACTAAGGCAGCTGAACATTGCCTTCCACATACACAAAGACATATTTTTAGGAAGTAGTTTATTCCAAACCCATCGATACCAATCATTCCTAGGTAATTTAACTCGGAGAATATCTCATGTCAACTTTGTACATAAATTACCACTTTTATCTAGAAGCCAAATTAACATATCCTTCTTATTAGTCAGATTCCCGACGGTCTCCATAACATTTGACACTAAATGAGGACCAATCATTTCTTGCAATTTTCCAACGTCCCAGAGATCATTAATCACCAGCTCTCTAATTCTAATCTCAGAAGACTCAACATGGTGCACAAGGTCACACAAAGGACCTGCATCTAAGAACGTGTCATACCAAAAAGATAAATCACCCTTATTCACCTTCCACTTAGAATTTTCTATGATAAAAGGAATCCCCTCCACAACATTTCTCCAAAAGCTGGAACCATATCTTCTCCCCAAACACAAACTCAACTGCTGATGCTTCACATATTTAGCACGAAAAAATCTCGCCCACAAACTATTTTGTGTCAACAACTGCCACCCAAGTTTGTGAAACAAAGAATGTTGCACTTCCCCCAATTTCCTAATACCAATCCCTCATTCTTCCACTGGAACACACATTTTTGTCCACGCCTTCCATCTTCTCTTACCTCTTCCATTTTTCTCTCCCCAGCAAAAGAGCTCATTAATTTCTTGATTACAATAGTCAGCATTTGGATTACTAACATAAGATGAATCGGCATACTCATAAGCACATGTCGCAAAAGGATGAGTCTTCCTCCTTGAGACAGTAAACGGCTCTTCCATCCTTCCAACTTATTTTGGACTTTCTCTACTAGATAATCTAAATGCCTGGTTTTTAATCTTCTATCCACAATCGGAGCCCCCAAGTATTTACAAGGAAAATCACATTGCACAAAACCAGTCACCCTCCGAATGTCACTAACTCGCTGAGATGACAACTTCTTAGAAAAATAAATCGCCGACTTCTCATAATTAACCTTTTGACCTGTCCATCTCTCATATAAGTTCAGAACATCCATTAAACATCGAATTGTTCCTCTCGAAGCATTCGCAAACAGTATGATATCATCAACATATAAAAGATGAGAAACCGCTGGGGAGTTTATCGGATGAGAGAACAACTTAATTTTCTTTTCAGCCACTTTTTCCTTTATCATCTTAGAAAGGATTTCCTCCATAATTATAAATAAATACGGCGAGAGTGGATCCCCCAGTCTAAGTTGTAACACCCTGTATTTTAGTGTATTTTAATTGAAGAATTATTTTAGTTAATTTAAATGTTGGTTCTCTTGTTTTAAAATTATGGAGGTTTTGATATATTATTTTATAATACTTTTAAATTGTAAAAATTATTTTAGATATGTTTTCTTGTTATTAATTACTGTTTTGCATTTAAATTGATCTTTAATTTAAATTAATTTGTTTATGGGTTTTAAAATTATTATTGTTTTATTTAAGCCTTTCACAGCGTTTGAAATATTTTATTTAAATTTATTGTTTTGAAATCTTTTTCGTTGGATCATTTTGGTAACCCGAGTTATGAGGATTGTACCTCATTTCTTTTCCCCATCTTTTCTTTTCCTCTTTTCTTTTTCTCTTCTTTTCTTTTCTCTCTATTTTCTCTCAGTTTCTCTCCCGTGCGCTACAGCTCTCCCTCCCTCTTCCCCGTGCGTTTCCTTCGTCCGACCTGTGCGCCGCCCTTCTTTGACATCGCCCCTTTCCCTCTCTTCTCCTCCGGCGGGCGACCACACCCTACCAATTTCAGCCCCTATCATACGGCCGTCGACCCGCACTCACCGCCTAATGCCGCGGCGTCCCTTTCGTTCCAGCGCCGTCATCGCACCACCACCGGCCACCATTTCTTCACCACTTCTTCCCCAACCTCCCAGCTACCTAATGGACTCAACCCCAGCTCCGATCTGTCACCGGTGAAGCCCCATTGTCTATATTTTTTATTTGACCCTTTTTTCCCTTAAACCGCCACCCATGCCGCCACCCACAGCCAAAGGCCATCACCACTAGCTTCACTGACCTCTCAATGCCCTTCCTTAACAATTTTGAGTCTTGGTTTGACCTTATTCCAAAATGGGTTTTTGAGATCCACAGCCATAATGCATTTTGCACTACTTAGTTGCTGTTTTGCCACATCTAGCTCATCCGTGATCCTCCAAAAATTATTATATAGCGCTGTAAATATTTTCCCAAATAAAATTTGAGATTTAAATATATTTTTGCACTAACACTCATTTACTGTATACTGGTTGGTTGTGTGATTGGATTGTGCTGTGTTTGGTTGGTTGTTGGATATTGATGTCATGTCACACATGTTCATGTTTGTAAATGAAAACTGGGTGTTCGTATAATTGCATTCATGTTCATGTGTCTATTGAAAACTGAGTTTTCATGTGATTTAAAGGAAAAGAGACTGTAGGGATGATGGTAAATAGGGATGGTGGTATAATCCCGCCTACGGTGCACGCGATAGAAATGGTGGTAAGCAAGGATGGTGGTGTTGTCCTGCCTGTGATTCCCGCCTACGGTGCACGCAATAGGGATGGTGGTAGAGTCCCGCCTGTGATTCCCGCCTACAGTGCTCTAATGGGTTCCTCTTGTGTGGAAATGAACTGTAGGAATAGTGGTAAGCAGCGATGGTGGTAAGCAGGAATGGTGGTATAGTCCCGCCTACAATTCCCGCCTATGGTGCATGCGATAGAGATGGTGGTAAGTAGGGATGGTGATGTTGTCCTGCCTGTGATTCCCGCCTACGGTGCACGAGATAGGGATGGTGGTAGAGTCCCGCTTATGATTCCCGCCTACAGTACTCTAATGGGTACCCCTTGTGTGGAAAAGAATTGTAGGGATGGTGGTAAGCAGGGATGGTGGTAGAGTCTCGCCTGTGATTCCCGCCTACAGTGCACGCGATAGGGATGGTGGTATAGTCCCGCCTGTGATTCCCGCCTACAGTGCATTTGGTAGGGATGGTGGTAGAGTCCCGCCTGTGATTCCCGCCTACAGTGTCCTATAAATGTTTTTATGCGAATCATTTTCTGGAAAAAGATTGGATTATTGTTTTTGGGCCAAAATGAAATTTTGGCATGTGTTGGAAAATATTCACTTTCGGAAAAAATGATGTTTTGAGGCTAAGGCATATTTCATCATATGCATGCATGGTTGGTTGTATTAATACACTTTTATCTCGTTAGTTGTTTGGATTATAACTTACTTGCGATACCATTTCCTGGTACCATAGATTTTGATGTTGTTGATGCAGATATTGAGCCTGAGGATTTGGCTCATCTAGAGGAGTGATCTGGGATCACTTGTATTTGTATTTCCAGCTCTTGTATTATTTTTGTGACAGTGGTATTGCTTTTAAAACGCTTTCGTTTATGTATATTTGTATTAAACAATTCTGGTTCTTAGTTGACTTATTTATTTATCCGTTGCGTTTTGTTGTGCACTTTTGCGTGTTGCACACACTTGAACACTTGTCGTTGGGATGCGTGACCCGTGTTGTCATCATCCTGACGTCACGATTCCCGTGTTGTTTTGAACGTGGGAGTCGGGGCGTCACATAAGTCCTCTCCTTAACTTGAAAAAACCTTTGAATGTCCCGTTCAACATTATCGAGAACCACATCGTTGTAACACAATTTTTAATCAAGGCACAAAAATCTGCCTGAATGCCAAAGCTATGCAATACATGTAACAAGAAACTCTAATTCGCTCTATCATACGCCTTAGAAATATCAATTTTCATACAAACATTACCACCCCAAGCATTCCGATGTAATAATTTCAGCATTTCCTGAGTGAGAGATATGTTCTGAAAAATACTCTGACCCTTTACGAAGGCTCCCTGCTCCAGCGAGATCATTCTGTCCAGCACTTGTGCTAATCTGTTCACAATCATCTTTGCAAAAAGTTTATAGATCATGTTACACAAACTAATGGGCCAAAATTTGTCAAAGCTTATAGGGTCCTTCACCTTGGGGATTAAAATAAGAAACAATGATGTATAAAATCTTGGCAATTCCATACCTTGAAAAATTCTGCTACTGCATTTCTGACATCCATATGAACTATCTCCCAACATGAAAAATAAAATAAAGAACCAAAACCATCTAGCCCCGGACTAGAGTCCTTTGGGATCGATAGTAGTGCCTCATGAATCTCCTGATCCGATGGTGTCATTCTTAAGCACCTTTCCCCATTTTCGCCCACCACTGGACACATTAAGTGAGATAGATCTGGCAGCTCCAAGTTATCCTCTTCAGACAAAAAATGTTCAAAATACCTTGTAGCTCCTTCATGTACTTCCTCAGGTGACCCAAGGAAATTGCCATCAGGAAGCCTCATATTCTTCACCATAGCATTACGTCTTCTTTGTGCAATCACAGCATGAAAATACTTTGTATTTTGATTGCCCTCATCCATCCATCTCAGTTTGGCCTGTTGTCTTAATCAAGTGTCTTCTCTTTGAGCCCACTGATCCAGCTGATCACTAGCTACAAGAAATTCATACTCAATCTCCCTCGTGTACGGGTTTTGAAGCTGCACATCTAACACCTCAACTCTTTCCTCGAGTGCTCTAATTTTCCCTTCCATTCTACCAAAAACATCTCTATTCCAGGTACGTAACACCACCTTCAATCTCTTCAACTTAACAGCCAACATAAATAAACCATTTTCGGGACCAAAAGGTTCCATCCAAGATCTCTCCACAACCTTTAGAAAGGCTTCATGTGATACCCACATATTTTGAAATCGAAAAGGTTCCAGACCATACCTATTAAAATCCACCGCAAACTGCAACAAAATAGGAGCATGATCAGATGTTCTTCTATCCAAAAACCGAGCTGAAGCATCCCCAAACTTCCTTGCAAACTCATTATTAACAAGCATGCGATCAAGTTTAGCCCAACTCCTCACTGAAAGGATTTTAGAGACAAAAGTGAAACCACAGCAATTGCTTATGGCGTAGGATTCTTTATTATATAGAAAACTGTTACAGGTATTTAAAAGCTAAAAAATAGCAGTGCACGCTACACAAGGAAAGATATCTACACATTCTATATTTACAACTAATCAACTCCTATACATTTGTACAACGTCTGTATTGCCGTGTATTGCTCCTTGATGCTTGGATGGATTTTCTATTTGATTACTGCCTTGATTGTCTCCAGAGAATAATGCTCTGTTATTGCCAACACCCCCCCTCAAGTCAAGCGTGGTTGGCAACACGCGAAGCTTGGATCGGAATAGCAGAAACAGGGGTTTTGATGGACTTTTGGTGAATATGTCTGCTATTTGCAAGGTGGATGGCACATGTTTAATCTTCAATGTTCCATTGCAGACTAATTCCCTAACAAAATGAATATCAATATCAATATGCCTGGACCTTCGTTGAGCGACTAGGTTTCGAGTCATGAAAATGGCACTTGTGTTGTCACAAAGTAAAGTCGGCTGTTCCGTTGGTGGAATTTGTAAATCATGAAGAATGTTTAATAACCATTTAACTTCAGCAGCAGTGAGTGCTAAAGCTCTATATTCGGATTCCGCCGAAGACCGAGATACTGTGGACTACTTTTTGGAGGTCCATGAGATTAAATTGTCACCCAGGAAAATTGCATATCCTGATGTTGATCGACTGGTTTCTGGACAACCAGCCCAATCGACATCTGAAAAAGCTGAGATGTTGAGATTGCTTGATGGACTGATGTTGAGTCCGAAATGGAGAGTTCCTTTAACATATCTGAGAATTCTTTTTACGGCTTGAAAATGTTGTTCTCTTGGTGCATGCATGAATTGACTTACTGAATTTACTGCATGTGTANTTGTGGACTGCTTTTTAGAGGTCCATGAGATTAAATTGTCACCCAGGAAAATTGCATATCATGATGTTGATCGACTGGTTTCTGGACAACTAGCCCAATCGGCATCTGAAAAAGCTGAGATGTTGAGATTGCTTGATGGACTGATGTTGAGTCCGAAATGGAGAGTTCCTTTAACATATCTGAGAATTCTTTTTACAGCTTGAAAATGTTGTTCTCTTGGTGCATGCATGAATTGACTTACTGAATTTACTGCATATGTAATATCCGGCCTGGTAATGGTGAGATATTGCAGTGCACCAACAAAGGGTCGATAAGTTGTTGGTGAATGAAAGAGAGGACCATCAGTAGTCAAATGATTGGAGACAATCATTGGTGTTGCAATTGGCTTTGAATCATGGAGATCAGCTCGAATAAGAATATCTCTTGCATACTTCACTTGGCTGAGGAACATTCCCTTTTGAGAATGAGTAACTTCCAGGCCCAAAAAATAGTTCAGATTGCCAAGATCCTTCATAGAAAACTCTTGCCGTAGCTTGTTAATGAAATTGTCCATGAGAGACACATTGCTGCCTGTGATGACAATATCATCCACGTATAAAAGTAAATAAATGATGCCATTGTCCGAGGAATGAACAAATAAACTAGAATCGGCTTTGCTGCAACTGAAACCAATTTTGATTAAAAAATTGCTAAAGCGATGGAACCAAGCTCTCGGTGCTTGTTTCAAACCATAGATTGCCTTTTTGAGACGACAAACATGATTTGGGTGAGAAGCATCAATATATCCTGGTGGTTGTTCCATATAAACCTCTTCTTGTAGAAAACCATGCAAGAAGGCATTTTTAACATCAAGTTGACGTATGTTCCAGCCACGAGATACTGCAATAGAGAGTACAATGTGAACAGTAGAGGCTCTAACAACTGGACTAAATGTGTCATTAAAATCAAGTCCATAGAGTTGAGTATAGCCTTTGGCAACAAGGCGTGCTTTGAACCTATCAATGGAGCCATCCGAATGATATTTGATCCGAAAAACCCATTTGGATCCAACCACATTAGTAGCAGGTGGTCTAGGAACTAGTTCCCATGTGTGGTTGTGAGTGAGAGCACGAATTTCATCCTCCATTGCAGCTAGCCATTCGGGTGATTTGGCAGCACTTTTGAATCCTTTTGGTTCCTTCATTACTAATAGTGATGATAATAAAGGAGAGGAAGGAACTTGACAAACATAATTGTAATGTTTGGACTTTGAGATACCAGCTTTGCCACATGTTAACATGGGATGAGAATTCTGATTTGCTGAAGAATTCTTAACTGGTGCAATTGTCATATCTGAAAGTGGCTCGCTTGTTGAAGTAGGCACATGAGGCAATTCTGGAACTTGCTCAGCTATTGGAGTAGGCACATGAGGCAGGGATATTGGTGAACTTCGAGATGTGTTCAACTCCAAGGCACATGATTTACATGGCTTGGATGGAGTGACTGATGGTAATGGCCGAGAACCTGCAGAAGAATTAGTGCTGGACAAAGGATAATTTGATGAACTGGGATCATGAAAAGAAATGTAATCTGAGAGTGCATGAGAAGGTTGCATATTGGATGAAGATGATGGAAAAACTGTCTCATCAAACCGAGCATGCCGAGTGACAAATACTCGATGTGATTTAGGATCGAGGCATCGAAATCCTTTGTAGGATGAGTTGTAACCAAGAAAAATACATGGGAGACTTCTTGGTTCAAACTTGTGTTTAGTATAATCACGCAAATATGGGAAACATAAGCAGCCAAAAATCCGAAATATTGCATAGGTGGGAGACTTACCATACAGAATTTCAAATGGAGAAGCCCCATTCAAGACAGGTGTGGGCAAGCGATTAATTGTAAAAACTGCTGTACTAAAGGCTTCAACCCAAAGACGAAGAGGAACATTGGCATGAAAAAGCATTGTTAGGCCTGTCTCGGTGATGTGTCTATGTTTTCTCTCCGCTCTTCCATTTTGAGAGGGTGTATAGGGGCAAGAGAGCTGATGGTGAATACCACATTTGGCTAAGTGAGACTGAAAATTGGTACTTGTGAATTCACCTCCCCCATCACTTTGGAATTTTTTTATCTTTGCCGAGAACTGATTTTCAACAAGTGTTTGAAATTTTATGAAAGTTTGATAAAAATCAGCTTTGTGCTTTAATGGATAGAACCAAGTGAAGCGAGAATTATCATCGATAAAAATAACATAATATCGATATCCAGAGATTGAATTTATTGGTGCCGGACCCCATAAGTCGCAATGTATGAGTCCTAAAATGTTTTTGGATCGACTATCACTTGTTGGAAAAGGTTGTTTGTGGCTTTTAGCCTTTTGACAACTAACACACAAAGATGGATTCGGCAATATAGAGGTGAGAGATAGAAGACCTTTCTTATTAAGCATGGAAATTATTTGAGATGATACATGGCCTAAACGGGCATGCCAAGTGTCAAAGGAATTACATAAATTGTGCTTGCTAATGATAGTAGAAAAAACATGGTTTCCACGCTTCAGTACATAGAGTCCATCTACACGATTACCGCTTGCCACCACCTTTCGAGTTTGAAGATTCTGTATGATAAAATCATTGTCAGTAAAGGAAACAGACAAAGGAAAATCATTGGTTAATTTACTGACAGAAAGCAGATTTTTTGTTAAGTTTGGCACCACAAGAACATCATTTAATTGAAGAGTTGGAATGGGAGAGCAAGAACCCATGTGTGTAATGGGTAGGGAGGATCCATTACCAACAATAACTCTGTCCTTACCAGTGTAAGGTTCCACCTTATCAAGTTGAGACACATCGGAAGTCATGTGTGCAGATGCTCCTGTATCAGTGTACCAATCTGCTATGTCATTGCTGATGGTGCAATTTGCAAGTGCTTCAGCAAGGTTTGCATCAGATTTTGTGTATCTGATCTTACAGTCTGTGGCATAATGGCCTTCTTCACGGCATATTTGGCATCGAGGAGGTCTCCTATACTGCTGCTTGCCACGATTTCCTCCCTTTGATTGACCTCCTTTATATTTGTTTTGATTATAATTTGGCCTTGCATTTTGATTGGAAGATGCAGAGGAGGAATGAGCCACATAGGCAGAGGCGCCACCTGCATTATGATCAATAGACTTGGAAAAAAGATCAAAGCTTTCAGCTTTAGGAACAATATCTTGGAAACTTGGGATAGGAGTTAAAGATAGTTGAGTGGTGGAAAAACTCGAGAACTCGTGGCCTAGACCACGTAAATACCAGTGCACTTTGTCAGTGTCTTCAACTGGACGTCCCATTGCCGATAATTGATCGCAATGGGCCTTGAATACTCGAGAGTATTCAGAAATACTGCGAGAGCCACGCTTCATGAGATGAAGTTCATCTTTTATTTGAAGTTCCCGAACCTTAGATTTGTGACTAAAGGCAGTCTCAAGAGCGTTCCAGACTTCTTTTGATGTTGTAAGACCAATGACGACAGAGAGTGCTTCCTCCGTGAGAGAGGAAAGAAGAAGACTCATGACTAGTTGGTCATTTTGCTTCCAAAGGTTGTGGGCTGTGGAATCAGTGGCAGCGGCAGGCATAGGAGTGGAGCCATCAACATATCCATAGTATTTTTGACATTGCAGCAGGGGAACTACTTGGCTGCGCCAAAGGAGAAAATTGGTTGATGATAGCTTGACTGTTACCATATGAACCATTGTATTAAAGGAGAGTGTAGAAGAATTTTCTGAGGCCATAGAATCGAGTGGAGGTTAATCCTATAGTGGTCTCTGATACCATGAAAGGATTTTAGAGACAAAAGTGAAACCACAGCAATTGCTTATGGCGTAGGATTCTTTATTATATAGAAAACTGTTACAGGTATTTAAAAGCTAATAAATAGCAGTGCAGGCTACACAAGGAAAGATCTCTACACATTCTATATTTACAACTAATCAACTCGTATACATTTGTACAACGTTTGTATTGTCGTGTATTGCTCCTTGATGCTTGGATGGATTTTCTATTTGATTGCTGCCTTGATTGTCTCCAGAGAATAATGCTCTGTTATTGCCAACACTCACCATCCCTTGCTGCCCATTACACCAAGAGAAATGTTGTCCTTCAATTTTCCAATCCAGCAATCCACAAGAATTAATGCATGAATTAAATTCATTCATAGCACTCCTTGGTCTCGGAAGTCCACCTACACGTTCATCATTAGAATGAATAATGTTAAAATCCCCGCTCACAATCCACGGAATACTAGCACAAGAAAAACTGCACAGGTGATCCCAAAGCTATCTCCGATCCACCATGAGACATTTAGCATACACGAAGGTAGCCAAAAGCATACTACCATCCTTCGAAAAAAGACCTGTAAGTGATTGATTAGTAACACTAACCAAATCCATATTCAACTCATCCCTCCAACATGTCATATCTTACCACCATCTTCAATATTCGAACTAAATTTATTAAAACCAACTCTCAAGGCCCATCTTTGCACTTTCTCAACAGATAAAAAAGGTTCCAAAATTGCCAAAATGGAAATGTTATGCTTGCGAATCAATTTCCACACTCTGCTTTTTGAAGTGCCCAACCCACGCACATTCCACACCAGGAGCTTTCCAATCATAAAGTCAGCTTATTTGGTTGGACCTTCATCCGTCGAGATTTCCTCGCAGATACATCTTTTACATCATTATCCACTGAATTCACATGATTTTCTCCCGGGTCCGAACAATAATCCTTCTCACAATTCACCTCTATTGTTGTTTCTTCTTCAGAGTGCACTTCAAAGCCATTCTAACATGGCACTACTTCCTCAGGTTGCTCAAAAACAGTCTCCCCTGCTATATTCAAAACATCCCCTGCATTACCATTCATCACATCCATTACTCCATTCTCATCACACACTCCAGTATCTTCTCTAACATTTTCAACCAATGGAACAAACTCAAGTTGTAAATTGTTACCAGGCTCGCCACTAATAATCTTAGTCTCTAAAACTTGTGATGGACTTTCATCGATTAACACTTGTTTTCCCTCATCAATAACCACCTCTACTGCCTGTTCATCCTCCTTGCTGTCACCTCTGTCGCCTTCCACAGCCTCAACTTCTCCTTCTTCGAATGTACTATTTTTACGACCCAAAACCTTCCAAACATTCTTATCATCCTTCCTATTCCCCAACTTGTCAACATTGATTTTTTCTGGTTTTTGCTTAGACTTCATCCCCACCCTGCATACCACAGCTGTGTGACCCTATCGAAAACACTTGTTACAATAAAACCCCTCTTTTCTCATAGACTATGTCTTGCCAAATCTGATGGTTTTGGCCAACAACAATCGAAAAACCATCAACCATCTCATCTTGAAGATCCACTTCTACACATATTCTAGCTCCTGTAGCACGAGTACGATACAAGGTGGCATTATCCGACCCAAGAAATCTCCCAAATCTTATTGAAAAACTCTGAAGAAAATCCAACCGATAAAGATGTAAGAGCAAACCAGGTAGGAAAATCCATTGCGGAGCAATTGACGGTTCCTTCTTGACATCAAAATCAACAGTCCAATTAAAAAGCCTAAACTGACAACCAGCCACTACACGTCCTTCCCTAACCCAAGCATGAACATAATCTTTCTCATTAGCCAAATGCAAAAGCACATAATAATCATCCATAAAGCTTATCATCAGAACCTCGCTAAATCCCCAAGTTTTGATAATTTGCAACCGTAACACATCAATGGAAGGTCTCGTCGAAGTAAATTTAAGAACCAGAGCAAAATTTAGTTCCTTAGCCGCTCTATCCATTTCCAAATCAGAGAATACGTATCCCAACTCCCTATTAGTCTTTCCAAGTTTCCTCAAAGGCAACCGAAACTTCGGTTGCTGCAGGGGCCTTTTCAAAGCCTGCGCAAAAGATTGTCGAAATCCCACAGCCGGATCAATCTCAGCCTTCTTCTTCTCATTTCCACCCTCAGAAGACCCTCCCCTCACTTCATCCTGAACACCCTCGACCATCCTGCCGGCAACAGGGCCACTGGAGGGTTAGTAAAAGTGCAAACACCTTCGCGATCTCCAGAAAAAACAAAACCCTAGCAAAGGACAAAAATCTTCGTGCCACGTCACCAATAGTAGAAGTGCAAAAATCCACGACGGGCTTTATATACTGTATTGATGAAGAAAAGAAGAATATCAGGCATTTGGAAACTCACAATCAATCAGCTTTCTATAAAAAGTGACATTAATAGCATTATTTGTTATACTGGAACTGCTTAATATCATGCTTAACATTAACACTTTATATGAATGATACGGCAAGGGATTCAATTTATTTTTGTAACTGTTTTTAATTAGGGACATGCAAGTACAGGATGTTTTTCATTATTGGTTGCGTCCTCATTTTGTACAGTTTTGTTTTTTCCATGTCGTATATATATGATTCACTCACTTCATGTACCTTAAAAAAGCAAAAGATAAAAAAAGAATGATAAACTGGAGAAGAAAAATAATAAAAAATAAAAGAGAGTTATGTATTCTTACCGCAGTCTATCTATGCTAAAATAAAAGAGAGTTATTAATAAGCGATTATATAAAAGTTACATAGTACCTTTGAAATCAACTAAACATCAAAGCGAATATATGTAATGTGGAACATGATTTTATTTATGTCAGTATCATAGCCTATATATAGAGAGAGATAAAAATCTCACCTTTGTATAGCCAAAATAGTTCTTTAGGGAGTCCTGGGGTTGGTTTGACTAAAATGAAAAAAACAAGGAATAACGTTAGCGTTTGGAAACCTCAATCAATATTATTTAAGTACTTGTTATTATTTATAGCTACTATTCTCTAGAGTAGCTAAAATATAATGGGACAGCTTAGTCAATGTCTCAAAGCAATCACTGAGATTTAGATGAAGAAATTATGGTGATAACAAACTTCAAGAAAAGAGCCATGACAACCTCTACAGAGGACAAACCAAGTAATCCATATAAAACCAACCTAAAACACTTACAATAATAAACTACGCCCAATAACATAAGATGCCATATACAACTTTAAGAGAGAATTTCCAATGCATGCCTGATTACAACAGGATCAACAAATGAAACCCTACCAATTTGACACCAATAGTTATTGACAATAGACAAAACATAACAAAATAGGAATATTTAGCTGTACCATAACTATGATGAAATTGGTTAAAAATTAAAAGCAGCACAAGAAGCATAATAAAGATATTCACACATAGGCTTGCAAGTGGAACAAACAAAAGCAAATCAATGAAACTAGGGTTCCTTGAGCAAGAGATAATTATCCATAGGACTTGGAGCCACCAATCTACATAAATATAGATTAAGCAAAAACACAAAGCATTACTAGACTAAAAAACTAGGATTTCCAAACTTATATCAAAAGATTTGTAGAGGATTAAAAATAATTATTTATATGTGGTGCACAATTGAAACCAACTAGAATATAGCTCAGCATTTGAGAGCCGCATTCTCTAATACTAAGAAGCAAAGAAAAACTTAATCCCAGAACCAACTACAAATGGCCGCATTTATGTTAACCATCGAGCCGCTAGGGCTAAACCAAAGAAAGTCGCAACATTCAACTTGAAATGCAAATCTTTTTTCATGAATTAATAAAGAACTCCCAAAAAATTCTTCATTTAAAAAACCCAAACTCTGTTTCTGACAAGAACAACTTTAAACGCTTCCATAGGACAAAGTTAAACATGAATAAGCGAATGACAACAACCCATAATATAAACTTGGGAAAAATAAAGAGAGTGCAGAGAATGGTGACGGTTTATTCCTAAAGAGAGAGAGAGAGAGAGAGAGAGAGACCTCCGGGGCGTGTTTGTATCGCTTGACCTTGCGTGGAGGAGAATGGGGCTTTGACGGAGGACTGGCGACGACGTCGAGGTGTGGTGGTAGCAAACGGCGCCCCTAGCGGCGGCGATGTAGTGAAATCCGAGAGAGAGAGAGAGAGAGAGAGAGAGAGAGAGAGAGAGGTGAGGCTAGATTCGTGGGGAAAAGGAAAGAGATCGGTGGGGGGCTGGGGGAGAAGGAGGGGGTGGTCGTTGAGGTGAGGTGGTCGTGGCGGTGGCATGGTGGGGCCATGCGCGGCGGCATGGGTTTTTTACTAAGGGGAGGTGGGGGGAGACGGGAGGGAAATGACTAAGGGAAAACACTCGGGACAATTAAGTTTTATTAGTTTTTTGTGGCGACCTCATATCGCCTCAATAAATAAAAAATTCGCCACAAAAATATGAAAACCTCATTTTCAGCAAAGCAAAATTGTTGGCACTACTCAATTGTAGAGCCAAAAATTCGCCACAGATAGTCTTGTACAATGTCTCATAAATTTGTAAAAAGCTATTTCCGGCGCTTCACATATCCCCGCTAATAAATATTAATTAACCACAGAATACCTACTGCGGAGACTATTTTCGCCACAGTAAATACTTTTTGCAGTGATTTTTCCATTCGATGGAAACAAATGTCGCTACAATGACAATAGTTTTTTATGGCGAAAAAAGTCGCCACAAAAGGCAATTGCATCGCCGCAAAAACTTAACATCGAATTCTCTCTCAACATTTTCCAAATTCAAGCTAGTATTCAGCGGTGAATTTAAAATTCGCTACAAATAGTCATTATTTGCAACGATGTTTTTTGCAGCGATCTAAAAATCGCTAGAAAAAGCCTATTTTCTTGTAGTGAATATTAGATGTACTTATCCATTCGAATGATCTTTGCCTTTGGAATGCAAATATATAAATATATATATAAATCCGTTCATGCAGGGCCAGCTCAATAGGTTCGGGGGCCTGAGGCTAAGATTTTTATTAAGGTTTTTTTTTTTTAAATTTTAAAAAGTAAAATTAAATAATATTAAAATATATTAATTTTACATTTCATTTTTATTTAAAAATATTTTCAAATCATTTGCCAAGTAAAATTATTGATTAAGATTATATATATACTACCTTTTGAACTAATAGCCGACTTAATTTTTATTAAAACATTATCGATTTAGAGAAGATTTTATCAAATCTAGTTTTATAAGACATGCATTAGACCCTTAGGGGTCATTTGGAAACACATCAAATATTTTCAAATTCAGCTTTTTCTCTCTCATTTCTCAAAATTCAATAAAATATCTTAACTCAAATTTTTTCATTACTATTCACGAATATTCTGAAATATTCTTAGTATATAAAAGAGCCCTAAAAGTAATTATAATCATTATTGTTAATAAAATTCTATAGATAACCTACACATTTGGGAACAAGCTGTAGGCCTTTGCCTTTTCAAAGGATCATATAAAAAATTTTTATGAACACTCAGAAAATTAAATTTTGGTATTTATAATTTTTACATTATATATAAAACTAATAATAAAAAAAGAGAAGTGTATTCTTAGAAGGAGAATATTTGAAATAATTATTATGTGGGATATTTTTAATATTAATAATGACATATTTTGAAGTTTTCTTATTGGGTTAATTAGTTTTTTTAATTAGATATTTCTTTCATTTAAAAAAATTATAATTAAGAGTCTAAGACTTGTTTTGGGACCTTCTTTCAGTACAGGCATTAGGCGAATTAGGCAATTAATTCGCCTAATAGAAGAGCCGGCCTGCATTCATGGCTAGGTGTGATCTTATCCATGAACAAGTTGTATTAATTAAGGTCGTGTGAAGTCAAAATCAAATTAGCTGGTCACGATCGATTGATTCAATTGATCCAGAGGGAGACAAAATGGGGCATGCATGCATCGCATATTCGTCGGAATATGACTCATCAGGTTCATATTGGCCTGCCAAATGGGGTTATTAATAGCACTGAACAACGTTTCTGAGAATGCACATGTTTCATTGACCACTACAAAGATCCTTCGGGTAGTGGTTGGCATTTTCCTTGATGAGACATTTAATTGTAATCTATTTTATTGCGTCGGAAAAATTTGGATTATCTGGTCCTGCCGCCCAACCAGTTGATACTTTCATGTTTTTATGTTAAATTTATTTTACAGATTCTGTTTAGGATGAATATTTCAAATGATCTGAGACTTTTATTTATAAATAATAGTAAGTTAAAATGTCTAAGTTGGTTTTGTAGATCTCATTAATATGTATTTTGATGTATGAAGTAAGTTGATATATGTTTTAAATTTTTTATGAAAAGTAGTTGAAAAAATAATGTATTAAAAATTGGTTTGTTACAACAAACAGTATTGAGTTAAAATGAAAACAGCGAGGTGTATGTAAGATGAAATAAGTTCTGCATGTTTGGATGGAGATAAAACTATCTCAAATGATAAGAGATCACCTTAACACCAAAACCGATCCTAAATCACGTGGTTTTACAATTTAATGTATAATATAAAATTATATTAATTTATGAATTTATTTATATTTATCTTTCGTACGCACGAATTTTTTTTGAGATAAGATCATAATATAATTCAGTTAGTAAATTAACGATATTTTGGACTCAGTCTTCTTACTAGGTTGGAATGAGACCAATAATTTATCCGAAAATGTTTGTGTGCAAGTGCAGATTGCGATGTTTTTTGTTTTTTGCGGAAGAAGACGGTACCTGTAATTTATTAATAATGCAGACTGTAATCATGTTGTTGCTAGCTGCTGCATGTTCATGCTTCTCTTTCCTTGCGAGCTAGCTCTTGATCCCATCAATAAGCTTTCCCCAATGTCGTCTAAACATTTTATGATCCTCTTTTACATTTTCCCATCTCTAATATTATTTCGCCCTGCAGAAGCACAGAGTTGGGTGAAAGCCGGTTATTGGCTTTCCGGACAAGATATTTCTGGCATAAACTCAACTTTCTTTACTCACATTATTTGTGGTTATGCGGATATTAACACTTCAACTTATGAGTTACATATCTCGCCCAACCATGAGGGCGACTTCTCCTTCTTCATGAACACTGTCAAACAAGAAAACCCATCAATCACGACTCTTCTTTCCATTGGAGGTGAAAACCGATCTTTTTCACTTATGGCCAACAGTTCTGTTGGCAGAAAGTCCTTTATTGACTCCTCATTAAAAACAGCCAGACGCTATAGCTTTGAAGGGTTAGACCTGAGCTGGATTTTCCCTGACACAAGCTCTGACATGAACAACTTTGCCTTACTCCTTGAAGAGGGGCGACTAGCTGTAGAGTCCGAGGCTAAAAACAATAGCCAGCCACAATTGATCTTGACTGCTGTAGCTGGCTACTCGCCAGTTAATTCACAAAATGTCTCCTATCCTGTCGACTCAATGCAGAAGAACTTGAATTGGTTAAACATTATGGCTTATAACTATAAGGACCCTTCTGGGGCAAACATTACGAGTGCTCGTGCAGCTCTGCATGATCCAACGAGGCGTATTACTACTGATGATGGCATAAGGGACTGGATTCAAAGGGGACTATCTGCAAATAAGTTGGTTCTGGGGTTGCCTTTCTTTGGCTCTGGGTGGACACTTCAGAATTCCGAGGACAATGCTATAGGTGCACCAGTCACTGGTCCAGCAACTGGTCTAAGTTTTGAAGAACATGGAAACATCGCCTACAAGAATATCACGCAACTTTACATTCGTAAATATCGGGCTGCTGTAACGTACGATGCTACTTATGTAATGAATTACTGCATCAATGGATCAACATGGATTGATTTTGATGATGTTGAGGCAATCGAAACTAAGGTGTCCTACGCCAGGAAGATGGGGTTGCTCGGTTACTATGTCCTGGAAATCACGGATGATGACAATTGGGTGCTTTCTCTTGCTGCAGGTACAAATTATTAATGTCTCTTCAGAATCTATTCCTCATATATAGTTTCTCTATTGCATGCATGGTTACATTATCATGTGTCCAACTATTTTGAGATTTTATTTTGAGATTGACAAAGGAGGAAAGGAAACCTGGAGCAGCCCAATAACTTGATGACACTGAAAATATGTACAAGGGCTTGGCATGATCTCATGAATGGCCTCGATCCCCATTCAAATTTGTGATCTTTTGTCAATAATTTCTTCCTGATCGATCTTTGCATTCTATGGCATGTCAAAACTACTAGACAGACCATATATATTGTAGTGTGTGTATATATATATATATAGGATCTTAATTATAACATGATTCTGTCTGATAAAAACTGATTTTGGCATCAGCTCAAGGGGTCGATAAGCCT
The DNA here is from genome assembly GCA_003123785.1 of Pterocarya stenoptera. NCBI lineage: Eukaryota > Viridiplantae > Streptophyta > Magnoliopsida > Fagales > Juglandaceae > Pterocarya > Pterocarya stenoptera. The sequence goes on from QEOT01002891.1 coordinate 387,890, forward strand.
GACATTAATGGAGCTGACAACAATCAGCACCAAAAGTGGCGATTGTTAGTGATCATTTTGGTTCCGACTGCTTTGCTTATTCTCGGCCTAGTCTCGGTGATGTGTTATTTACCGAAGAGAGAGCTAAAATCAAAAGGTGATTTATTCTGTACAAGTTATAAGTAGGATCTGAATTATTTACTGCTTTTAGTTTTTACTACAAATGAAAAAAAAAAAAAATGACATTTTAAATTTGTTTTTCCCCTCTGTTAATTTGCTAATTGCCCATGACCTTGGTGATACGAATGGTACGTGGAGGCAGCTAAAGAACCAGGAGCAAAAGTCAACAACGAATCAGCTGCAGGAAACTTAAATAGCAATGCTCCTGATCTTCAGATCTTCAGTTATGCTGATATTGAGATTGCCACTAGTGCATTTTCATTTGAAAATAAGTTAGGAGAGGGTGGCTATGGTCCTGTTTACAAGGTAAACCCTTCGATTCTAGCATTTGGTTATTATATATAATCAGGAGTTTTTTTTAAAAATCTATTACTTTTATAATTTCTTAAGCATCTCTTTTAACTTATATTCTATTATCTCATCATTTCATTTCATATTTCATTTTATTTTATTAGTCCATCTCAATCTTTCACTTAATTGCTATAAACCTAGAAAAACCTTTTATTTTATTATTTTCCTATATACATTTATGATTACTAATTCAAAAAAAAAAACCACTCGACTTTTTTCTATTATTTTATTATAATTTTTTCAATTAAAAAAATTATTCATTTTATTATTATATATAGCTATGGACTCTTCGTTAATTACCTATTTGCTTAATTTCTTCACCTCTTAACTCTTGTACTACTAATTTAAACTCTTTATACTCTCACCAATTAATTTTGATGTTCATTGAGACATAACAAATTGTCATTCCTCAACAATATAAGAATATTCCTACATTTCAAACTAGCTAATTAACCACAAGTGTCTGTGTCGCAGGGTATACTTGAAAATGGACAGGAAATAGCAGTGAAAAAACTTTCAAAAACTTCCACACAGGGATTTGAGGAGTTCAAGAATGAGGTTACACTCACGGCAAAACTGCAACATGTTAATCTTGTCAGAGTTTTGGGATTTTGCATTGAAAGGGATGAACAAATGCTCATCTACGAGTACATGCCTAACAAAAGCTTGGACTTCTACCTCTTCGGTTAGAATAATTTTTACTTATAGTATTGAAGGGAAAATATCGAGAGCAAAATGATATTGTTTGTTTCAAGTTCTAGCATATATAGCAAGCAAAAGCATATACTAATAATTAATTTAGTCTCATTAATGAAAAATCGGGGCGAAACCCTTTTAAAGTACTTTAAGAGAGTTTAAGCTAGGCCTTGCCAAAAATCTCTCTCCCAGTGTTTCGCTCTCTACCCAGCCAAAACCCATCCAACAAAATCTAGTCTTCTCCAACCAGCCGAGGGGGGGGGGAGCTTTGGCTCCTTCCTCCCTCCTCCCATCTGGCTAGTGCAAATACTGTACAACTCTTCTTTTTCCAATGTTTTTCTTTTTTTTTTGGTTTTTCGTCCAAAGCAAGGAGACACACCGATTTGCTGCCTGCAGGAGCCTAGCAACCACCAAGCGCCCCACTGCAAGATTCTCCAACCGCCGATCCTTCAGACTACCGAATAATTTTGTCGAACGGAGGGGCACGTGAGCCACACACGCGGATCAAAGAACGCTTGAGACCCACACACCACTACATCGGGAAGCTCCTGCTGCCACCACGCGTGGCATTTTTGGGGCCAACGACCTTAAATCCTTTAGATCCGACTGACTGCCGATTCAATGGCTCTCCTTTCTACTTTCTGCCTATGTTTTTACTTTCCCTAACCAAAGATCGTGGGAAAGAGGTAATGGAAGTCTCCTGCAACAAGTCCAAACCAACAAAATGTAGGACAAATCATTTCACTGCGACTTTCAGTAGTAGTATCACAATTTGTTTATCAGACTGTATCAAAACCACTTTAAGCGACATCCCCTTGTGCCAATTGGGTCAGGGTCAAGTCCTTGACCCCAAAACCCGCTTTTTTTTCTTTTTTTTTTTTTCTTGTGTTGTTTTTTGCTAGTTTGGGTTGAATGTTAGGGCCTCCCACCTTGTTCACTATCGTATCCTGTAACTATTTAATATATATATATAATATGTTTGCTTCAAAGAAAAAAAAAAGAACTTTAAGAGAGACAAAATTCAAAAGACCGGCATCAAGTGAGATAGAGTTATTTACATGAAGTAGGCTATACGTACAATACAACCTAATTTATTAATAATCATTTAATGCTGTTTGAAACATTTATACGGACATCAATAAATGTTGTAAGAGCTACTTTATGTGTGTATCGACTCTCTCTCACTTGAGGCCCTCAAGTTTGGATAAGAAGTACTTAAAGGGATCAATTTGATTGATCCTTTAAAGGTGTCGTCTTGCATTTCATCACTAAATACTTGTGATCTTGATTCATTAAGGCAATGAAAATTCTTGTAAGGAGTAGTTGGGTAGTGGAAATTTTAAGAATGTTTGAGAATTCAACAAATTTTTAGCACTTTGCTTTATTTGAGTAGTACTTTCACTCACAATACGAACGTTCTCAACAACATTTCATAATTGATTGTTGCAGACCATGCCAGACAAAGGCTTTTGGATTGGAATAAGCGCATTCATATCATCGAAGGGATTACCCAAGGACTTATATATCTCCAAGAATACTCGAGATGGACAATAATTCATCGAGACTTGAAAGCTAGCAACATTTTACTTGACAACAAGATGAAGCCTAAGATCTCAGATTTTGGTGTGGCTAAAATTTTCACAAACGAGGAACATGAAGCAAATACAGGCCGAATTGTTGGAACATAGTAAGTACTCTACATAGATATTAATGCAGTACTACAATATGATTAAATATTTCCCGATATTTAATTTTACTATATATTGTGTATTATCAACCATTAATGCATGCAGTGGTTATGTTCCTCCTGAATACATTAAACGAGGTTTGTACTCCACCAAGTCCGATGTTTATAGCTTTGGAGTTTTACTGCTACAAATCTTATGCGGCAAGAAGAATGCTTGTTGTTATGGCTTGAATGAAAATTTAAGCCTTTTAGATCATGTAAGTTAGTCTTATTATACTTTTGTTTTACTATCCAATGACTTGACCGAATTAGATGATTCTATTCTGGAAAGATGAACATTGTACGTACTCATATAGAACCCATATAAGCATTTAACTCAATGCCTATCTTTCTGCATTTAAGCATCCGATTTGGTTAGGACATGGAGAATTGCCTTTTCTGCGTGCCTAAGCATCAAATCCTACTTGTGATCAACTACATGACTTGTATCATTGATAATTTTTCATTCTCTCATTAGGCATACGATCGGTGGGAATCAGAGAAAGGCATGGAGTTTATGGACCCATCTCTGGATGATACACTTTCATCATGTAAACTATCGAGATGCTTGCAAATAGCTCTTTTATGTGTCCAGGAAAATGCAGTTGATAGGCCAACCATGTTGGAGGTTGCTTCAATCCTAAAGAGTGAAAGCACTACTCTTACAATCCCTAAATTGCCTGCCTTTTCTATAAAAAGAAATGAAGAGGAGGAAAACAAATATGAATTGAAGCCAGAAAATTGTTCCATCAATGATACAACAATCTCCGAAATGGTTGCTCGATAACTAAGCATGCATGGAGGTCTTTCTGATATGTAGTTTCATAACGGGGGATCTTAGGCATTCATTGGTATATGTATTGATCTTATCATGATTGCAGTAAATTTTTAATCTTTGCCCAAAGATTTACTTTTATATTCTATAGTTTCTACCAAAAATGTACAGTTTGAATATGTCATCAAACATAAAGGCATCAAGTTGTAGCTTGATCGTTTTCGCCATTGTAGAATTCCTTAGAGAAACCCTTTAGGCTCTTTGTGATGCCAGACACAATTTGAATTATCCTAACTGCTAGTTAATCAACAGAAACTAGAGATTGAGATTGAGAAAAGATGCAAAATAGAGAAAAAAAAAAACTCTAAAAAACATTGATTGATGATATAATTCAAAATTATTTTATGAATTAAGCCCACCAGCAGGGTTTAAATAGTTTCAAAATTTGAATTATGAGAATTTTTCCAAAAAATGAAAAATTAAAATTATTGTTGAAAATTTAATATATAAGTAAACAAGAATCTTGAAAAAATTAATCGAGATGAGAAGAGAGTCTATTTAATAAGCCAGCAAGGCCCAACCCCTTTCCTCCCCCTCCCCTTCTTTCCCTTCTTTGACTCGCTTGCACAAACCCCCACCCTCCACACCCCCTCTCTCTTTCTCCAATTCTCTCTCACACACACGCCCTCATTCTCTCTCTCTCTCTCTCTCTCTCTCTCTCTCTCTCTCTCTCTCTCCATGTGTTTGTGCTATGGGTTGCAGAAGTGTTGGAGTGGAAGGATTGTAGTCTTGGTTTGAGGCATTGGAAATGGGCAAGGTGCAAAGGTTCAGAGCTTCTGTGTTGTGTTCTTGCCTCTGAAGCATTGGGTGGTTGATGACAGTTAGTTGTGTAGAGGTAGCTGGAAACGATGTCGTGTTATGCAAAATTAGTTTCTTCCTTTAATAGAACGATGTCATTTGATGTTCTTTCTTCTTCTTAATTGTAAACACAATCATTTTTACTTACTGCAATTGTAATAAGTGTTGTCAAAACACTGTCGTTTTGTTCAAACAATTACTATAAATATAGAGATTGGAGGGAAAAGCCTCCAACGGATAATTCATTCACTTAACAGATTCTTCCTTTCTTCCTCAACTCTATTCTTCTTTCTCAACCTAATTTTGGAGAGTGACTTCTCGAACAAGTCGATTGGGCTCATTACAGTTGGTATCAGCTATGGCAGAAGGAACACGTTCGTATGCTCAAATTGTTGATTCAATGAATCATTTACAGCAACAACAAGATCGGCAACAAAAATAGATTGAGGATGCGATTGCTTTATTACTGAAACAGCAAGAGGCAGCATGATTGGAAAGAGAGGCACAAGATAAAAGATTTCAAGAGGTTTTACAACAAATCTCAAAGATTTCTTTTCATGATTTGGAAGATCCTGGTAATATACATCGAGATGATCAAGATCCACAAACGCTGCACAGAAATGAAGATATGGAGGAAGGCTAGGGAGGAATGTGTAACAGAGAGCTTGTGGATAGAGGTTTTGTAAGAGGAATTAAACTGGAGTTTCCTCGTTTTCGTGGTGGTAATCCATCGCCATGGATTTATCGTGCGAATCAATACTTCCTATATCACCAAGTCCCTTCTGGTCAACATATTTTCATTGCTTCCTTCCACATGGATGATGAAGCTTTGGTATGGTTTCACGATGCCAGTGAAGTAGGAACCTTTCACTCTTGGGAGGACTTCATCAAAGCTATTCAAATTCGCTTTGGACCTACTCCTTACAATGATCCAATGGAGTCCCTAACTCGACTCAAGCAGGTTAGTACAGTTAATAAATACAAAGCTGAATTTGAGATCCTTTCCAATCGTATTAAAGGTTTGTCTGAGCGAAACAAGTTGAGCTATTTTTTGAGTGGCTTACGTGATGAGATTAGGCTGCCTGTGAGGATGCTAAATCCCTCATCTTTGAATGAGGCATTTGGCTTAGCCAAAATTCAAGAATAGTATGTGGTGAGTATAAGAAAACCTTGGAGGAATTCACTTACTGATTCAAGTAGGTTTAGTCCAGAGTCGAGTTTGTGGAAATCTGGACCAACTCCTTCAATCTTAGGAACACCGAAAGCTCCACCTTTAAATAAACTTCCTTATCATAAGGTTTCGGAGTCTCAAATGGTGGAAAGGCGTAAAAAATGCATTTGTTATTTCTATAATGACAAATGGCAACCAGGTCATAAGTGTGCCAGGCCAAAATTATTTCTTCTAGAAGGTAAGGAATTTGATGATTCCAGTGGTGAAATGAATGCTGATGTGAGTGGTGATGTGGCTGTTGAGCCTATAGAAGTGGAAGCTAAGATAGTTTCTATCTCATTTCAGTCTATGGTAGCAGGTGGAGGACCTAAGACAATGAGACTCATTGCTTATGTTGGCAAGAAAAAATTGGTGATTTTAATCGACATTGGCAGTACACATAACTTTGTGGATGCTACAATGGCTGCTCGATGTAAGTTACATGTGCAACTTGGCCAGGCTATTAAGTGTTAAGGTGGCTAATGGTCAGCTCATTGATAGTACTGGGAAGTGTATGGCTATGCCTGTGTTGATTCAGGGCCTACAATTCACAGTTGATTTTTTTACTCTTCCTTTGGGAGGATGTGATGCAGTTCTTGGCATACAATGGTTATCCACATTGAGTCCTATTCTATGGGACTTTGTAAATATGAGTATGCAATTTCAGTGCAATGGCCAGAAGGTTTCTTTGAAAGGTTTGACAGTATCTCAATCAAATCTTATTGATGATGATGAGTCATTTGAAACTTTTGGCTGTGGTAGTAAGGGATTTTTTCTGCAGTTTGTTGATTGTAGCTCCATTGAACCTTCATCTTTGCACGATGAACAAGTGCAGCAACTTTTACATTAATACAAGGAAGTTTTTAATGAACCTACTGGATTGCCACCCAATAGGTCTAATGATCACAAGATTAATTTGAAACATGAAACTGCTGCTACCAGTGTTAGGCCCTATAGATATCCTTTTTATCAGAAAACATAAATCAAAAAAATTGTTAAGGAGCTCTTGAATTCTGGGGTTATTAGGCCAAGTCAGTCACCCTTCTCCTCTCCTATTTTGCTAGCAGGAAGTCTAATGGCACATGGAGAATGTGCATTGATTATAGAACCTTAAATGAAGATACTATAAAAGACAAATACCCCACTCCTGTTGTGGATGAGCTCCTGGATGAACTTTCAAGTTCTACAATTTTTTCTAAGTTGGATCTTAGGGCTGTTTATCATCAGATACACATGAGGGATGTTGATGTTCATAAGACTGCATTCAGAATCATGAAGGGCATTATGAATTTCTTGTAATGCCTTTTGGCCTTACTAATGCACCTTCAACATTTCAAGGTCTAATGAATGAAGTTTTCAAGCCATTCCTTAGACAGTTTGTCTTTTTTTTTTTATGACCTACTAGTTTACAGCAAAGACATGGCATCTCATATAGCTCATCTCTCTACTGTTTTGCAAACCTTACAGTATCATCAGCTTTATGCTAAACAATCGAAGTGTAAGTTTGCATGCCAAGAGATAGAATATTTGGGCCATCTGATTTCCAAGGAGGGAGTGAGGGCAGATCCAAAGAAATTGGAATCTATGGTTACTTGGCCAATTCCTAAAACCCTAAAGTCATTGAGGGGTTTTTTAGGCTTGACAGGTTACTATAGAAAATTTATTAGGGGCTATGGTCAGATTGCTACCCCTTTGACATCCTTGTTGAAAAAAGATGCTTTTGCTTGGACAGATTCTACTACTAAGTCTTTTAATGACTTGAAAGTTGTTGTCACTAATCCTCCTGTTATTGCCCTACCTGACTTTACCAAGGCATTTGTGATTGAATGTGATGCTTGTGCAACTGGTGTAGGGGCAGTTTTGATGCAAGACCAAAGGCCCTTAGCCTTTTTCAGCTAGGCTTTGAAGGGTAAAAATTTGACTCTCTCCACTTATGAAAAAGAACTCCTAGCCTTAGTGCTAGCTGTTAAGAAGTGAAGGTCCTATCTTTTGGGAAGTATTTTTGTGGTTAGAACTGATCACTACAGCCTTAAATATTTGCTTAAGCAAGAAATTGGTACTGTTGCTCAGCAAAGATGGCTTTCTAAACTTCTCAATTATGACTTTACAATTGAGTATAAGAAAGGTGTTGAGAACAAGGTGGTCTCGTAGAGATCAGGAGGATGAATTTGGGGAGATTGCAGCTTTATCATACCCTACTCCAACATGGCTATCATAATTGAAACTGGCTTATGATGCTGATCAGGATATGCAGAACTTGATCTCTGCCCTGCAGCTTGATCCTACTTCTCATCCTTCATATAAACTGAGGCATGGCATTTTTTTTAAGAAAGATAGAATTTGTGTGCCTAATTCTCTGCCCTTGAAACAACAGATCTTGATTACTTGCATTCTAGTCCTGCTGCTGGTCATTCTAGTTTTCACAAGTGTTTGCACAGAGCAAGATTGGAATTTTATTGGCCTGGTCTCAAGCATGATGCTAAGAAATTTATTCAGGAATGTGACTCCTGTCAAAAGAATAAATTCAGAATGTCCTTCCAACTGGATTTTTACAGCCTTTGCCTATTCCTGACCAAATATGGACTGACCTCTCAATGGATTTCATTGAAGGATTGCCCATTTCGAGAGGGTATTTAGTCATTATGGTTGTAGTGGACAGATTATCAAAGTATGCATATTTTATTCCTTTGAAACATCCATTTACAGCTGCTCAAGTGGCTTCACAATTCTTCAGCAATGTTTTTAAATTGCATGGTTTACCTAAAAATATTGTTTCTGATCGTGGCTCAACATTTACAAGTTCATTTTGGAAGGAACTTTTTAGATTGCAGGGAGTTAATCTTTCTTATGCTTCCGCCTATCACCCTCAAAGTGATGGCTAAACAAAAGCTGTCAACAAGTGTCTTGAACACTTTCTGAGATCCTTTTCTGGTGACAAACCCAAGCTTTGGGTAGATTGGCTTTCATTGTCTGAATGGTGGTATAACTTCACATTCCATACCTCTACAAAACTCACTCCATTTGATGATGTTTATGGGGTTCCTCCAATAAGACTCCAGTCTTATATTCCTAGTTTGACTTCCAATCCGACAGTGGATCAATTATTGCAAACTCGAGAATAGATTCTGATGACACTCAAGTCCAATTTATCCTTGGCTCAAGACAGAATGAAGTTTTATTATGACAAGCGTAGGACCGACAGGGAATTTTTTGTGGGGGATTGGGTTTATCTTAAACTCTAACCCTATAGACAGCAATCTATCGCAGCCAAGAGGAATCATAAACTTTCACCTCGATATTTTGGCCCATATCAGATCACTCATAGAATTGGCAAGGTGGCATATGGCCTATGTTTACCTACAGATTCACTCTTACACCCAGTTTTTCATGTTTCTATGTTGAAGAAGAAAATTGGGGACCAGTTTACATCTCTCTCTTCCTTACCACTAGTGGATTGCACGGGGAGCTAAGGCCTCAACCTGAGAAGATTTTAGAGAGAAGAAGTGTCAAAAAGGACAATAGAGTAGTGGTGGAAGTCTTGATTCAATGGGAAGGTGCTGGAGTGGAAGATTGCACTTGGGAACCATATTGAAAGCTTCGGCAGCAATTTTCTCACCTTGTGGGCAAGGTGCTTTAAAGGGGGAAGGTGTGTTATGGGTTGCAGAAGTGCTAGAGTGGAAGGATTGCAGTCTTGGTTTAAGGCGTTGGAAATGGGCAAGGTGCGAAGGTTCAGAGCTTCTGTGTTGTGTTCTTGCCTCGGAAGCATTGGGTAGTTGATGACAGTTAGTTGTGCAAAGGTAGCTGGAAACGGTGTCGTGTTATGCAGAATTAATTTCTTCCTTTAATAGAACGATGCCGTTTGATGTTCTTTCTTCTTCTTAATTGTAAACACAATCGTTTTTACTTACTGCAATTGTAATAAGTGTTGTCAAAACACTGCCGTTTTGTTCAAACAATTACTATAAATAGAGAGTTTGGAGGGAAAAGTCTCCAACGGATAATTCATTCACTTAATAGATTCTTCCTTTCTTCCTCAACTCTATTCTTCTTTCTCAACCTAATTTTGGAGAGTGACTTCTCGAACAAGTCGATTGGGCTCATTACAGTTTGGTAATTAATTCTATCTCTATTTTCTTTTTCCTCTCAATTATTGTTCTTGTAGCATAATAACATCCACTGACATCCATTGTTCCTTGTTATTTTATCACCATCAACAATAACATTAGCTAAATTCTTCTCCCTCATAAGTAGTATATTTAATGAATTTCGAATATGAGATTGTTAAGATTTAGTCTTTTTTTAATTGTTGAGAATATACTTAGTTGACTATGTTGTTAGGATGTGTTGAAAATGAATTTAATATTCAAGTGTCAGTGGTGGGTATTAGCTAGAATTTATGTCACTATTATATGGTTGAGTTTAGACCTTATTTACATTGAAATAATAAAGGAATAAAGGTTTGTATACGTGTGTCCAACACCATATTTGCAATCTAGAAATTTAGAGTATATCAATTTTGGATGATAATCTTTTAGGACAAATCTAAATTCATGTTATTAAGGATCAAGTGAAATTTTAGAATTAAATGAGATCATTTTTAGTGTAGAAGTTAATGAATTGTAAGGGTCGTGAAATAGGTTTCAACTGATCATTGGCAAAGGAATATCGTATGATTATTTTTTACTAGCAGTCAAGGTAAGTGGCTTTTTAGTATTATATTTTAAACTTGTGTAAACTTTGAATTTGTACACATTTTTATGTTATTTTGACATTGCTTGTGGGATTTGTGCAAATTGTGTAATGGTTGAAATATTTGAGAAATGCTACGTGGCTTATTAAATTTGAAACTTAAATGTGAGCATATTATTTATTCTTGAGCCCATGATATGAATGTCTTTGTGACATGTTTGATGTCACTCGTGAATGGATCTTTGAGAATCCTTGTATTATATATAGTTGTGAATAGTTTGGAGGTTGTGTGTTTGATATATATTTGTAAACAGCGAGAAAAGTGTATGCCTAAAGGATTATGAGGTATTTGAGGCACCAAGCTAAATTATCAGAGGATTAAAATCTTAGAACATTAGATTTTACAAAATGATTAAGGACTAAAATAGGTGTGGAAGATGTTAGGCTTAAGTATTTTAGATCTTGCTTTAGGTGTAGCAAATTTCGAAGACAAAATTTTTTTTAAGGGGGGTAGAATGTAACACCCAGTCCCAATCTTAACCCAAGCTCATAGAGAAAAGCTCTGTTGCTAAGGAAAACCGCTCCATTTATGAGTAGTGTGTACTCTTATTTGATTTATTTATTTTATTATTGTTACTATTATTTTATCTTCTTCATTAATATATTTTTTTATTATTATTTAATTTTTTCTCCCTCTCTTCTCTCCCCCACCAGACGGTTTCCTCGTCAGTTTTCCTTTCCCGTTACCCACGTTCTTTTTTTCTCTCAACAACTGTTCTCCTTCTCCCTCTCCCTCTCTTTTCTTCTCTGTGTATCTCTCTGAGTGCCACCCCTCGCTGCCGGCTAGAAAACCAAACCTGGAGAGAATCACTTGCATCATAAAAGGAACATCATGCATGATCCAGTGGCAGCAACACGACGTGGCCACGGTTGTCGTGAACCAGCAGACCAGAATCAGAGCAACGCCGCCCAAGCATGCTGCAGTCTTTTTGCGCACCACCATGCAAACTGAGCACTAGCATCACCAAAGCCCAAAGACCCACTGGCATGCACTGCCAGCCCGTCCAGCATCACCTTGCACCACCCACCGTGATAAGCCGAGAAACGAGGGCTTCAGGCTAAACGGGCTCCTTACGACGTGTGAGGCTACACTAGAGCGACCGTTCGTCTCCTCCCTCTAATTAGCCATCTCCCAAGCCCACCTAACCATGCACCACCACCCCACCTCATGAAAACCACCACGGTCAACACCACTGCGAGCCACCCTTCTCATGGAAAACGCAGCTGTTGTTGGTACAAAAGGGGCTGCAAAAGAGATAATAGTGAGAGAAAAGTTTGCTTCAAGGCACGTTACAATGTCGCTTTCCTTAAGACAATATTCGCCCCCACCAATAACGGTATGCACACGGGTTACAAGCAAATTTGCCTCCAAGATACAATGAAGCCCAGAACAAGTCTATTTGTCTAACTGCGTTATGCACACACGAAATTAGACCCTGAATACCCTCAGATTTTGCTATTCAACCAAGAAATTAGAAATCTGTTCTCTCGAGAACAAACAGACTCTAACAAGTTTTGAAAAAGTGAAAAAATTTGGGAGAGAGAGAATTCGAAATTCTTATGGGATTCTAAAATGGCAGGCCAATGGGTCTATTTATAGATGACCAAAAGTTGCGAACGAAAAGTTATTACTTTTTATTTTTCTGAAAACTGTTTGGAATAGGCATATATATTATGCATGTTGCCAAATGACACAACAACCGTTGCCTTGCTTCCTCTTCAACTGGTTGGCACCAGTTCGAATCACCGCGTGCACACATGGGGAATTTAATTTTGGTTTTCCAATGGCATTGCAGCGCCTCGCGCATGGAGCCCCCTGGTGCGTTGCAATGCTTTAGCATGCGGTGCATCCCTTGAGCCTTGCGTTCATGCACATGCCCTTAAGCCCCACGCACGTAGTGCTTCACGCAAGCACAGACGTTCTCTTCATAAATAACTTAAAAACCCATCTTGCCATGTATGTGATTCGAACTCCAGCCCTCTGGGTAAACCAAGGACATAAATACCACTCAACCAGTTAATGGCTTGTGATGCTTGTGTAGACCCAAAATTTTATAACTCATAAACATTCCACATCTTCTCTCTTTCCAAAGTAATTCACAACTTTCAAAATCAACCCAAAAATATTATTAATAAATATAATAGATAATTAATTAGTTTGAAAATATTTCCAACAATCCCCCACCATTTTTAAAATATATCCTGGTTAGAGTAGGAAAACATATACATAAATGAAGGTGTCTTTTGGACTTGAACCTTCACATAGTGAAAATACATCAAAGCTAACCAAAATGGCATAGTAGACATGCTTTGAACTGGCGATTCTATACGATTAGCCGGATATATCTCACATATAAATTTTCTTCTCTTTGGGTAGTTCATAAAAGCCGACAAGTGGATTGGCCTTGTGTCAATATCCTGGTTTCATGAGCGCTCTAGAGACAAAGCCTAATTCGCATAGGAGGCGGCACCACCCCCGACACTCATATAGGTAGACTTATCAAAAGTGTCCTGTAACTAAACACTTTAACATAACCATGTTATAAGTCTATTAAGAGCTTATTGCTCAACCTCTCCTTTTCATTACAGTACCAAGCACTTCAAACCTTGGGATGATTAAATTAGTTTGAAAACTAATTTTAATATCATAGTGCTTGCAAATCATGAACATATAATGTACTTTGCTCATTGAACTCAAGTCTTGATATACTCAAGAGTTGAGTCGAGTTTCCATTATTGGTGATTTTATTGTATAGGCTTTAAACCCATCCCCTTTGATGTCTTCCACATCAAATCCCTTGCAAGTCCTTTAGTTAATGGATCTGCCAAATTTTGACAAGATCTCACAAAATCAATAGTAATTACTCCATCTGTGAGTAATTGCCTCACATAAATGAAGGTGTCTTTTGGACTTGAACCTTCACATAGTGAAAATACATCAAAGCTAACCAAAATGGCATAGTAGACATACTTTGAACTGGCGATTCTATACGATTAGCCGATATATCTCACATATAAATTTTCTTTCTCTTTGGGTAGTTCATAAAAGCCGACACGTGGATTGGCCTTGTGTCAATATCTTGGTTTCATGAGCGCTCTAGAGACAAAGCCTAATTCGCATAGGAGGCGGCACCACCCCCGACACTTATATAGGTAAACTTATCAAAAGTGTCCTATAACTAAACACTTTAATATAACCATGTTATAAGTCTATTAAGAGCTTATTGCTCAACCTCTCCTTTTCATTACAGTACCAAGCACTTCAAACCTTAGGATGATTAAATTAGTTTGAAAACTAATTTTAATATTATAGTGCTTGCAAATCACGAACATATAATGTACTTTGCTCATTGAACTCAAGTCTTAATATGCTCAAGAGTTGAGTCGAGTTTCCATTATTGGTGATTTTATTGTATAGGCTTTAAACCCATCCCCTTTGATGTCTTCCACATCAAATCCATTGCAAGTCCTTTAGTTAATGGATCTGCCAAATTTTGACAAGATCTCACAAAATCAATAGTAATTACTCCATCTGTGAGTAATTGCCTCACATAGCTATGTCTTAAACCAATATGCCTAGACTTGCCATTATATATATGGCTATAGGCCCGAGACAGTGTAGCCTGACTGTCACAATGCAAAGATATTGGTGGCATTGGTTTTTGCCAAATCGAAATCTCTATCAATAAATTTCTCAGCCACTCTGCCTCTTTGCTACAAGAAGCCAATGCTATAAACTCTGCTGCCATGGTAAAATCAGTTATGCATGTCTGCTTCTTTAATCCCCAGGAGATTGCTCCTCCACCAAAGGTGAAAATCCACCCACTGGTTGATTTGTGATCATCATGCTCAGTTATCCAACTGGCATCCATGTATCCTTCTACTACCAAAGGAAATCCGCTACACTCAATACCATAATTTATGGTATTTCACAAATATTTGAAAATTCTTTGTACAGCTATCCAACGAATATGACTAGGGTTACTAGTGTACCTACTAAGTTTGCCCACTGCAAATGCAATATCAGTCTAGTACATGTCATAGCATACATTAGACTACCAATAACTCTAGCATATTCAAGTTGATCCACTGCTCTTCTAGTATTAGGATACAATTTTAAATTTGAATCAAAAGGTGTAGCCATGGGTTTGCAATCAAAGTGATTAAACTTTTTCAATATTTTCTCAATATAATGTGATTGGGTTAGAACTATACTATTATTATTTCTTATAATTTTAATACCCAAAATCACATTTGCAATACCCAAATCCTTCATATCGAAATTTGATGACAAAAATTTCTTAGTATTTTCAATGCTTATATTATCAGTGCCAAAAATCAACATGTCATCTACATATAAGCATATTATAACACCTTTATTTCCATTGAACTTACTGTAGACACATTTATCAGATTCATGTATCCTAAAACCATTGTTCACTATAGTTTGATCAAACTTTTCGTGCCATTGTTTTGGTGCTTGTTTAAGTCCATAAAGTGACTTAACCAATTTACAAACTTTATGTTCTTGGCCAAGCATGACAAACCCCTCGGGTTGTTCCATGTAAATTTTTTCTTCTAATTCACCATTCAAGATGGCAGTCTTAACATCCATTTGATGGATTTTAAACTTGTAGATGGCTACTAAGGCAATCAAAGTTCTAATAGTAGCAATCCTAGCAACTAGTGCGTAGGTATCAAAATAATCTAACCCTGTCTTCTGTGTAAAACCCTTTGCTACTAGTCTTGCCTTAAACTTTTCAATTGTTCCATCTACTTTCAGTTTCCTTTTAAAAATCCATTTGCAACCAATAGGTGTTGAACCAGGAGGTAAATCTACTAATTTCCAAGTATTATTACCCATGATTGAATACATTTCATCATTAATAGCTTCTTTCCAAAAAGCTACATCATGAGACTTCATAGCCTCTTCATACGTCATAGGATCATTCTCAACATTATGTGTAATCATGATTTGGTTACAAGATGAATCTCTTGTACCCTCTACCAAGTACACAACAAAATCTGGTCCAAATGACTTTTCAGTTATGATTCGTTTACTCCTTCTTAGTTCAAATGGTTCACCAGATTCACCATTATTTTCAAGTGATCTGTCTAATTCCACTATTTTATCATTAAAAAGTAGAATTGCACTGAATCTATTTTCAAAAAATTCAGCATTCCTGGATTCAATCACTGTATTGACATCAACAGAACCGTTAGGTTCCACAACTAGGAATCTATAGCCAACACTATAATGTGCATAACCTAAGAAAATGCACTCAATGGCTTTTTGTCCTAACTTCTTTATCTTAGGTTCAGGTAATCTAACTATGGCTCGACAACCCCAAACTTTAAAATGATTTAAGTTTGTTTTTCTTTTCTTCCATAGTTCATATGGAGAAACTTTAGTTTTCTTGTGGGGGTATTCTATTCAAAATATAGCATGCTGTAAGCATAGCTTCTCCCCAAAAACTATTGTTTAAACCAGAATTAGTAAGCATGACATTAATTATTTCTACTAAAGTTCTGTTTTTCTTTTCCGTCACTCCATTTTGTTGTGGAGTGTAGGCCATAATAGTTTCATGAATAATGCCTACAGATTCACAATAAGCAGAAAAGTGATATTCACCTCCTCTATCGGATCTAAGACATTTTATTTTGATGTCATATTGATTTTCTACTTCATTTTTATATGCCTTAAAATTATCCAAAACTTGGTCTTTTGAATGCATCAAATAAACATAGTAATATCTAGAGAAATCATCTATAAAAGTCACAAAATATTTTTTACCTCCTCTAGTAGGCGTGCTATGCATGTCACATACATCACTATGTATTAATTGCAATAAAGATGAAGTTCTTTCTACTCTAGAAAAAGGTTTTCTTGTAATTTTTGTTTGCATGCATATTCTACATTTATCTATTATCATATCTTTGGCATATTTAGGAATTAAATTTAAATTAACCATGTCATCAAGTTTTCTAGCATGAATATGTCCTAAACGACAATGCCATAAAGAATATGAATCAAGCATATAAGCAAAAACATTCACTTTATTATTAATATTGAGTTTGAACATGCCTTCACTCAGATATCCCTTTCCCACAAAATTACCCCCTTTGGTCAGAACAAATTTATCTGACTCAAAGACTAATTGAAACCCATACTTATTCAGAAGACTACCAGATACAAGATTTTTCCTAATTTCTGGTACATGATATACATCGCTAAGAGTAAGCACTTTTCTAGAGGTGAACTCCAAATCTATTGTGCCTTTGCCTTTAACTGTAGCGGTGGATGAGTTTCCCATGTAGATAACACATCCATCTTCTTCCGACTCATACTTTTTAAACAAACTCTTGTCTTTGCAAACATGTCTTGTTGCTCCTGAGTCAATCCACCAAGAGTTGTCTCCTTCAAGAATATTGACCTTAGAAATCATGGCCACAAAATTCTCTTTGGAGTCAGAGTTTTGTTGTTTCTTTTTAAGGAAACGACAATCTCTTTTGTAATGGCCTGACTTTCCACAATGAAAGCAGTTTACACTCAGTTTCTTTTGATTCTTGCCTTGGAAGTAACTTTGTTTTCTTCCAAAGTTATTCTTTCTCTTTCGGTTTTCATATCCGGATTGATTGGGTTGTCTAGTTTTTGTGGGTCTTCCCTTCCTCTACCATATGCATATTGGAGGCCAAAGAGTCACGCTCTTCCTTACCATCTCTAAGCCTTATTTCCTCTTCTATACGAAGATGTTGGCTTAGATCTTCCAGAGACATTTCCTCCTTTCTATGCTTCAGACTTCTTTTGTAGTCTTTCTATGATGGAGGAAGTTTATCAATAATGGATGAAACCGATATAGAATCATCCATCTTCATATTGTGTTGAGTGAATTGATCAAGAATATGCATAATTTCATTAAATTGTTCAACAATAGGCCTAGAATCTACCATTTTATAACTGAAAAATTTGGTAGCTAGAAATTTCTTACTTGTAGCATCTTCTAAGAGATACTTAGCCTCAAGAGCGTCCCACAGATACTTGGCGGTTGCTTTGTTCTGGTAAGCATCAAACAATGTGTCAGACATTGCATTGCAGATGTGGCCCTTGCAAATGTAATCGTCTTGTTCCCACTTGATTCTTGCCCAACTTTGAGCAATTGTCTCATCCTCATTTGCAGACAGCCTAGGAGTGGTTAGAACATACACCACTTTAAGACTGGCCAGGAGAAAGTACATCTTCCTTTGCCAGCGTCGAAAATTGGCTTCATCAAAGCGTTCGAGTTTGACAAAGTCCGCAGCAAACTCTCTCAAACTATGTGCCATTAGTATTATTGTCTTAAGATTGTTGGTACAAAAGGGCCTGCAAAAGAGATAATAGTGAGAGAAAAGTTTGCTTCAAGGCGCGTTACAATGTCGCTTTCCTTAAGACAATATTCGCCCCCACCAATAACAGTATGCACACGGGTTACAAGCGAATTTGCCTCCAAGATACAATGAAGTCCAGAACAAGTCTGTTTGTCTAACTGCGTTATGCACACACGAAATTAGACCCCAAATACCCTCAGATTTTGCTATTCAACCAAGAAATTAGAAATCTGTTCTCTCGAGAACAAACAGACTCTAACAAGTTTTGAAAAAGTGAAAAAATTTGGGAGAGAGAGAATTCAAAATTCTTATGGGATTCTAAAATGGCAGGCCAATGAGTCTATTTATAGATGGCCAAAAGTTGCGAATCAAAAGTTATTACTTTTCATTTTTCTGAAAACTGTTTGAAATAGGCATAGATATTATGCCTGTTGCCAAATGACACAACAACCGTTGCCTTGCTTCCTCTTCAACTGGTTGGCACCAGTTAGAATCACCGCATGCACGCATGGGGAATTTAATTTTGGTTTTCCAATGCATTGCAGCGCCTCGCGCATGGAGCCCCCTGGTGCATTGCAATACTTCAGCATGCGGTGCGTCCCTTGAGCCTTGCGTTCATGCGCATGCCCTTGAGCCCCACGCATGTAGTGCTTCACACAAGCACAGAAGTTCTCTTCATAAATAACTTAAAAACCCATCTTGCCATGTATGTGATTCGAACTCCAGCCCACTGGGTAAACCAAGGACATAAATACCACTCAACCAGTTAATGGCTTGTGATGCTTGTGTAGACCCAAAATTTTATAACTCATAAACATTCCACATCTTCTCTCTTTCCAAAGTAATTCACAACTTTCAAAATCAACCCAAAAATATTATTAATAAATATAATAGATAATTAATTATTTTAAAAATATTTCCAACAGCTGTGTATTCCCCTGTTTTCCCACACCCGAAACAGAGCCACCCCTTTACAGCCACTCCTCAACTATTTCTCAATGCCACCAGCCACGACAAGGTTACACAGAAACTGCCGGCAAAAAAATTTCCATCACCCACAGTCCGCCGTACACCGCTTTGTTCCCCACGGTGATCTACCTCTCCCTACCTCAGCCGAACTCACTTCCTCCCACTCATCTCTCTCTCTGCCTCTCTCACTCTCGCCGCCCAACATGGCAGCCTCGTCACCGCACGCCCTCCTCTGTGCTCCAGCCGCGCCACCACAGTTCCTCCAGCCCAGCCCGTTGCACCTTGCCCCTCCACGCATATCTCGATTTCAGTTGTGAGTCAATGCCGCCCCACTTCAATTCATTTGTTTTTCATGTTTGCTGACTTAAAGAGTTATATATATACATATATATATATTTATATATTGGGTAATTCTGTAACCTAATGGAATAGGAATTATTACTGTTATGCCCTTTATCATGTTTTCAAATGGTAAAGTATTACGGAAGTTATTACACAGTTGGTCTACTAAATAAATAAATTACATTATTACTTTTGAGTTACAAGTTGCATTATTGTGTTTTAAACTTTTAATATGTATTTGTAAACTCTAAGTTTTCCATTTTTACAGAAATTATTTTGGTAAGTTAAATTTATTTTAAGTAAAGTTTTCTTTCAAAAGTAAGTGATAATGTTGTAATTTTATTATGTTCTAGTTTATTAAATAATTATTGTTGTATAACTTAAAAAGAAATTTTGGTATAATTCTGTTATGTAGTATTAAATCTGACAGTTTGATTTTCAATAGTAAATAAGTTAGAGTTTAATACTTTAGTCAGAGATTTAGTTGGAATTTGGGAAGTGTTAATATTTTAGGATTTCGTGAATTTAGATTTTTGAGGAATTAAAATAAGTAATTTTAGCATTTTAGGCTTAAATATTGAAATACATGTTCGATTGGAAATTTATAAAAATTATGTGATTATTTTTATAGGTGACGATTGATTTTCGTCAGTACTGTTGTGGAAAAATTCTGAAAAGCTAAAAAGTCCAGGTAAGCAAGGTTCCTATACTAGGCTTTTTATGAATTATTGAGAGTGAGGTTGACTTTCTGAAAACTTTGCATATTTTGTGATGAAATGATAAAATTGAGAAAAACCAACCTCGGTCACTTATTTGCATTACTCATGAAATCTGTATGAAAAAGGAAAAATATTTTCTGACATGCATTGTGTAGACATGAGCTAGATTTTGTCATGCTGTCTCTGAAATCTAAAAAAGAGCGATATTGAGAATCTGAAAAATTGTGCATTGATTTAGAAAGATGCTTCGACTTTTTTTTTTTAGTATTTGAGAATGATCTGATTATGTTTTGGTACTCTGTTTTTGTTTTGATATGGCATTTGAAAACTTTTGGCATGGTGTACTGATTTTGTATCTAACTTTGTCTCTGCTCTGCTCTGTTTGGGTTGGTACCAACTTCTCTGTCTCTAAATGCACCCACTTTGAAACAAAGTGATTTTTATGTGGTTTTTTTTGTGTGCACACTCGGGGCTCCGAGAGTAATAAGGGAAAGATTTCACCTCTATCTCTGCCCGGTTTGGCCACCTGGATTAGCACAACCCTAACATGGGGGTGAAACATGGTCTCTGCTCTGTTTTGATGTGATGATGATGCTCAGGTTATGTTATGCCAAAGTACTCTGGGTTTTATGTGACTTAAAACCATCGCTCTATTACATTTGAAATCATGTTTTGTTTTGCATGATAACTCTGGAAAATATTTTGTTCTGCATACTGTACTTTGTAAGTGCTCATATTTGCATGTACTTTGTAAGTGCTCATATTTGCATGCTAGCATATGTCCTCTACTTACTAAGTTATTGATAACTCACCCCCTTATCTCCACAAAATTTTTCAGATGATTTGGATATTTCAACTGAGGATCAAGATTATGGAGCATAGGTGAGATGATTTTTAATAATAATGAATTAAGCATAGAATGTCTCTTTCAGTATTGGTGTATTTGTTAAGTAATCCTGTCGTGTTCTGATAATTTGGTATTTTGGGAGGTTGATTATATTGAGGAAATTAGTCTGAAACAAAATGTTTTATATGATACTGAGATTTTAGATTTTATAAATATATTGTTAGAATGTGAGTTTAAGTGACAATGAGTAACTCTCCGACTCATCAGGGACCGGGACGTTACAGTTGGTATCAGAGTCAGGTTAGAGATTCTGTATACTATAATAAAGTGCTTGATGACATTTAAGGTTTTAGAATTTTGTAGGCACCAGAATATGAATTTGAAGATTTTTAGTTTGAGCTTTTGCAATATAATAATACGTAATTAGATACTTTAGTATAAATCTAATATGTAAATAAATTAGACACTAGTATAGAAACTACTAATAAGTCTCATATAATAAGTTAATAACATACACTACTAATTTACTATAGTATAATTACATGTAATTAGATACTAGAAATAAGTCTAATATTTGGTTTTGTTTGTTGTTGGAATTAGAAAATGTAACTGATTTTAATTTATTGTCTTTGTTGTTGTGGTTACAAGCAAGAAACAATATTTGGTGGTTGGCTGTGTTTCAATAATTTTGGTTATGTAACATATGTTTTAGTTTTGACTTGTATTAAATCAGCAATGAATGATTTAGTTTTGGCTTGTAAGTTGTAGTAAATCAACAACGAATAATTTAGTTTTGGTTATTTTTTTTAACTTATAGTAAATCAGCAATGAATGATTTAGTTTTACAGTTTTAGTTATGTTTTAAGTAAAATTGATGTTCATTAGCAGTGAATGATTTAGTTTTAGTTTTAAAGTTTTAGAAAAATTAAAATTTGAAAGCCCAAAAAATTTAAAAAATAAAAATCAAAAATTGGCTAAATATGAAGCTAAACAAAACTGTTAAAAAAAAAAAAACTAAAATCTAACTCCAATTCGACAAGTCAAATTTGGAGTCGGATCGGAGCCTACACAAGTCGAAGTTAGAGTTCGGATTCAAACTCCGACAAAGTCAGAGTCGGATTTAGGGATTTCAACTCCGAGTTTGTCGGTGCTCACCCATAGGTGATATGAGATCCTAGATTACTTGGGAATGATAAGTTATTGCTCTTTATAATAGTTTCAATAGAGCTCTAGTTATCTCATTGACTAATTCTTTAAAATATATATAGACCCAAATAATAATATGACTTACTTCTCCCTTAAAGCGTCACACCATATGTTTAGCACTGCTAATACAAAAGAAGAAGAAAAAATCAGATGAGCTTTGTGAAATTATCCAAGTACCCTTGATTATTCACGTTAATACTAAACAACACCTATTAGCACGGATTAGTAATCAATATAAAATATTAAAAGCAATAACACAATAATTTAGTTACGAATGGAAACCCTTTGAAGAACTCCTCAAAAGTAAAACCTTACAGGCAACCAAACCCAGGAAAGTCAATTTTATTGATTGAGAGTATTACAAGTAAAACGTTACAAAACCTTTGTAACTAGGCACGTTTACCCAATACAAGCGACTCGCTTGTCTTCTACCACAGTAGGTAGTCAGAACCTCTTACACTCTCCAATCTTTTTCTTTCCTACTGGAACCTCCAGTGGTTGAACTCGAACATGGCAACTCCCCCTCTGATTATGCTCTCACTCAATCCCACGAATTGAGCTATTTGGAAAATCCTTCTCTCAAGAATTTTCTCTCTCATGATCTCTTGAAGTTCTACCCAGATCTTTAAGCTCTCAATACTTGTGAATGTGTTGTTCAAGTCACCACGAAACCCTCAGCCGACCCCTCTACAAATAGGCAATCCTATGATTGATTTCGAAAAGGACTCTGTTGATAGGTGTATCTAGAATCTCAGTCAGATATGTTGCTCACTATTTGCGAACATCTCGGACTAGATCACTTCTTCTGGATTGCCTTGAGTTCAAATAAAGCTTGCATCTTTATCTTTTCAACTAAGAGCCTGTTTAGGATTGCGTTTGAAAGCTTAAAAAGTGTTTTTAACTGTTTAAAAGCTCTTTTAAAGAAAAAATGATATGTTTGGTAAATTTATAAAAAGTACTTTAATCACCTAAAAAAGCTGAAAGTTTACTTTTTTAAAAAGCACCAAATTGAAGCTTTTAGCGAAAAGCTCCTGCAGATAACTATATATTTGAAAAAAATTAATGTAACTAACTTTAGAAGTGTTTTAGATACATGTTTATCAAATAGTAAACAGCTTTTGAAGTATAGAGCTTATTATTTAAGTTATAAGTTATAAGCCCTAAAGCTATAAGTTATATTTCTCACCACAATCCCAAACATGCACTAACTCTAAAACTCAAAACATTCGACTCTTGTAGACTCTTATTTTATAATATTAACAACATTCGATAAAAGTTACAGTTCAAACACTCATCCTTATCGGATAAATACTCATCTTTATCGGATGCAATCCTAGAGTCCTATTAAAATTACATTCATCTATAATTTCGAAGTAAATACCGACTCATCTAATCCTAGTCAAACATAAATTACATTTATACTTTGGACAATCCAAGATCTAAAATAAGACGTACAACATTCTTACATGAAAAATATTGGAAAATTACGAAATTGCACACTCGTCAAATCAACCCTTTCAATACGCAACAATACATGTCCTTGAAATTCAAAGATTTCATCTACTTGACACCAAACTCATCCTAGATTGTCAAGGTAATGTTTGGCATCTTTTTATTGGACGTATCTCGCCTCAATCGTAAAACAAAGAAAAATTGTCAGGGCCCTGTGGGATTATTGAGAGGGCCACGTGGCTAATAATATCATGCATGACTTTGACTGGACTTCCATGCGTCCCTTCATATCAAAGCCGAATTTGGTGTACACTTTCCAAGATGCAGTTCCTAATTCAATCTGTACGGTTCATTTCAGAAATCGTATGGTTTTCTCATGAAGCAGATCTTATCAAACTCTGGTAGCAGATACAACTTGCTTTCCTTCCATGGCATCCATGAGCATAATCCTCCTCTTGTCAGTATTTGTTTTCTTTACATTTATCCTGTTCTAATGCTCAAACTTGGATTAAAGCCGGTTACTGGTATGCTGGCAGTGAAACCCCCATTCCTGACATAAATTCTGCCTTGTTTACACACCTTATATGTGCCTTTGCCAATGTCAACTCCTCCAACTACCAGCTTTCCATCCCCTCAGCAAATGAACAATACTTCTCCAACTTCACCAATATTGTCAAACGCAAGAACCCATCTGTGGTCAATTTCTGTCTATCTGGAATGGACAAGCTGCCACGGCTCAATCCATCTTGGGTAACGAAGTGAACAATTTAGTATTGTCTTCAATGCTAAACCAATCTTCCCACAGAAAGTCTTTCATTGAATCTTCAATCAGAACAGCAAGAAAATATGGGTTTCAAGGCATAGATTTATTCTGGCTTTGGCCTAATACCGCCTCAGACATGACCAACATGGGAGTTCTGTTGGATGAATGGCGAGCTGAAGTGAATTCTGAAGCCAGAAACACTGGACAAGCACAATTGATATTGATGATGGCCCTTCCCTACTTGCCAACTTTTGAATTTGGGACATACCCAATTGATTCAATACGAAGAAATATGGACTGGGCACATGTTATAGCGTATGACTATCATCTGCCTACGAAGGAGAAATTTACACACGCTCATGCTGCTTTATATGATCCATCAAGCCTGCATGTTAACACTGATTATGGTATACGGGACTGGTTGGCTGAATGATTTCCAGCAAACAAACTGCTTTTGGGTTTGCCTTAACCACGGCTACGCTTGGGCACTTGTGAATCCCAAAGAAAATGCAATTGGTGCACCATCATCAGGGAAGGCAGAAACAGAAGATGGAAGCATGAGTTACAAGTACATCAAAGGGTACATTCAAAGCTACGGTTCTACACCTATGTTCAATTCTACTTATGTTGTGAATTACTGTATTATTGGATCCACTTTGATTAATTTCGATGACGTGGAGGCTATCAGAGCTAAGATTGCTTATGCAAAGGAGAAGAAGCTACTTGGCTACAATGTGTTTCTGGTCGGCAATGACGACAATTGGGTGCTTTCTCGAGCAGGTACCTTAAAAATTATGTGGTTTTGTTTTGGCCTTCTGCTGTTTTGTGAATCTGTTTATCAAGAAATGGAAGAAAATGGTAGCTAAAATTCCCTTAAACATTACAACAAAATAAGATACTCTTCACGACTTGGTTGATTCATTCAAGCATGATAGAGCCTATACGTTGTCTTTTTTACTTAAATTTTCATTTGACTCATGAATTATCCTGTTTGAGAAAATGAAGTGTCTCTTCTAAGGCTTGTGACGATTTAATGGCCTGTTTTTCAGAATTTCTCAGATACTAGGTGGCAAATCATTAGTTTAGGATTTTTGCTCTAAGATGTTAACAGTCAGGCCATTTTTAGTAACTTAAGACCACAGATCTTTCATTGCAGTAGTGGTAGAACTTTTCACTTAAGAGAGAGCTTGTACATAACTCGAGTATATCCACCCCTATTTTTATCCAAGTTGGAGGCTAACTCTCTTCTGGTGCTCTGGTAATTTTGAGATTTACCCTGTTTATTGCTTAAGCTTTTATTGGGTACTAAATCTGAGAAATTGTGTAAAACCTTGCTGGGTGGCAGCTATACTGTAAAAGTAGTACCAATGCATTTGTTAATTTTCTCAATAAAATGTCGAAAAATTTTTGTTTATGCAAAATATTTTTTTATTAATTTTTGGACTGCATTGACAGCTCAAGACGAAGATAACGGACATGGAAACAAGCGAAAGTTATTGTTAATAATTCTACGAATCTACTTCCGGTAGCTTTGATCATTATCCTTTTAGCCTTCATGGTGTACTGCCTACAAAGCAGAGTACTGGAGCCAAAAGGTATGCATCATCAACTTAAATAGTTCTCAACTAATAACAATGGAAAGAACATATTTTGCCTTTTGAAAGCGTGACATCAAGAGATCTACAGATAATTTCTTTTTTCTTTGTCATCTTTGGTTTCAGGCATATTTCTTTTCGGCAGAAGAGGTCTATCTGGGCCTGTAACCAATCCATCAGCTGCTGAAAATCATGATGGCAGTGTTCCTCATCTGCAAGTATTCAGCCTCTCCAGCATCATAGAGGCCACAAACAATTTCTCAATCACAAACAAGATTGGAGAGGGTGGTTTTGGCTCTGTCTACAAGGTAATGAGTGGCTTCGGTGGTTATTCCTTTACAAGAAATAAATAACTAGGAATACCACGAAATATTTGAAGGTGAACTCTCTGATTCTAAGGTAAAGCTAAAATGGTGAATGAATGTAGCCTACGTAGACACTGTTAGCTAGTTCAATTGCCAACTTTACATATAAAAAGGAAAATTCAGGCACTTGGATATCCGAGTCTTGAATGATTGGAAACTTGTTATAATCAATCTAAACCAATAAATCGGCCAATGGCTGTCCCACAAAGTAAATGCAGGATATGATTGGGAGCTTGTGTCTGTGTGAGTTTGTTCTAAATGCCATCTTGGCACTATTTAAGAATTAACAAAATTAACCATGTATTTACCATATACATACTGTTGATTGGTACTAATTCTGCTGCATTTGTAGAGTGTGAAGACAGCCTTTGGGCAGGTGTGGGTTAGAGCTTAGGAAAAAGCACTAACATTCCTAAGCCTATGAAATATTAGCTGTTGATATAGCTTAGAAGGCATTGATAACCATGTGTTCAATTTTTCTAGGGAATGTTACCTATAGGACAGGAAATAGCTGTGAAGAGACTGTCAAAAACTTCTACTCAAGGACATGAAGAGTTCACTAATGAGGTTACTCTTACTGAAAGACTTCAACATGTAAATCTAGTTAGAGTGATAGGGTTCTGCATTGAGAATGAAGAAAAGATGCTAATCTATGAATACATGCCAAACAAAAGCTTGAACTTCTACCTCTTTGGTATGTCTTCCTTTCTTTTGTTTTTAATTTCTCTTTTATGTTTCCATGGCGCGTTTTAGCTTTCATATTTCATGATCATAAATGAGTTGAATTCTCGGTGAATTGAGTAAGATATCCTAGTTTGATACCACTCTTAGTCAATCCAGAAAAAAGCAGAGGCGAAAAACTTAAGTACATGGGGTCATTAAAAGCCATGATTTTCTTTTCCTTTGGTACATTTTTTCCCTGTGTTTGCCTAGTTTTATTGTGGGTAACCACTTGCTACTGAGGACTCAAACTTTCTGCAGATCCAATTGGAAGGCGTATCTTAGATTGGAGAAAACGTGTTCACATCATTGAGGGGATTATTCAAGGGCTTCTATATCTCCAAGAATACTCAAATTTTACTATAATTCACCGAGATCTCAAAGGTAGCAACATTTTACTGGACAAGAATATGAATCCGAAGATATCAGATTTCGGAATGGCTAAACTTTTTGGAAAAGATGAGCATGAAGCAAACACAGACAGGATTGTTGGAACATAGTAAGTCTTCAACTTGTGTAGCTTTTCGAAAGCATTTCTCTTTGTTAAATTCTCAGCATCTCTGTTAACATATGCAATACAGTGGCTATGTTCCTCCGGAATATGTGAGAAAAGGTATATACTCCATGAAATATGATGTCTATAGTTTTGGAGTTCTACTTCTGCAAATCATAAGTGGCAAGAGGAATGCCTGTTATTATGGCGTGAACGAGACATTGAACCTTCTTGAATACGTATGTAACTTCATTAAACTTTCTTATGATTTAGCTTTCTGCTTCTCAAAGACTTTCTTTTGAAATATAAAGATAGAAAACATTGGATTATTTCAGGCATATGAGTTGTGGAGAGAAGGTGAAGGCATGAGGTTTATGGATCCATCACTTGATGATTCATCTTCGCCATGCAAACTCGTGAGATGCTTGCAATTAGCTTTGTTATGTGTGGAAGAAAATCCCGTGGACAGACCAACAATGTTGGAAGTTTACTCAATGCTTAAAAATGACAATGCACCTATTGCCACACCTAAAAAGCCAGCTTTC
Source organism: Pterocarya stenoptera (assembly GCA_003123785.1). Taxonomy (NCBI): domain Eukaryota; kingdom Viridiplantae; phylum Streptophyta; class Magnoliopsida; order Fagales; family Juglandaceae; genus Pterocarya; species Pterocarya stenoptera. The sequence continues at coordinate 415,795 of QEOT01002891.1, forward strand.
TCCATTCAAACTGATGAGAGTATGGGGAGCAGTTCTACATCACAGCAAAGAAGTTCTGCAGCTGCAAGTTCACTAATTTCCCAAATAATACCAAGATAACCAGGCTAGCTTTTGGTGGGAGACATGGTTGACTAAAGAGATGTTTGTTTCTAACTTTTGTTTGTGTTGTCAATTGTTTGTAGGTTCAACCAATTTGGTTGTTTTTATTTCTTCCGAGTTCGGTCTTGTCAAGTATATGATACTTAGTGCAATGTAAGGTTGGAATAAGAACTATAGTAACCAGTCGTACGTGTACCCATATGGACCCATCTCTGGATGATACACTAGTTTCTTCACGTAAATTGTTGAGATGCCTGCAAATTGCTCTTTTATGTAGGGGTGTTCATCCGGGTTCCAACCCGGGAACCCGGTACACCCGGACCGGAACCCTGGTTTCAAACCCGGGCCGGAACCCGGACCGGGTTAGCCCGGGTCAAACCCGGGCCAGAACCCGGATGAATCCGGGTTGTAAATCCGGAACCCGGGTTTACAATCCGGAACCCGGTTTTTTTTTTTTCTCTTCTTCTTCTTCTTCTTTCTTTCTTTCTTTTTTAGTTTGTGTTCACGAGTTTGATAATTATGATGTAACTGATGTTATTATTTACACTTTCAAAATTATTTAAGTGTAATAATAACAAAAATGTGGTCTATATACTATTTTTTTAAACAAAAATGTGGCCCAAATTTTTCTTTCTTAGGTGGGATTTGTTATAAGGTGGAAAGATGACAAGGGCATATTTCTTAGTCTAGATTTTTTAAAAAAAGAATGTGCTTGATATTCAAAAAAAAAACCGGGTTCCGGATTTACAACCTAGTACCCGGATCGGGTCAACCCGGGTTTTGCAACCCGGGTTCCGGCCCGGATTTGTTCCGGACCGGGCCGGGAAACAACCCGGCCCGGATGAACACCCTTACTTTTATGCGTCCAGGAAAATGCAATTGATAGGCCAACCATGTTAGAGGTTGCTTCAATCCTCAAGAGCGAAAGCTCTGCTCTTACGTTCCCTGAATTGCCTGCCTTTTCTATAAAAAGAAACGAAGAGAAGGAAAACAAATCTGAATTGAAGCCTGAAAATTGTTCCATCAATGACACAACAATTTCCGAAATGGTTGCTCGATGATTAAGCATGCATTGGCTTGAGGCTCGCTTGATACCTTGCTCAAGCGAATAACGCATGTAAGGAATAAATATAACAGGCCCATGATATTTTCTAGGCCCAATCCAAAGGGGAGGGACTCATCAGTTGGGAAAAATGAGAAGAAAAAGGTAAATGATAAAAGACTTAGAGAGTGCAGAGTGTCAAGAGGAAGATGGGAAAAGTGACGTAGAGTAAAGGGGAAGTGACGTAAAGAATGAGTGAAGGGATGTAAAGCAAGAGGCAGAAGATAAAAGAGGAGGAAACCAGACGACTCGAGGGACTTTTGGCCAGGCTTCTTGGAGATTTCACCTTCTTTAACCTCACCACAGAGACTCCAGCGAGCCGATGAAAGCCAGAGGATAGAACTCAGATCTCCATTTTACAATGAGGATGAGAGATCATGAGAGATTGTAAACAAACATATTATAGTGTATTCTCCCCTCCTCGAACCCTCGTGGACGTAAGCCCAGTGCCGAATTAAGTAAATCTGTGTGTCTCCCTTTATTTATTTTCTCTGCATTTATTTACTATTCACTATCATGGATGTATGCACGGACACCATACAATCGCACTGGACCACCGCCGAGGGCTCCACACAACACCAATCGAGGCCTAGACCAACCTCAGTGGGGCCGGAAATAGATCTTTCTCCCCTTTCAGACTGTTGCTTTTTAGGCATTAACAACGCAAAAATTGTGAAATTAGGTTTTCCAGCTTTCCGCCATACAACCCTATAAATATGTAATAAATGAACAATATAGCCGTCTGAATAATATATTTTCGCCCCAAAGTGTGTTTTGTCATTCCTTAAGATAATAAAATCCTCTGCATCTCTGTGGATGTAGATATGTTACCAAACCACGTAAATTTTGTGTTGTGTGATTGAACGTTTGTTTATTTCGTATTTATCATTACTTTTCTGTCATTGTTTTCACAACAACTCCATGAAGTATGATGTCTATAGCTTTGGAGTTCTACTTCTGCAAATCATAAGTGGCAAGAGGAACGGATATTGTTATTATGGCACGAATGAAACCTTGAGCCTTTTAGATTATCTGTGTAACCTTGAGCCATCTTTGCTTTCTACGAAATAAAATGATGAACATTTAATTATTTCAGGCATATGAGCTTTGGAAAGAAGAATAAGGCATGGAGTTCATTAATGATCCATCACTGGATGATTCCAAATTAATCATGAGATGTTTGCAAGTATCTGTATTGTGCGTCCAAGAAAATCCAGTAGACAGACCAACAAATGTTGGAAGTTTATTCCATGCTCAAAATTGATGACACTGAAACTGTTACTACCAATTTCTGAAATAGTACCACGATGTCCGAGCTGGAATTTGCAAGAGATGGGGTTAAAGAAATCGGTTTTTGACTATTATAATTTTGTTTGAAAAAATGAAAATGGTGCATCTTTTTTATCCCCTTTCAAAAATAGTCATTAGGTTTAAAAAAACAGAGGACTTGTCCTGTTTTAGAAAAGTATTCCTTTAGGATTAACATAAAATTCTAACGAAGGATTTGACATAGCAGCCTTGATCTTTCGTGTATGAATGCTGCTGAAATACCCCAAAGTGCTGAAAAGGCAGAAGATGGTAATGAATTGCTTAAAAAATAAGGGGGAAAAACAAAAGAGCAGTAATGAAAGGAAGACAGAGGATATGCTCTCTGCTCTCTGCAAGTGTGTGAAAGTGAGGGTATGCAAATTGATATTCTTTCAATCCATCTCACAAAATGGGATATACCTTTTGTTTCAGAATAGACAGAAAAGTATATTTTCCACCATTTTGAATTATTGGTATTGTACTGGAACATCAATCATCATGGGGCAAGTTGAAAATATTGACTATTTTAAATACAATTTGACTGCCAATCACATTTAGACTTTTATGAAATCTGACCCATCTGCCAATAAGTCAACTCAGTCATTTCAAGATGTATATTATATACCATATCCTGCTTACAATATTCAACTTCGAGATGGTTTTGCATTAGTGGAAGCTTACAATAATCAAACCATCTTGGTTGTGCTGCACAGGTCAAACTCAAGACAAATGGTTTTACCTAAAATAATTTTGAGATCTTTTACTTTTACCTGCCTACGAGAATCTAAACCTTTCCTTGCATTGAATAAATATTAAACCATCAAGCTCTAACAGGGGGCCGGGATATTTAATTTCAATATAAAATCTCCCCCACTCTTCATAATGACGAAACCAACACTGCAGAGACATTTAAAAATTATGGCAAGCCATAGCTTTCTGCGCATCGTTCCTATTGTTTACACCTTGTTCATTTTCATCATCGCAAGAAGTACTGCCATGGCTGCCTCGCGGCTGCCGCCGGTGGTCAAAGCTGGTTATTATCCTTCATGGGTTATGGATGATTTTCCACCTTCAGCCATAAACACCTCATTGCTCACCCATGTATTGTATGCTTTCCTTGTGCCCAACAACGTTACTTTTGGGTTTGACATCTCAGATTCGACGGCCGTGATCCTCTTAAACTTCACCACCACCCTTCATCAAAAGAATCGCCATGTGAAGGTTCTCTACTCCATCGGTGGAGGAGGTATTGACCCAGACCCTTTTGCTCTCATGGCCACCAAAGCCTCGTCTCGGCAAGTTTTCATAGTTGCAACTATAGGAGTTGCACGTAAATATGGGTTTGATGGGTTTGACCTCGATTGGGAATTCCCTGAGAGCCCGAAATCAATGAATGATTTTGCCCTCTTACTTGAAGAGTGGCGCCAAGCAGTCGGCAACGAGGCTAAGATGACCAATAGGTCTCCCCTATTGCTCACTGCCGCCGTCTACTATTCGGGTGAATTCTTAATATACGGCGACCGCCGCTCTTATCCAGCGGCCGCAATCAGGAATAACTTGGACTGGGTCAATGTGATGTGTTACGACTATCATGGATCATGGGACACTTCCGTCACAGGGGCCCATGCTGCATTATTTGACCCAAAGAGTGAGCTTAATCTAAGCTCAGTCTATGGGATTAAGTCGTGGCTCAAGGCGGGAGTGCCCGGAAACAAGCTGGTTATGGGTTTGCCACTCTATGGTAAGACATGGAAGCTCAAGGATCCAAAGTTGCATGATGTTTGGTCACCTGCCGTTGGCGTCGGTCCGGGAGATGAGGGTGTGCTGACTTACTTACAGGTGGTGGCGTTTAATAGGAGGACTAAAGCCACCGTGGCACATGACGTGGACACTGTTTCTGCCTATTCTTATACAGGGACATCTTGGGTCGGGTACGATGATGCCCTGTCGACAACAGGAAAGGTTTTGTTTGCTCAGGCACTTGGACTTCGTGGGTACTTCTTTTGGGCAGTTGGCTACGATGATGATTGGACAATAACAGGGCAAGGTATCTTCTTTAACATGAATACAATCTTATATGCAGTGCCATTTTTTCCATCAGTACATAGATTATTAAAAACTAAGAGTGTTGACATTTTTATGAACACTTTGACATGCAGCTTCAAGTTCGTGGATCCTTGACAAATGAACATTGTTTGGCCTGCTTTCAATTGCAGATAAATACTGGAGTAAAATTTAGTGCAGCCATACTGCCATCTTATTTGTCGTAAAATAAGTTTGTGTTTGGGTACTGAGATATTCTCAGATATATTATGAATAGTAATAAAAGGATATTGAAAAAGTAATGATAGAATATTGAATAATAGTGAATAGTAATAATAATAAAATAATAAAGTAGGTGAAAAGTAATAATAAAATAATGAATAACAGTAAGGTATTATGAAAATACCCAAACTAGGCCTAAAACTACAGATTTCCAACAGTATTTTAGTTTTTTTTTTTATTAGCAAAAATTATATTCAATGAAGTCTACGTTCTTTCCTCTGTTTGGTCTCCAGATTTTATTTATGCATCAGTTTTCAACTTCATTGTGTGTTGTATATTAAATATTTTAACATGAAACATTAAATATAAGGAATCGAACTCTATGATCCATGATAATAAATAATAATAGTTAGAAAGCATACTTTTCTCCATCTTAGATTGATAAAGAATTTAATCTGACTATGAGAGAAGGATCACCCTAGCAACTTTACCTCTGAGTGTCTCTCGATAGATAGAGGCACAATAATGTCGTAGGTTAGAAGGACCCTTAATCTCTCAGTAATATTTATAGACTTCTGGCCATCATGAAATATAGAGACATTCATGTCCCACTATGATTATAATAGAGGTATTCTTGTCCAACTGTGACTCATTAATTAATTGATAATATTTGAACTAGTCTAAACTCATTAGGATATGGGTGTGTGAAACATGTAGTTTTAATAAAACTCTTACATTCTCCCACTTGGCCCATACACTCATAAAATAATATTTTCCGTTCATGAGTTTATTACAGGAAATTAACTATACTGGGCATGTTCATTTCCAAAAAATTTTCCTACCTAAAAATACATTACATGAATTCTGTAATATCAATGTAAAATCAGCTACCAATGCAAGTCATAGCGATCTTCTATTATATAACCAATAAATTTCCTTCAATGTACCACAACACTAATAACTTAATTTAACACGATATTTAATTGGGACAATTAAGGCGAATACTATAATGCCTTGGGTTCCAATTCATGTCTATTTCAGACATTATCTTGTCATCATTCATCCACACAAGTCAATGTACATATAAAGTGGAAATACAAGAAAATAAAAACAACCATAATAGATATCTCTCAATTTCCAGTAATAAAATATTCAACATAGCAATGATCTCTTTAACATGTTCACATCATGGGTATAAGCATAAGACCCATCTTTTCAACATGTTCTTAAAGTATAATCATTAACGCATTATTGATATAGACATATTTGTTTTTGTATTTTCTTCTTAAAACTTAGGTATTTAAAATTTTATTAAATACTCATCATTCGGAGAAAAATACTCTGAGAAATTCTTGCCATACATTCTTAGCGGCTCGGCTGAATGTTCCAAGTCTTAAGATAAATTTCTCAGTCAGATACCACACACTGTGGCCTCAAAGCATACTGCAAATTCAGTCCCTATTGCATATGAAGCAGTAAGAAATTTGCCTCATACTTTTCCATAAAATAACTCTACTAGATAGCAAAATACATAACTATAAGTGCATTTTCCATCATTAGAGTAATCCCACAAAATAGGATCTGAATATCCAGTTACCTTAAGAGCATCAGTTCTTCTTAAGGCAACAATATAGTCTTTAATTTCTTGCAAATAACCATGCACTCTTTTCACAGCTTTTGGATCAAATATCTTTGGTTTACTTCGGTAACAACCAAAGATGCCAGTTGAAATCATTAGAATCTCCCTGAGTAATCAATAATGTACCCATTAATTGTTATACGATCTAACTTTCTTTCATTTGGATTGTAAAGTCTTATTTTAGATTGACTATTCATATATGTATATGCCTCAAATCAGGTATCCTATCACTCCACAACGCAAAATAAGTATTTGAGACTACTTACTAGAAACACAATTTAATATATATATATGATTGTCTTTAAAAATCTTACTCCACATTGTTTTACGAAGTTAACGAAATATGTTAGGGTTGTGGCTTAACTCTTAATATTTTTCCATGACACTACTTCAATTCAATTCAATGATTTTCACATTTTTATCTAACTACAATTCTATCTAACTGCAATTCCTCCCATGAAAAGTACCTCAAGAATTACTAATGGCTAGAGACTTCTCATGTAGCATATAGATACATTTATACCATGAAGATCATCTATAAAAGTAATGAAAAATTTCTATCTATCAAGTATTATAGAGAAAAAGGTTTACAAGTGTCTATATGCATTATATCAAGAAATTCTTTATTCCTTGTACTATCTTTTCTTGATATGTTTGATTCGCTTTTCTTTTATATAAACCAACACACATCCTGATATTAGAAAATCTAAATGCGGAAATTATTTTATTTACTAACCTCTACAACCTTTCTTGGAGATATTCTCCAAACTTTTATGTCTAAATTATGTTTCAAATTCTATACCAAAAATTGTAAAAGTTTTTCATAAATCATGTCTCATTTGGTTCCAATACATGCCTCATGAGTGAAGAAATTTTAATATTTGCGGCGAACAAATTAATATTTGCGGCGAGCATTATTCGTAAGAAAAAAACTTCAGGGACGATTATAAAAAATCGCTGAGAATATAATTCACTTATAGCGGCGATTAATGGACTATTTGCGGCGATTTTGTTTCGTTGCTTTTAGTATTCTCGGCGACTTCGTGTTAACTTGGACCCCCCGTTTTCGACGTTTACTTCGGCTTTTTGCGGCGAGTTATAATCGCCGAAAATGATCTCTATTCCGATGATTTTTTGTTATCGCTGAAAATTCTCAGAATCGTCACTTTAAAATCGTCGACAATGCGGCGATTTAAAAATCGCCGATATAGATCAGAACCAGCGAATTTCTATGGTATTTTCGACGATTTTGAGCGCTGAGAAAGGCCTTTTTTCTTGTAGTGTTTTTTTAAGAAAAACTTTATCATGAAGGCATGACAAATAAAAGTTTTATTAGAAGATAAATAGAACCAACATAAATGACACTTTGAAACAAATTGAAATTTGAACATTTGTGCTCGAGTTCAATCACCAAAATAAGTATCAACATTTATAGAATTTGATTTGAAACTTATACAGACAAAATCAAGATGAACATTTGCACTCAAGTTTAATATAAAAAATGTATAAGATCTTATTCGATATTTATATAGAAAGAAAAGTTTACCCTTCCCTTCGAATCAAGTCTTATGTTTAGGACACCTAAACCTTCATATGCCCTTATTTACTTCAAAATTCAATTGACACAACTCTTACACTTTTGTGACCTTCATTTCCTTGGTTTCCCAAAAGATACAGTTACTTTTCCATACAAATTAGCAAAATAAATTTGTATCTAGCTAACAACCATGCTACCAACTTGTTCATATCTTATTATTTTAATGAAATAATAATGCTCCTAGAGTAAACTATTATGCACAAAACTAAGAAATTCCTATAGTTTGATATGTAGCAATTAATTCAATCTTTTTAAATATTGTAATTTTTTGACCTTATCAATATTCTCAATAATAACTCATGTTAGACTTAAAATAGATAAACCAGGGTTTAAACTCTTAGTGTAAATTTGGCATGCTGATATTTCTCTAAATTAGAGTCCATTCTATACAGGAAACCTTATAAAGATATTTGTATACTTACTGCAAGAAAAATATTTTAATCACATTAATGCTTTAAATTTGACACTCACAAATAATAACACAACTTAAACCATTATGAATAATCTAATAGTGTCATCGAGATCCCTTATTTGGAAGTGAACCCCAACACACAAAATGTTCCTTACAATTTTAAATTATGTGGATGAACTAGCTGTACATCAGAATTCTCATTTGGGAGTAAACTCTAATATACAAAGTGTTCCCTTCAACCTTATATTATGTGGATAAACTAGCCGTATCACCAGTATTCTTCTTTGGGAGTAAGCATACAAATTGTTCACTCAAACTTTACTTTGATAGATGAACTAGTAATGTCATCAAAATCCTCCTTTGGGAGTAGATCTTGACATACAAATTGTTCACTCCAACTTTACTTTGATGGATGAACGAGTAGTGTCATCAAAATCCTCATTTAGGAGTAGATCTTGACACAAATTGTTCACTCCAACTTTACTTTGATGAATGGATTATTATTGTCATCAAAATTCTCATTTAGGAGTAGATCCTGACACACAAAATTGTTCACTCCATCATACCCATATTTACTTTGGGAAACCAATATTTTTCTTAATTTTGGTGCAAACCATTTGCCACATATGAGATAAACAATTATATATATACATATATGGCAAGACATACACTAAAATCAATAAAAAAAAAAAAGTAGTTGAGAATTTTATAACTAATAGCCATAATAAAAGTCCAAATAACTCATACAATTATATGGCCTACCATACAATAAAATTCATAGAAAGCAATGATTAAGAATTTTTAGAACATATAGCCATAATTCAAGTGCAAATAATTCATATATTTATATAGCCTACCATAGAATAAAATTCATAAGAAACAATAATTGAGAATTTTATAACTAATAGCCATAATTCAACTTTAAATAATTTATACATTTAATAAACAATAAAGCACATGCTTTGAAAGAGAAGAGAAAGAAATAATTCTTTTTCCTTTTTTTCTTTAAATAATATTATAATATTTTAATTTAACCGGTTCGGGTCTGATCCACTAACCTGGGCCGAAACCCGGTTCATTTGTGATACCTTGGGTCGGGTCACACGTGACCCTTTGATTTGGGTCGGGCCTACTATACAAGCTTGACTCTTTGGCCCCTCTTTCCATTTTTTTTTTTTACTTTTGGGCTGGACCGCAGTTGTGGCCCACTATGCAAGCCTGCAACCCATTTAGCCGTTTTTTATTTTGGTGTTTCTATCATTGGGTTGGGCCAGTTTTTGGCCCACTACGCTAGCCTACTTACATAATTCCCTTTTAGTTTCTTGGATTGGGCCAAAACCCAATGGCCCACAACCCTAAATGGGTTGAAGAAAACCCTACCCGTTTCACCTTTCTTCTTCCCTCAAGCAACCGATTGTTAGTTTTCCAACCACTGATTTGGCACAGTTGCAAGCGCTGCCGGCCAGGAGAGGTCGGCATGGCATCCCCTGCCTCCTCCCGCCGCCATTGTCCACCTCGTTTCTCTGTTAGTTTACCAAAATCACCGCCGCAGCCACTAGGCTTTAAAGCCCTTTGCACCGCCATTACAGAGGCGTTGACGATGAGTTTCTCAGCCTCCTTGCGGTGCCAAACACTGTACCTCATAGTTTTATTTTCCAAAAACTCAACTTAGAGATAGATTGAGCCACCAAACCGAGAGGGCCTTTACAGTGGTGGTGATGTTCTTCCATCTTGGAGTACCAACAAGGGCACTTCGACCACCTCCACGCTGCCCACTGCTAACCCATACGGCGGCCCCTACCTCAACTCTCTCTTCAACCCAGTATAAACAAAAGGAGAGGAAAATAAAACTCAAGCAAAAAATGGAAATAGAGGCATGACTATCATTGCGAAAATTTTCATTTGAGAACCAAAATCAGTCGCATTTGAGAACCAAAATCAATCACATGAAATTCTCAAACACCATCGTTAATTTATTTTTGAGACCGAAAGGACACACAGTGTTTTCAGTCAACCACAATATAATAAAAATCGAGAGAGACACACGGAGGGACATCTAAAATCAAATAGACATTTATTTACTGTATATTTTATCGAGATCATAAAATACATGTAACCTGTCGCTTTGATACCACATGTTAAATATTTTAACATGAAATATTAAATATAAGGATCTTCAATTTTCTATGATCCACGATAATAAATAATAATAGTTAGAAAGCGTAACTCCCTCCATCTCAGATTGATAAAGAATCTAACCTGACTATGAGAGAAGGATCACCCTAGCAACTTTAGTTCTGAGTGTCTCCCAATGGGTAGAGGCACAATAATGTTGTAGGTGAGATCCCTTAATCTCTCAGTGCTATTTATAAACTTCTGACCATTATGAAATCTAGAGACATTTGTGTCCCGCTATTACTAGAAAAGAGATATTCTTGTCCCACTGTAACTCATTAATTAATTGATAATATTTGAACTAGTCTAAACCCATTAAGATATGAGTGTGTGGGACATAGAGTTTTAATAAAACTCTTATATTGTACATTGGGTTCCATTTATTTTTCTTGAGACGCATTTCGCATATCCTCATAGAGATTGAGAAAGGGATTTCAAACCGTGCAGAGAATCAATGATATCTGTCTTACACGTTTCATAAAACAAGTGAAAGTTATTTTGTTCAAGCACGTACATTCAGACTCATATCAGCGCTCCATGCAAATTAGCTTTAACTCTCCCATGCGTTTGAAGCTACCAAAACACATAAACCACAATTTGGAGTAGTGTCTTAACAGCTGAAAGACATTTTTTTTTTTTCAAAAAAGGCTAGAGGAATTGTAATCGATTCTGGCCCATCGAATAGACCCAATCCAATTGGTTCGAGAATATGAGTATGTCGATAGTCTGCGCATCGTACACCATGTTTGAAACATTTGCTGCATTGAAATCCACTATATGTCATAAACCCTTTTCCAGTTCCAACTCCAACTACAGAAGCTCCAATCCCATTATCACCTGGACTTTTTAATTGCCATATTCTGCCATAAAGTGGCCTGCATGCCCATGACCAATTTCTTTGGTGGATCCCCAGCCTCAATCCATGTTGAAATACCGTAGCTGGTGCTAATGTTGCTGGCCTTATCATAGAGCAGAGCATGTGCACCACTGACTGAAGTGTCTCAACTTCCATGATTACCATAGCATATAGGACTAACAAAATCAAGATGCTTCTTGTTGGTATTTTTTAATAAATATTAGTTGTAATGTTTATTTTAAGAAAAATGCTAAATGTACTTAAGAAAAACTTAACTCTCCACATGTCAGTTATTGATATATTGAAAATCATGTTGTAAGAATTTGAGAGAAAACAAGACAAAAGGTATTGAGAGAGAACTCTGTTCTTACTATATTTCATACCCAATACAAGGTTCTGTTACACATATATATATACATTGCAGAAAAATAGAAAGGACTAAAGGAAGGGTCCTAAAGTTAACTTTTATCTTCTACTGTTTTACAAGCAATCTGTTGCAGTCTGAAGCCTTTGATATTTCTTTTCATTACTTTATTTTGCTTTTCTGTTTAGTCAGTGCAGCCCTTGAGGTTGATCTGTCGCCCCATACTTTCCTTTTGTTGCTTTGCTTTTCTGTGCCAGTACTTTACATCTTTTAGCTGCTGCACTTGTGCTTTTCATCAACTTGGTTGCACCAGTCTGTTGCATGGTACTTTCTGCATGCTGCATCTTCATAACAGCACCATCAGGAGCCTCATCTTGATGATGGTGCACTTGAGCATGGTCATCATGCTTCGATACCCCCCCACAAGATGGAGAATAGATATTTGCTATTCCCATCTTGGAAAGATGAGATTGAAGTAGATAAGAGGGGAGTGCCTTAGTAAATATGTCTGCCAGTTGTGAGGTGGTGCAAACATGAGCTGTTCTTATGCTCCCTTCTTGAATTTTATCCCTAATCAGATGGCAGTCAACCTCTATATGCTTTGTCCTTTCGTGGAAGACAGGGTTGGCTGCTATGTGAAGTGCAGCCTGGTTATCACAAAGTAAAACAGCAGCTTGAGGATGATTAATGAGGAGATCAGCAAGGATTTGTCGTAGCCATGTGAATTCAGTAGTGGCAGAAGCCATTGCTCTATATTCTGCTTCTGCAGATGACCTAGACACAACTGTTTGCTTCTTTGATTTCCAAGAAATCAGTGACTCTCCCAAAAATAAGCAATAACCTGTTATAGAACGTCTAGTGTCTGGACATGAGGCCCAATCCGAGTCACAAAACCCCCTTAGCTGAATAGGTGATGAAGCTGATAGAAAAATCCCTTGACCAGGGGCTCCTTTAAGGTATCTGAGCACCTTATGTGCTGTTGCAAGGTGGGAAGTGGTTGGTTCTGCCATAAATTGACTTAGAATCTGAATAGGGTAGCTAATGTCTGGCCTAGTGATGGTTAAGTATAGAAGTCGACCAATTAATCTCCTGTAGGTGCTTGGGTCAGTTAATGGAATCCCAGAATCCTTGCTGAGTTTGTGGTTTTGATCCATAGGCAGCTTGAGTGGTTTGGATCCCAAGGTTCCTGAATCTGCCAGGATATCCAAGGTGTATTTCCTTTGACAAATATGTATGCCTTTAGGAGATCTAGCCACTTCAATTCCAAGAAAATACCTGAGTGTGCCTAAATCCTTGATCTTGAATTGTTGGTTTAAAAAGACCTTGAGAGCAGCAATGGATTTCAAAGAATTGCTTGCTACAACTATGTCATCAACATAGACCAACAAAGCAGTAAAACAACTACCATCTACCCATGTGAATAGGCTGTAGTCAGATTTTGATTGAATAAAACCAAAAGAAATAAGTGAGGCAGAAAGTTTTGAATACCACTGCCTTGAAGCTTGCTTCAAACCATAAAGACTTCGAAGTAATTTGCAAACTTGATCAGGTTTTCCTTTACTGTAGCCAGGTGGTTTCTTCATGTAGATTTCCTCATTAAGCTCTCCATGGAGGAATGCATTATTCACATCAAATTGATGGAGATGCCACCCCTTTATAGCTGCCAATGCCAGTAGGGTTCTAACTGTCACCATCTTAGCCACAGGTGAAAAAGTTTCATGATAATCAACTCCCTTTTGCTGCGTGAACCCCTTAGCCACTAGTCTAGCCTTCTTCCTTTCAATGCTGCCATCTGATTTGTACTTTGTCTTGTAGACATATTTGCAATCAATAGTGGCTTTCCCAGGTGGTAAATCAGTGACCTCCCATGTGTTATTGAATTCTAGTGCTTCAAGTTCAGCCTCCATTGCCTTACACCAGCCATGGTCCTTAACAGCCTCATTGTAGGTTTGTGGGTCATTGTGTGATGAAATGGTGACAGAAAAAGAAGAAAAAGCAGGTGACAGATTGTTATAGGAAAGTGAACTGGATAAAGGGAATGAAGTACCTGGAGTCTTAGACTGAGATTGAACATGTTGAAGTGAGGAGGCTTGCTGGCAATGGAAATCTTGTAGGTACTGAGGTGCCCTCCTGGCTCTTGTTGACCTTCTGAGGTCAGTTTCATGGGATTGTGATGAGTCATCAGGAATATGTGTGGAAGCATGAAGATCAGGTGATGCAAAAGGAACTGGTGAAGACGAGGAAGAAGGAGGAGAGATTTCTGAATCTTCTAAGGGGGAGGAAGTAGTGATGGAATTGGTGGGAATCTGAGGTGAAGGATAGGGATCACCTCCAGCTGGAAGAGTATTGTTGAAATCTGTTAATGGAGGTGAGGCATGAAGTTTTGAATGTTGAAATGGGAAGATGTGTTCATGAAAAATCACATCTCGAGAGATGAAATCTGAGTTGGTTTCTAAATCCAAAAGTTTTTAACCTTTAACTCCAAAAGGGTAACCAAGAAAAATGCATTTTCTTCCACGAGGATCCAATTTCTTCCTGCCTTGAGACAATGTGACAGCAAAACAAAGGCAGCCTAGAGTCCTCATGTGTGAGTAGGTGGGTGGAGTTTTGAATAATAGTTCAAAAGGAGTCTTGTTAGACAAAGAGGGGCTAGGAATTCTGTTAATTATGTAAGCTGCAGTTAAGATGCAGTCATTCCAATATTTGATAGGAAGATTAGACTGAATTTTGAGTGCCCGAGCTATATTGAGGAGGTGTTGATGCTTCCTCTCAACAATTCCATTTTGTTGAGGGGTCTCAACACAGGTTTTGTGATGCATGATGCCTCTTTTGTTATAAAAATCCTTCATTTGGAATTCTAGTCCATTATCACTCCTGAGTATTTTAATTTTAGACTCAAATTGTGTCTCAACAAGGTTGGAAAAGGCTTCAATGCAAGCTTTAGTGTCAGATTTGTTTTTGAGAAGGTAAATCCAAGTGCTTCTCGAAAAATCATCCACAATAGTTAGAAAATATTTAGATCCATCATAAGATTCAACAGAATTTGGGCCCCATATGTCACAATGGACAAGTTCAAAAATCTGATTGCTTTTATGTGTGCTCATGGGAAATGGGAGCTTGTGCTGTTTAGCCATTGGACATATGCAACAAGGAGCATCAGAGATAGTAGGTAAATGAACCTGAACAGAATCATCTGAGATTAAATTCAAAACTGAGAGGGGTGTATGACCCATTCTACAATGCCAAAGGTTTGATACATTATCAATACTACTACTAGAAGAAGCTATAACAGGCATGTGCTTCTTTAGGGAAATAGAAAACTGGTCAAGCAAGGCTGTGGGGTTTACTTCAGTTACTAGAAGGTGGTACAAGCCATTCCTCAATTCACCCATGCCAATCGTGGTCCATGACAAAAGGTCCTGAATATAACATGAGTTGGAAAAGAAAATAAAACAACAGGAAATGGAGTTAGTTAACTGCTTAGCAGAAACCAGATTGAAGCTAAAAGAAGGAACACACAAAACATTATTCAAAGTCAGTGTTTCTGTGATTTTCACTGTACCAATGTGAGTCACAGGAGCTGTGTGCCCATTTGGCAGCTTAACCATGTAGGAGACTTGTGATGTAATGGAGGTAAAGAATGAGGTGTTACAGATCATGTGATCTGTAGCACCTGTGTCAACTATCCAAGATGAAAAATTAGATGGTTTCTGAGTAGAGGAAGTTGAGCAAAAAGGCATACCAGACATGGCAGATGGAGAGTTAAAATCTGTCTGAACTTGGTTGGCTGAGTGACTGGCAATAGGGGCCTCCCTCGAGTGCAGTAATGACATGAGCTGCTGGTACTGATCCTTAGTGAAGGACATTTTCTCCTCAGTGCTCTCTTCCTGCTCTAGTGATGACGCATTTGCAGAAAAATTCATTGGCTTGCCCTTATTGTGGAGCTTGTGTCCAGGTGGGTATCCATGCAATTTGTAGCACTTGTCAACCATGTGCCCTGACATATTGCAATGGCTACAAATAGGAGCCTGTGCATTACCTGCCTTAAAGCAGTTTTCCAAAGTGTGGCCTTGAATATGACAGTGAGAGCAGTAAGGTTTCTCACGTTTCTGTGTGAAGGATGGCCTTGTGGCAGGTTTGAAGGATGGATAGCCTTTCCTAATGGCAAGAGCCATTGACTCAGGGGAAGGCACTCCAGAGAGGACAATGTGTTGCCTCTCTTGCTGCTGGATAATGGAGAATACCTTGTTTATGGCAGGTAAAGGGTCTAGAATCATTATTTGGTCTCGGGTATTGTTGTAGGAGTCATTGAGGCCCATTAAAAATTGAATGACACAATCCTTTTGATACCTATCTAGGAGAGTTGTGAGCTTTCCACATGTGCAGTCAGGTATGGGTTCATAAATTATCAGTTCATCCCACAAGGATTTTAACTTGCCATAATAAGTACTTACAGAGTCTTGGTCTTGTTGCAGGGCAGCTAAGGCCTTCTTAAGCTGAAATATTCTTGGCCCATTTTCATGGGTAAACCTGTCCTTCAGCTCTTCCCAGATCTTCTTGGCATCATCAACTAGAGCTATGCTTGACTTTAGGTTTTGGCTAATGGAGTTCTGTATCCAAGATACAACTAGATCATTGCACCTTTCCCAAGCATCAAGAAGAGGATCAGCAGGGTCCTCTGGTTTAAGCAGTGACCCATTAATGAAGCCAAGTTTATTCTTGGCTCGTAGAGCTCTACACATGGCTCTTGACCAAGTTGTGTAGTTATCTGTGGTCAGAAGGTCAGAAACTAAAGGAATGGATGGGTTGTCACCATGGTCAAGTCTGTAAGGATTGACCACATTGGTGAAGTCAAGAAAAACAGATGTATTTGGGGTCTCGGCAGTCATGAAAGGGTTTTATTCAGAGCCTAATGGCTCTGATACCATGTAAGAATTTGAGAGAAAACAAGACAAAAGGTATTGAGAGAGAACTCTGTTCTTACTATATTTTCACACCCAATACAAGGTTCTGTTACACATATATATACATTGCAGAAAAATAGAAAGGACTAAAGGAAGGGTCCTAAAGTTAACTTTTATCTTCTACTGTTTTACAAGCAATCTGTTGCAGTCTGAAGCCTTTGATATTTCTTTTCATTACTTTATTTTGCTTTTCTGTTTAGTCAGTGCAGCCCTTGAGGTTGATCTGTCGCCCCATACTTTCCTTTTGTTGCTTTGCTTTTCTGTGCCAGCACTTTACATCTTTTAGCTGCTGCACTTGTGCTTTTCATCAACTTGGTTGCACCAGTCTGTTGCATGGTACTTTCTGCATGCTGCATCTTCATAACAGCACCATCAGGAGCCTCATCTTGATGGTGGTGCACTTGAGCATGGTCATCATGCTNATGTAATTTGAAATTTAAAATTTAAATTTAAAAAAAAAACTAATAAAATGAGTCTTGTAAGTAAAAGTATAAATAAAACTGTAAATACGTATAACATTATTCTCATTTTAATGTCTGCTAATGGTGATTTTTGAAATTCATTTAGCCATTAAGATTTTGATTACATTGGATTTATTGTTGGCCATGGAGGGTTTTTCTAAAGTTGATCAGTTAATATTTTTTTTTTTTTAAAAATGTCATGTAACGTGTGCTTAATTTCTTACTCTGCA
This sequence comes from Pterocarya stenoptera, assembly GCA_003123785.1. Taxonomy (NCBI): domain Eukaryota; kingdom Viridiplantae; phylum Streptophyta; class Magnoliopsida; order Fagales; family Juglandaceae; genus Pterocarya; species Pterocarya stenoptera. Next base: position 433,267 of record QEOT01002891.1, read on the forward strand.
CTCGGCCGACTCTTCCAAGCTCCAAGCGGTTTCTGTATTTTATATTAACGTTGGAAGCCTTACTTTTATTTACCGTTGTTTATAAATGTCCAACCAGCCAGAAGTTTCGATTCCTTTAGTTTTCTTTGTCTTGAATTTGGAGCAAGTCATGAACGTTTAAGGCGTTAAAAGCTTGATATCTAAGAGTCATAATTGGAAAATTCCAACGTTTAAAATTTTAGAAAGGCTGTACGAGAAGTGCATTAAAATGTACGGATATAAATAAGCTCTAGGTGGTTTTCCAGTATTGAGTTGGCTACTTTATTTTGATTGTCGATTGCCGTTCAATTTGAGTATTCATTCTGGTGTGTTTTTTATATGAGATAAAGAAAAGAAAAGAAGAAGTGTGTATATAGTTTTGTGAGTTTTCTAGACAAGAGAGAGAGGTTTTTATGCTTGATTTCAATTAGACTGGAGACGTAATCTATCTTTTATATTTCTAGATTGATGCAACTCTGAATGGGTCACAATGTGTGGGTTTCTAGAAAAATTATCACCTTTTCTAATCTCAAGTGTTGGTCGAACCAAGACAAATGGTTTTGGAAGGGTGTTTTTATCGCCATCGGTGGTTAATTAATGCCCATTGAATCAGGCCGTTAGCCCTGACAGTTAGGAGTATATTATAAATCCGCCCTCAGAGGATCACACTCCTCAATCATGGATTAATATAGTAACCGCCATGAATAACTGAAGATTTTCCTGCCAAAGGGAGGAGCGAGATATTCACCCGCGTATGAAAATTCTTTCCTCTATAGATTTAAATCCTGGTCCTAACAATCAGGACCCCCGAAATCGAAGGAGAAGATCATGCTGTTACTTGATCTTCTTCATCATCAAAATTCACGCCTATATGAAGGCCAATACTGGTAAGCAAAATAACTTTCTCTCAAAATTTCCATAATACTTTTCTTTACCCTCAATTCTAATTTTGGCATCATAGGTGCATTAGGCACACCGGGCCACCACACTTCTTGATACTGGTTAATTGGGTCATATCAACATGCCTTTCACATGCCTTCTATCACACATTTCCAAGCAACGCACGATCAATAGGCCACCTTGATGAACATGGAGGGACGATTTGTCGAGATGGAGGAGCTGTTGAAGAAAATGGCTTTGGAATGGAGAGTCTCCAACAAGAAAATGAAGTTTTGAAGAGAAGAAACACCAACTCCGGCGAGGATGCTGCGTCGAGCCACAATGAGCAGGTCGAGGGGAAGTCACAGAGTGCTGGAGGAATACACGTCGAGGAAGCAGAGAAGAAGAAGATGCATGATAAGTTGCGTAGTCTCATGGGCAAGTATAAGGAGATGGCCAAGAAGATGGGGACATCGTCCTCGGTCAAACAACTACTTAACAACACAGACTTGACCTACAGCACGGAGGTGATGGCCATCCCATTCCCTCCAAGATTCAAATTTTCATAGATTGAATTGTATGACAGGTCCCAAGACCTTGTTGATCATTTAGAGAAATTCAAAACACATATGACTCTCCATGGGTTCCCTGGGGAGATAGCATACCGAGCCTTCTCCTTTTCTTTGAAGGGAACAACGAGAGGAAGGTTTGGAGCATTGCAATTGAGGTCAATTGGCAATTTTCAAGTGTTGGCCAAGCTATTTTGACACAGATCATGGCCAATAGAAGACATGACCAATAGTATACCTCCTAACCATCAAACAAAGGGAGGATGAGAGTTTGAAGGCATACCTCAAGCAGTTCAACAAGGAGCGGCTGACCACTGACAATCAGGATGAGAAACTTACGCTTGCCGCCCTTCCAGGGGCGTATGCCTCAAAGTCTATTCATGAAGGAATTAGCAAGGAGAAACCCAGCAACTCTGAGGAAGGGCAGACAAATTTTTGAACACTGAAGACATGCTCTAGGCCCTAACAGAATCGAGAAAGACTGAAATGGAGCAAGTGGACAAAGGCCCCAAAGGTTGAGAGGCAGAAAAGCATCAGAAAATGCTAGGCAAAGCCGATATGACAAGAAGTAGGAAGGACATGCGCCTTTTTGAGAATGGAGCTTAAGATTCGTTCATAACAATCTGAACATCCAGGCGGAAGGAGAGGCACTAACCCAGGTCGGGGAAGACCAAAGAAGAAAGGGGCATCGTTTCTACACCTACCATCAATCTGATAGTCACGAGGACTGTTATACGCTAAAGAAATGAATAGAGGAGATGAAGGGGAGTGGAGAGTTAGAGCAATTAGTTGCTCAACATTCAATGTCCAAGGACAACCTTTGGGCTAGAGAGCGGAGCGGCCTTGAAGGTTGCACCAAAGTGAAAGCCCCAAACGGCGGAGAACGACATGAGGGAATAGCCGAGAAGCACCTCGCACGACTGAATAAAATTCTCCAATAACCAAATCACCCTCTTTGTGTTTAATCCACTATGCTCACATAGCCTTACCACTGCTTCATATTCTTGATTCTCAGTCAAAACATCTGAAAATATTGTGGAGATAAGGGGTGAGTTATCAGCAACTTAGTAAGCAGAGAACATATACTAGTATATAAACATGAGCCATTTACAGAGTACAGAATGTAGAGCAAAACATTTTTAGTTCTAGAATGCAGAACAAAACATGTTATCAAAATATTAGAGCAACATTTTCAAAAGCATTCATATACAAAAGTCCTTTGACATATCATAACTGAACATCTCATATCAGAAGTATTATATCAGAACAGAGACCATGTTTAACCCCCGTTGTAGGGTTGTGCTATCCCTGGTAGTCAAATCAGGCAGTATCAGAATGTGAATCTTCCCCATATTCTTCTTGGAGCCATGAGTGTGCACAGAGGAGACCACGCAAAAAAATCACTCGGTTTTCAAAGTGGGTGCACTAAAAAATAGAGATGTTGGTACCAGCAATATAATAGAGGCCACATTTTTACACCCATAGTAAGGTCAAAGTAGAGCAGAAACAAAACTAGATATAGAATCAGAATGTCATGCCAAAGGTTTTCAGATGCCACATCGTATAAAAACAGAGTACAAAACATATTCAAATCATTTTCACATATTCAAAAATAAAATTAGAGCATCTTCATATAACTATGCACAAATTATCAGATTTCATAATCGCTCTTTTTATACAACAAAAAATTGAATGTCAAAAGTTGCTCATATCTACACCAGTCATGATAGATAATACTTTCTCTTTTATAAAACTTTCATGAGTAATGCAGAGCACATAACTGAGGTTGCTTTCGCATTTTTTTTCAAAACAAAACATCCATATTTTTCACAAATCAACCTCGGTCTATTTCTTTTTATGCAAAATCTAGTATAGGAATCCCATTTACCTAACTTTCGTATATTATCTACGTTTTGAGTTTGCACTCTAGCCAAATAACAATAACCTAAATCAGAAATTTAGTCCCTCACACATTAAAAATCAATACAAGCACAAAACTTAACTAATAGAAATTCCATAAGCCTACACTAGAATAAAATGAGCCTATAAGTAATTAAGTTTATAAACAGCCTAAACACCGCCATATCTAACAATCAACCAGCCCCCACTCACTCCAAACTTGTCTATTAAACACAAACATCATACAATCACGTGTCCAATATAGACAACCATGAATATCCATCTCCAATAACCAACATCAACCCAATAGCAAAAATTTAAACAAAACAGTCAACTCGAACAACCAACAAATAACCCAAACAACCACATCAACTCAAACAGTCAACATATAAACCCCATATAGCCAACGTATAACTCAAACCAACCTTGAAACTGCACCCACACAACCACACGACCAATAAGTTCTACCGTACAAATATAATTCATTAAAAAACTCCAGTGATCATGATTTATTTATATCGCACACGTAACGGAGCAACTGAGCCTATTACATTGAAGTATCATACCTAATATCGTGAGTTGGCTGGTAAAATGAGCGAGTGGAGCAACTTTGTCCAGGGACGTAAATACTGCCCTGTGAACCAGCAAACAACACTAGAATTAAGTTTTGTCTTTGGAAGTCTTATGCAATGGAATAACTCAACTCGAGCAAGCATAAAAGAAGTTTACCTAAGTGTGTAGCGGCGTAGATCATCTAGGGTAGTTAATTTTTAATCTTAGTGGAAGAGTGCTAGTGTGAACAAGAAGTCCAAGGGTTTTATGGGAAGATATGCAAAAGTTATTATAAATTAGAGAAAGATAAATACACTGGAAGATATGCACAAAATTTGCCAAGGGTTTACCAAAGTTGGTGAGGGAATTTTAGCAACTCCAAATAGTCGTGATACACGGCGGCAGAGGGGAAACTATCTGTGCAAAATTTCTGTGAGTGATAAGTTAGTGAGGGTGCATGGTGAGATAGTAAAAGAAACTAAAACAAAAATCAAATAGGCTCACCAATGTCGGACAAGAACAACGGCGTTGGCAACGACAACCCATGAAGTCTCAACAACTTTGGTTAAGGCTGAAGAGGTCACTCAAAAGTCGATCTACTTCACTAGTGGGCTAGTCGATTGAGCTAAATGAATTTGACCTCGAATACTTCCCGAGACACACAACGAAGGGCCTAGCTCTAGCAAACTTTGTAACTGAATTCATTGATTTTCCTGAAAAAGCCCCGGCCATGCCAGTAGGAAAGCCCTGACAGGATTGCGTTGATGGCTCATCCTGCCACATTGCTGGGGGGGAGTCCACATGGTAAGAAAATTGGGACAAGACTACCACTACACAATAAAGCTCGCCTTTAAAACTAATAATAATGAGGTCAAGTATGAAGCACCGGTGGTAGAACTCTTGATACCATTTCTCTTTGTTAAATTCTCAGCATCTCTGTTAACATATGCAATACAGTGGCTATGTTCTTCAGGAATATGTGAGAAAAGGTATATGCTCCATGAAATATGATGTCTATAGTTTTGGAGTTCTACTTCTACAAATCATAAGTGGCAAGAGGTATGCTTGTTATTATGGCATGAACGAGACATTGAACCTTTTTTAATACATATGTAACTTTATTAAACTTTCTTATAATTTAGCTTTTTGCAACTCAAAGACTTTCTTTTGAAATATAAAGATAGAGAACATTGGATTATTTCAGGCATATGAGTTATGGAGAGAAGATGAAAGCATGAGGTTTATGGATCCATCACTTGATGATTCATCTTTACCATGCAAACTTGTGAGATGCTTGCAATAAGCTTTGTTATGTGTCGAAGAAAATCCCATGGACAGACCAACAATGTTGGAAGTTTATACAATGCTTAAAAATGACAATGGACCTATTGCCACACCTCAAAAGCCAGCTTTCTCCATTAAAACTGATGAGAGTATGGGGAGCAGACGTTCTACATCACAGCAAAGAAGTTGTTCAGCTACAAGTTCACTAATTTCCCAAATAATACCAAGATAACCATGCTAGCTTTTGGTGGGAGACAATGTTGACTAAAGAGATATTTGTTTCTAACTTTTGTTTGTGTTGTCAATTGTTTGTAGGTTCAATAAATTTGGTTGTTTTTATTTCTTCCGAGTTCGATCTTGTGAACTATATGGTACTTAGTGCAATGTAAGGTTGGAATAACAACTATAGTAACCAGTCGTACATGTACCCATATGGACCCATCTCTGGATGATTCGTACACTAGTTTCTTCATGTTGAGATGCCTGCAAATTGCTCTTTTATGTGTCCAAGAAAATGCAATTCTACTACCCAGCATTGGCCACTAGGCGTACCGCCTAGCACAAATTCATCTTCATATTTTTTTAAATTTTTTGTTCACATTTCTTTTTATCATTTTTTAGGAATATAAAAAAAATTTAATACACTAATAGTTACTTCCTTAACTATTAACTAAAAAAAAATTAAAATATAGATGGTTTCAAAATGAGATATCAAAATTAAGTATCAAAGTAGCATTTTCCTTTACCTAAAATAATTTTGAGACCTTATCTTTTACTTTTACTTTTACTTTTACTTTTACTTGCCTATTAGAATCTATACCTTTTTCCAATATAAAATTAAAAATAAATAAATAAATAAATCTATACCTTTCCTTGCATTGAATACATCTCTATCTTTTTGGGTAGGTACATTGACAAACATATAAAACCATCAAAGTTCTAACAGGGGGACTTTTAATTTCAATATAAAATCTCCCCCACTTTTCAGAATGACGAAACCAGCACTGCAGAGACATTTCAAAATTTTGGCAAGCCATAGCTTTCTGCGCATCCTTTCTATTGTTTACACCTTGTTCATTTTCATTACTGATAGAAGTACTGCCATGGCTGCCTCGCGGCTGCCGCCGGTGGTCAAAGCTGGTTATTATCCTTCATGGGTTATGGATGATTTGCCACCTTCAGCCATAAACACCTCATTGCTCACCCATGTATTGTATGCTTTCCTTGTGCCCAACAACGTTACTTTTGGGTTTGACATCTCAGATTCGACGGCCATGATCCTCTCAAACTTCACCACCACCCTTCATCAAAAGAATCGCCATGTGAAGGTTCTTTTCTCCATCGGTGGAGGAGGTCTTGAGCCAGACCCTTTTGCTGCCATGGCCACCAAAGCCTCGTTTCGGCAAGTTTTCATAGATGCAACTATAGGAGTTGCACGTAAATATGGGTTTGATGGGTTTGACCTCGATTGGGAATTCCCTGAAAGCCCAACAGCAATGAATGATCTTGCCCTCTTACTTAAAGAGTGGCGACAAGCAATCCGCATGGAGGCTAAGATGACAAATAGGTCTCCGCTATTGCTCACTGCCGCCGTCTACTATTCGGCGGAATTCTTAATATACGGCAGCCGCCGCTCTTATCCAGCGGCTTCAATCAGGAATAACTTGAACTGGGTCCATGTGATGTGTTTCGATTATCATGGATCATGGGACACTTCCGCCACAGGGGCCCATGCTGCATTATTTGACCCAAAAACTAATCTAAGTTCAGTCTATGGGATTAAGTCGTGGCTCAAGGCGGGAGTGCCCGGAAACAAGCTGGTTATGGGTTTACCACTCTATGGAAAGACATGGAAGCTCAAGGATCCAAAGTTGCATGAGGTTGGATCACCTTCCGTTGGCGTCGGTCCCGGAGATGAGGGTGCGCTGACTTACTCACAGGTGGTGGAGTTTAATTGGTGGACCAAAGCCACCGTGGCACATGACGTGGACACTGTTTCTGCCTATTCTTATACAGGGACATCTTGGGTCGGGTACGATGATGCCCTATCGACAACAGGAAAGGTTCTGTTTGCTCAGGCACTTGGACTTCGTGGGTACTTCTTTTGGGCACTTGGCTACGATAATGATTGGACAATAACCGGACAAGGTATCTTCTTTTACATGAATACAATCTTATATGCAGCCATTTTTTCCATCACTACAATATGGAGTGTTGACATTTTTATGAACTCTTTGACATGCAGCTTCAAGTTCGTGGATCCTTGACAAATGATTATTGTTTGGCCTGCTTTCGATTGCAGAGCGAGTACCCGTTGAGTAAAATTTCATGCAGCCATACTGCCATCGTATTTGTCGTAAAATAAAACTACAGATTTCCAGCGGAATTCTTGTCAATGACATCTACGTTCTTTCCTCTGTTTGGTGTCCAAATTTATTCAAGTATCAGATTTCAGCTTCATTGCGTGTTGTAATCTAAGAACATTGGGGTCCATTTATTTTCCTTGACACGCTTTTCACATATCCTCATAGAGATTGAGAAAGGGCTTTCAAACTGTGCTGAGAATCAATGATATCTTACACGTTACATAAAACAAGTGAGTTATTTTGTTCAGGCACATAGATTCACACTCGTTTGGATAGTGAGATGATATGAAATGGGATGAGATGGAATAAGATGGTTTTATATGAATTAAATAAAATATTATTAAAATATTAGTTTAGAAAGGTTGTACGAGGAGTGCATTAAAATATATGGATATAAATAAGCTCTAGGTGGTTTTCCAGTACTGATTGGCTACTTTATTTTTATTTGTCGATTGCCGTTCACTTTCCTTTTTTTTTTTTTGGGGGGGGGGATTGCCGTTCACTTTGAGTATTCATTCCGGTGTCTTTTGTATATGAGATAAAGAAAATAAAAGAAAAGAAAAAGTGGGTCGATACTTTTGTGAGTTTTCCAAATAAAAGAGTGTTTGGACTTAACCACTTGTGTAGAGTTGGTTCGGACTATACGACGATCAGTTTAATGATAAGAAGAGATGAGATGAGTTGAAAGCCTCCCTCAATCCAAACATGGTCTTAGACTTTGATGAAATCTGACCATCTGCGGTAAGTGTACTCAGTCCATTCAAGATCTCCATCACATTTATATCCGCTTACAATATGCGACATTGAGATGGTTTCCCATTGGCATTTTGGATGTTACTATTAGTCAGAATTGAATCTCTTTGCAATTTAAAAAAAAAAACTAGCCAGTTCCACTGTTTATCTGATCTCTTGTGTTTCGCCCCCTCCTATTTCATGAGACCAATGCTAAATTTCAAAACCAAGAAGGAATTATGCCTTGGACAATAAGCAAACTGAAATAATAGCTCAATATCGTGAATAATTAAATTGCTGATTGTAGGGAATTGACAAAAGCTAATACTGATTCAATTGCAGCTCCTCCAGGTTCCATCTCCTAATTTTGTTAACTTTGTGCTAACAGCAAGCATAAGCTTATGCTTCATATCAATTAGACTAGAGACTAATATTTCTAGATTGATGTAACTCTGAATGGGTCACAATGGTTTTGAAAGGGTGTTTTTATCTCCATCCATTGGATCCGAAGTGGTTAATTAAAGCCCAATGAATCAGGCCGTTAGCCCTGACAGTAAGGAGTATATTATAAACTCGTCGTCAAAGGATCACACTTCTCGGTCATGGATTAATATGGTAACCGCCATGAATAACTAACCGAAGATTTTCCTGCCAAAGGGAGGAGCGAGATATTCACCCGAGTATGGAAATTCTTTCCTATATAGATTTAAATCCTGGTCCTAACAATTACGACCCCCGAAATTGAAGGAGAACATCATGCTGGTACTTGATCTTCTTCATCATCTAAAATCACGCCTATATAAAGGGCCAACACTGGCAATCCAAGATAACTTTCTCTCAGAATTTTCATAAAAAATTTCTTTACCCTCAATTCTGATTTTGGCATCAGAGGTGTATCAAGCACACCGGGCCACCACGCTTCTTGATACTGGTTAATTGGGTCATTTAGCTTTCAGGTGCGAAACATGTCTTTGACAGTGACGCTGTCTGTGGGATCAATTTTCCTGTGACGTATCAACGTGCCTTTCGCATGCCTTCTATCACACATCTCCAAGCAACACACGATCAAGAGGCCACCTCGATAAACATGGAGGGACGATTTGTTAAGATGGAGGAACGGTTGAAGAAAATGACTTTGGTGATGGGTGAGTCTCCAATGAGAAAATGAAGTTTTGATGAGAAGAAACGCCGACCATAATGAGCAGGTCGAGGGGAAGTCACAAAGTGCTAGAGGAATGCACGTTGAGGAAGAAGAGAAGAAGAAGATGCACGATAAGTTGCGTAGTCTCATGGGCAAGTATGAGGAGATGGCCAAGAAGATTGGGGCATCGTCCTCGTTCAAACAACTACTTAACAGCACAAACCTGCCCTATAGCATGAAGGTGATGGTCATCCCACTCCCTCCAAGATTCAAATTTTCGTAGATTGAATTGTATGACGGGTTCCGAGACCCTGTTGATCATTTAGAGAACTTCAAAGCACATATGACTCTCCATGGGTTCCCCAGGGAGATAGCATGTCGAGTCTTCCCCTTGAATTTGAAGAGAACAACGAGAGGAAGGTTTGGAGCATTGCAATTGAGGTTAATTGGAAATTTCGAAGTGCTAGCCAAGCGGTTTTGAGACAAATCATGGCCAGTAGAAGAACATGACCAGCGACATACCTCCTGACTGTCAAAGAAAGGGAGGATGAGAGTTTGAAGGCATACCTCAACTGATTCAACAAGGAGCAGCTGACCATTGACAATCAGGATGAGAAAATTACGCTCACCGCCCTTCTAAGGGCATATGGCCTCAAAGCCTGTTAATGAAGGAATTAGCGAGGAGAAACCAAGCAACTCTGAGGAAATTCATGGATAGGGCAGACGAATTTATGAATGTTGAAGACATGCTCTAGGCCTTAACAGAGTTGAGAAACACTGAAATAGAACAAGTGGAAAAAGGCCCCCAGAGGTCGAGCGGCAGAATAGCATAAGAAAATGCTAGGCAAAGCTGATATGACAAGAAGCGGGAAGGACATGCGCCTTTTTGAGAAAGGGGTTCAAGATTCATTCATAAAAATCTGAATGTCCACCCAGAAGTTGAGGCACTAAACCAAGTCGAGGAGGACCAGAGAAGAAAGGGGCATCGTTTCTACACCTACCATCAATCCGACAGTCACGAGGACTATTACACGCCAAAGAAATGAATAGAGGAGATGAAAGGGAGTGGAAAGTTAGAGCGATTAGTTGCTCAACATTCAATGCCCCAGGACAACCTTTGGGCCAGAGAAGGGAGCGGCCTTGAAGGTCGCACCAAAGTGAAAGCCCTAAGCGGTGGAGAACGACATGAGGGAACAACCAAGAAGCATCTTGCCAAAACCTAGGTCGCAACAATCACCCTTGGGCGACATCCATACTATAGTAGGGGTTCACCAGAGGGGGACCCACTGCATCTAGTCAAAAAGCACATGCTTAAAGGGCGAGATTCAAGGAGGTGTACTCGGCGAGCAGACCTCCCAAGCAGCCAAAGTATAGGAACTCGGCAAGCATATCTTTTTTTCAAAGAAGAATGTGAGACCGCCAACTAAACCACAAGGAGTATCCTAATTGACAATGGGAGTTCAACAAATATCCTGTTCTGGGATTCCATTACCAAGATGGGTATTGATCTCAGTAGACAACATCATGCCATTACAGGGTTTCACTAGAGATGCATTACAATTCTTGGGCGCCATTTCCCTGGCCTTAATAGCAGGAAAGAGAGTGTTCATTATTACCACCATGTCCTGTCGTCCTACAATACCATACTGGGGCACCCAACCTTGAACAACCTTAGAGCTTTCATGTAACACCCCGGTCCCGGAGGTCCAGGGAGTTAGCTCCTGTTACCTAAAATCATCTCTCAACCATATAGTCATAGACTCAGATTCGAATGAACCCAATAAACAATGATAAGACCTCATTCATAATAGATTGAGGAGTGTACTACTACAAAGTCATACCATTCGGGCTAAAGAATGCAAGGGCAACGTACCAAAGGCTCGCGAACCGTTAAAAAAAAAAGATCGGCCGCAACATGGAGGTTTATGTCAACGACCTATTGGTCAAGAGTAAAGACCCAATACAACACTTGTTCAACTTAAGGAAAGCCTTTGTCATGTTATGCTAGTACAAGATGAAGCCAATCTAGAGAGAGGAAAGTTCTTAGGCTTCATAATTTATGAGAGAGGAATATAGGCCAATCTAGAGAAAATTAAGGTGATCATGGAGATGAAGCCTCCTTGCAACATTGGCGCTGCACAGAGATTGACCGGTAGAGTAACGACACTGAATAGATTTGTGTCCAGATCTATGAATAAGTGTCTACCCTTTTTCAAGGCTCTACGCAAAGCACAATCATGGAATGATGATTGCGATTAGGCCTTCCAAGAGTTGAAGTGGTACCTATCCAACCTACGGCTACTGAGTCAAGTGGAGCAAGGGGAGGTCTTGTACGTGTACCTGGCAGTTTTACCCCATGCAGTCCCAACAACTTTGGTCAAGGCTGAAGAGGTCACTCACAAGCGATCTATCACACTAGTCATGCCTTCCAAGGGCAGAAACAAGATACCCATGAATGGAAATGCAGGAATCCACGCTAGTAACAGCTACCAAGAGTTTGTGCCCATATTTTTAGGCCCACCCTATCAAAGTCTTGACGGAGACCCCTTTGAAGAAAGGGTTGCAAAGGCCAAATGCGTCTGGTTTCTTAGTGGGCTAGTTAATTAAGCTAAATGAATTTGATATCGAATACCTCCTGAGACAAGCAACGAAGGGCCAGGGTCTAGCAAACTTTGTAGTTGAATTCATTGATTTTCTCGAAAATGCCCTGGTCATGCCAGTAGGAAAGCCTTGGCAGGTTTTCGTTGATGGCTCATCCTTCTGCATTGGTGAGGGGAGGGGGGTAGGAGTCCACATAGTGAGCAACTTGGGACAAGAGTACCATTACACTATAAAACTCGCCTTTAAAACCACTAATAATGAGGTTGAGTACAAAGCACTAGTGGTAGAACCCTCGATACCATTTCGCTTTGTTAGATTCTTATTATCTCGATTAACATATGCAATACAGTGGCTATGTTCCTCCGAAATATGTGAGAAAAGGTACATACTCCATGAAATATGATGTCTATAGTTTTGGAGTTCTACATCTGCAAATCATAAGTGGCAAGAGGAATGCTTGTTATTATGGCATGAAGGAGACATTGAACCTTCTTGAATACGTATGTAACTTCATTAACTTTCTTATGATTTAGCTTTCTGTAACTCTAAGACTTTCTTTTGAAATATAAAGATAGAGAACATTGGATTATTTCTGGCATATGAGTTGTGGAGAGAAGGTGAAGGCATCAGGTTTATGGATCCATCCCTTGATGATTCACACCTCAAAAGGTAGCTTTCTCCATTAAAACTGATGAGAGTATGGGGAGCAGTTCTACAACACAACAAAGAAGTTGTTCTGGTACAGGTTCACTAATTTCCCAAATAATACCAGGATAACTAGGCTAGCTTTTAGTGGGATACATGGTTTACTAAAGAGATATTTGGTTCTAACATTTGTTTGTGTTGTTAGTTGTTTGTAGGTTCAACCAATTTGGTTGTTTTTATTTCTTCTGAGTTTGATCTTGTCAAGTATATGATACTTAGTGCAATGTAAGGTTGGAATAAGAACTATATATAGTAACAAGTCATACGTGTACCCATATGGACCCATCTCTAGATGATAGACTAGTTTCTTCATGTAAATTGTTGAGATGCCTGCAAATAGCTCTTTTATGTGTCCAGGAAAATGAAATTGATAGGCCAACCATGTTGGAGGTTGCTTCAATCCTAAAGAGCGAAAGCCCTGCTTTTACATTCCCTAAATTTCCTACCTTTTCTATAAAAAGAAACGAAGATGAGGAAAACAAATCTAAATTGAAGATAGAAAATTGTTCCATCAATGAAACAACAATCTCCAAAATGGTTGCTCGATAATTAATCATGCATGGAGGTACTCCTTCTGATATGTAGTTTCATAATGTGGGTGTTAATGTCGTGTTTCGCATACCTTTGGGCAGGATTCTAGCAACTCGGTTTTCGGGTTTGCGCCTGCACACTTAAGCACACATGAAGAATAGGAGGCCTTGGTGGTGGCCTATGAGACTCCAATGTCAAATTCAGTATATCTCCTTCATAGTTTGTGCGTAAGCTTATATGGATTAGAAAGAGTTCTTCGTACCTAGGGATCTACTTTTATACTAGGTTTCGGGTGGGAATAGCCCATCCCTGACTTTGAGAAATCTATGTCATTTCCACTGTTCATTTGTTAGAATCATTTAATGCGGTGTGACTTCTGGGGCGATGTCATTAATGAGGCGCGTAGTCTATGTAGTGGTGCCATTAATGCATATTGACTTATTGACTCACTTTATCCTGTAGGCGTTCCCTGTTAAGCCTCTCCATGCCCGCTATAAGAAGATCAAGGATTCTCTAAATTTCTCGCGTACCTACTTGTGCAGGTTTTAGAGAGCATGGTGTCATCGGGATGGTGTCAGGGCAACGAGTCACATCTACCCCTACCGTCCGCTTTCTCTATGCGTGGATTGCTTTAGGGGTGAGTTTTGCTCGTGGGCCGAGTACTTTGCAAAGGCCCACTAACTTCTTTGGAGGAGGGTTGTTTGCTTCGATTTGGATTGACCAGGCTCTCTGACTTACTTCCCTAGTGTTCCCTCGTGGGTTTGCATTAAGAGTCGATAGGGGAAAAAACAACCTTACAGTTATCCCGCCAATTCCTTTTTTCCTTTGTCTTCATACTATATACTTTTCCGTTGTCTCTGTTGTTGAGATCTTCTACCCTAGAAATGGGACGTTATTACTCTCCCAACTCTTCTACTTGTAAGGTTCTTGACTCAAGATTATGCCCGTAAGGCTTTTTTGTTATTTTAATGATGTCGGGCGATAGTTCTCCTCCCAAATTTATTAGCACGTTTTCTGATGGTTAGATTTTGCACTTGATTACGTCATTTTAGTTCTCTCAGCATTGATGGTGTCAAGCGGTTCCTTCTCTCCAAGTCGCATTGCACAGTACGTGCTGTAGTATGCATCCACGTCTTGCCAGCTCTGTTGTACATGTGCATTCCCATGACTTTGGGATGCTAATCGCCGCTACCGTTTATTTAAATTTCCCCTTTTGTCATTGGCCCTCTTTTTGGCCTTTCTCTTTCATTCTTTTACATTTTTACCCTTCCTTTCCTAACAACTAGACTCCTCAGACTTCTTTCAAGGCACCATTTTGTGTTACCACATTGCATCGTGTCGCACATTTCACGGGATCTGAACACATTTGTATCTCCCGTTCTGCCACGTGGGTACGAAAGGGCAACCATCACTTCCCCTTTATGTAAACACGGCTCTGCCTTTTTTTTTTTCCACCTTTTGCAGGTCCTCCTCTCTTTCTAATCTAGCATTCTCGCACTCTTTGCTCGACTCCCCTTCCTTTCCGTTGCCTTTCTCAACTTCAATCTCTTTGGCCCCCAAGAAGACTATTCAACCCAAGATTCTCGGGAAACTGGACCAGCTCAAGGTTCGCACTGTGAAGAAATTCTACATCAGACATAACTAGAGTTCAAACGTCATCCCAAAGTTCTTATCGTCACTAGCTTCCACCTTTCATGTCCCGGAGAAGGTGGTTTTTAAGGTTCCTAGGCCTCGTGAGGGGGCCTTCGATGATGAGGGTTTTGCTTTGAAGGTTGCCCTCTTCCCCAGCATGTTCTCTTGTGGGCTAGGGCTACCCTTCCCTTGTCCTGTTCTCGACCTACTAGATTGCCTCACATTGGCTCCCTCTCAACTCCACCCAAATGCTTGGAGGATCTTAATGTGTTGTTGCATCCTCTCGCAACGAGCTTGGTCGAAGTCAAACCCAGAGCACGAGTTGCTCTTGACTCATAACCTTATAAAGCGTGAGGGGAATATTTGCAGTTTCATGGTGATGCACACCTTCATTTCTCTGGAACCACGCTATCACAAAGTCAAGGATTGGGCTCCCAAGTTTTTCTTCATGTCCGGCAATGGATTGAGATTTTTGGTTGGGCAAGTGAATAGCCACGAGTTCCCCATTCGGGCCATATGCGAGGTGGTTCCTGACGACAAAGAGGTACAGTCGAAGGGCTCTCCCTAGGAGCTACATCGTATTGCTCTGGTCAGAGAATGGGTACAGAAAGACCCAGTCGATGTCCTCTTGGAAGCTCTCCAATTCAAGAAAATATAGTTGAAGGTCGACAGATTTATTAAGAAAGTTAGATCGTGGTAGGCCTCTTATCAACTCACGGAAACCCGTAGTTTTATTTTTGTTGGGAAGCTTAGAGCATTGGCAATGGACTAGCCATTACCAAGTCCAAGTCCAAAATTTAGCATTTTTTGAGTTAAAATCCCTACATTGGACTAGCCAAAAGGAAATTTTCTTAACTTTGAGCTACAATGAATTTCTCTCCTTGGTCAATGTTGGTGAGCTACTGTTTAAGGATCAAATATTTATTTTATTCTTTCCGTGCAACTACCCCTCTCTCTTTCCCTCGTATTTTCCTTTTTCTGAAACTCTTCTCTCCATCTTCTCTCAATTCTCTCCCTCTTCTCTCAGTTTTTCTTTTCTCTCCATCTTCTCTCCCTCTTCTCTCTGTTTTTTTTTTTTTTTGAAACTCTTCTCCTCTTCTCTCTGTTTTTCTTTTTTTCTGAAACTCTTCTCCTCTTCTCTCCGTTTTCATTTTCTCTAAAACTCCTCTCCCTCTTCTCCCTCATCTCTTTGTTTTCTCTCTTCCTTGGCTTGGCTCAACGACGCAGCACTCTCTCTCAGTTTGGGTTTTGCCACTACTGAAGCTTTATTTGGGTAAGCTTTGTATTGAATATTTTGAGTATGAAATGGGTATGAATTTGTGAAATGGGTATCAATCTATTGTGCGATGGATGTTTCTTCATTTTTAAGTATGAAATGTTTGTGCATTTATCGTTGCTAATTTCCTCAATCTCTACTACGACCCTGACGACACCAACAATCTTCGTGCCCCTCTCAACCCTAACCCCACCTCAAATCTCAAAGAACCATCTCGCAATCCATAGCCCACTATTGTTGCTCTTTCTTCTTGTTCCAATCCTATCAAGGCTGTTTGATTACATGCACCTCCGATTCATCACATCTTTCATTACCCCCTGCTTTTCTCCGGTATTTCTCTGCTTTTCTTCATATCTTTTGCATTGTTCTGGGAACTGTTTGATAAATGGTAGAAATGATAGGTAAACCAATATTAGAAGGCACCAGTCAGCACCTTACTGATAGTTGATGGTAGTC
The DNA here is from genome assembly GCA_003123785.1 of Pterocarya stenoptera. NCBI lineage: Eukaryota > Viridiplantae > Streptophyta > Magnoliopsida > Fagales > Juglandaceae > Pterocarya > Pterocarya stenoptera. The sequence goes on from QEOT01002891.1 coordinate 449,908, forward strand.
GCCAGTGATATTATTAGCCGTAGAATTGCTTTGTCGACGTAGATTATCATTGCTTCTTTTCTTTCTTAGTATATCTACCTGTTTCTGACTAGACAAACTGGCAAGTTCGGTGGATATCCTGAAATTGTAATAGAAAAATTAATTGTCAATAATAAGTCCACGGGATAATAATAATAATAAATTTCTTGGAAAAAATTAAAATGAAATACTTGGGAAGAGAAGTTATAAAAGTAACAAAGTAATTTTCATTAACCAACTAGATGATCTAGAACATTTTTTTCCAATTTCTTATGACATCCCCATCGCTTTAAACGTTATCAGATGTAGAGAAGTTGTTTCCTTCACTAGATGTTACCATCTTCACTAATTTTAAATTAGTGTGGCCTACACATGGCTGTATTGACAAAAAATCGTGATAGCCATGAGAGGTAAGTCATGCACCAATTCAAACATCAGTTAGGTAAGGAGAAATATTATGGGATATAGTAACTCATAAAATAGCTTGAACAAATAATAGTAACTCATAAAATAGCTTGAACAAATACTTTCGTAAATGCTTGAGCAACAACAAAAAGTACACCAAGCATATTGTTTGCCATAATTCTATGAAAAAAAATTGTCTTCATTCTTCAATTTTACTCCTTAAATATTGTTAGATGAAGGTAATGCTATGACCTGCTATGGAATTTGTTTCATATATATCTATATGATTTGCTAATTTGCTGCTTTGTATAACATGATTTGCTATTTTGTTGGACTTGAAAATTTTTAAACTTTGCTCACTCCTTGAAAATGTAATATTTTTCAAGGATGGACACAAATTGATGATTGACCCCTTGTCACCGCTCTCTTACAAAGTGAAGGAGAATGTTGTATTAGCACCCCAACGCAACATTTTAATGTTATGGTCCAAGCAACCAACAATGACGGTGAAAAAAGGCATCCTCCAAAAAAAGTTCAAAGGGGTGCATCTTTCACTACAGAGGAGAATAACCTCGTCGTAGCTTGGCTCAACATTAGTATCGATGTGATAAAGGGTACTGCTCAAAAGTCCACTCAAATGTGAGACAAAATTTTAAAATTTTATTATGAATATAAAAAATCGAACACTGTGAACCATTATGTAGCCTCTTTGATGAATGGGTGGTCCTTGATTCAAAAATACACAAATAAATTTTCTGCATTTTTAACACAGGCAGAGTCATTGCACTCGAGCGGTGCAATGGAGCAAAATAAGGTATGTAGCATTTTCCTTTGATTATGCAATTATGTAGGACTGATTTATGAACTAACAATATTCTTTTACCTTTGCAGATTAAGAAGGCAAAAATTTTGTACAAAGATGGAGAGGGCGAGCTTCACAGTGGAGTACTGACACCAACCAAAATGACAGCAACACTTCTCCACCCTTGGTACGAGGAGAAGGCCACAAGAAAAACTACACGGTGAAGTTCCTGCTTACATAGTGGAGGAGAACATGGAGGTTCTTGCTGAGAGACTTTTAGGCAAAAAACCGAGAAAGAAAGGGAGAGAAAGCAAAAATCGATGGAAGGCAAAGATACTAAGATCAACATTGTCTTATCTAAAATGACGGAGTATAGAGCCATATGCATGGAAAAGTGGAGAAATTTTGTGTTCAAGGTAGATCGCGAGATTTGCAACAAGTTCGAGGCAAAGATGATGAGACTAGATCTTGTTGGCATGAATGCCATGCAGTAATTCTGTAATATTTAGCAAGCAATTTTTGAGGCATCGAAATCCCATTCCGGAGGTACATATACATCTCCATCGACACCTTATGGAGGTGTCTAACTTCTAATGTTGGTAATTTTACATTTTATTTTGATTTTAGTGGCTGTCCAGCCATATGTGGGCTGGATAAACACGTGGCTAGGTAGCAACTAAAGATGTCAGATGTGTGTATGGACTGTGTTAGTATTTTGTGGACTGTATTGGTATTTGTATGGACTGTGTTGATATTTTTGTGGATTGTGTTGGTATTTTTGTGGACTGTGTTGGTATTTATATGAACTGTGTTGGTATTTTTGTATGAACTGTGTTGGTATTTATATGGATAGTGTTGGTATTTTTGTATAGATTGTTTTGGTATTTTTGTGGACTGTGTTGGTATTTTGTGGACTATGTTGGCGCCATGTGTTGCTCAATACTAATATTTTTTTACAATATAAAGAATCTAATGTTGAGGATACTAATTTTTATTTATTTGCTAGTATTTATTCAATACTACTTTGACTTTTGGAATTTTGAAAGGTAAAACATACATGGCATTAGCTGGTAGAATTTTTTATTTATTCTACTGATTGTGAATATTGATGAATTAGATGCATTTTTTCTACAAAGGAAAATACAAAGCATGCAAATCTAGGAAATATATGAGAGAGAGAGAGAGAGAGAGAGGGAGAGAAGCACTACATTATAAAAAAATAAAATATATGAAGTGTATTTGTCAAATATTATTAAAATATATGAAGTATATTTTCACAATATAAAAAAAAATTCTCAAATATATTAAAATATCTAATAATGTATTATTATTTTAACTTTAAGATAGCTAGTCTAATGTGAAGTCACCTAGCCAAAATTGTTGTTATAGCCAAAAGTTGAGATTCTAGCCAAACTTTAGACTTGGCAATGGCCAATGCTCTTAAAGCTTTGAAAAACAATCTGAGAAAATGAAATTTGGAAGTCTTTGGGAACATTAATGACCGACATCTCCATTTCTTTCAAGAGCTGTAGCAATTTGATGATAAAGAAGTGGATGGTGCTCTTTTGGAGGATGACAAAGCAAAGAAAATGATTATAGTAGCTGAGCTAGAAAAATACTCTTATGGGGGAAATCTTTTAGAGACAAAAATCTCCGACCCTTTGGTTGAAGGAAGGGGATAAGAGTACAAAATTTTTCCATAGAGTTGCTAATTCCCATCGTAGAAACAATGTCATTGAGGTTCTTCATTCGAAAGGCAGTGTTTTGATGGATAGAGTTGCTATCAAGAACCACATTGTCCGCTTTTATGACAAGCTTTTAATGGAGCAATATCAATGGAGGCCCAAGGTAGACGGACTCGTTTTCAATTCAATTAATCAATCAAGTGCGGCTTGGTTGGAGTGGTCCTTTGAAGAGGACGAGGTGCTTAGCGTGCTTAAAGGGATGGATAAAGACAAAGCATCGGGCCCAAATGGCTTCACAATGGCATTCGTTCAAACTTGTTGGGACATTGCCAATGAGGATCTCATGAAGGATTTTCTCGAGTTTCACTCTTTTATGAAATTTGAGAGAAGTCTTAACTTCTCTTTCATCGCCTTATCCCAAAATGGGCGAGGTCGGTGGAGGTGCAAGATTTCATCCCATAAGCTTGGTAAGTGGGGTCTACAAGATCATCTCAAACGTTCTTGTTAAGCAACTAAGCGAAGTTATGGGGAAACTCATCTCGAAATCACAAAATGCTTTTGTTAAAGGAAGACAAATTCTAGGCTATGTTCTTATTGCTAATGAATGCTTGGAGAATAGAGCTAGAGACGGCATCCCAGGTATCTTGTGTAAATTGGATATGGAGAAGGCGTTTGATCAGGTGAACTGAGATTTCTTGTTGTATATTCTTGGTAGGCATAGTGTAACAACTCGTATTTTAGTGTATTTTTAATGAAGGATTATTTTAATTAATTTAAAAAATGATTCTCTGTTTTAAAATCTTGGGGGTTTTATTATATTATTTTTATAATATTTTTTAAGTTGTGAAAATGATTTTTATGGATTTTCTTAATATTATTTACTGTTTTGCATTTAAAGTGATCTTTAATTTAAATTGCTTTATTTTTTGGTTTTAAAATTATTATTGTTTTAATTAAGTCTTTCATTGCGTTTAAATTATTTTATTTAGTTTGCAGTTTTATTATCCTTTTTGTGGGATCAGTTTCGAGACCCCAAGATGAAAAGACTGGATTTCTTTTTTTTTTTTCTCTTTTTCTTTTATTTTCTTCCTTTTTCTTCTTTTCCCCTGCTCCCTGCCCGCGCGACCCAGCCTCTTCCTCCCTCTCTATCTCTCATCCGTTCCTTCCTCCGCCCCAAGCCCCGCCGTGAGCCACGGCCGGATCTCACCGCCCAGCCCGTTAGCTTCCTCTCCTTCCAGCAAGCTCACTGCCACCGACCACCATCTCCCACGCTCCCTCACTCTCTCTCTTCGCCGTGTAAGCCCGTTTCGGCCTATAAGCTCCAGCGCCGCCGTCGCTCCACCTCCGGCCACCACCTGTTTACTACATCATCACCGGCCCTCTAGCAACCCAATGGACCTAACCCCAGCCCCGATCCGTCACCGATGAAGCCCAGCCGAGCTCATCTCTGATTTAAGCTTTTTAGCTTTCCACCGCCGTTTCGGCCGCCACCCATGGCCAACCGTCACTTCCACTAGCTTCACCACCTTCCATAGGCCCTACCCTACCGTTCCCAAGTCTTCGTTTGACCCCGTTGGAATTTGGGTTTTCACTATATTTCGGCCACAGTATTTTTACACTGTGGAGTTGCTGTTTTGGTGCTTCCAGCTCCTTCGTGATCCTCCTAAATTTATTTTAAAGTGCTGTAAGTATTTTTCCAAACATCTTTTAAGATTTTAATATATTTTTGCGCTAACTCATTTATTATTACTGTAATTGGTTGGTTGTGCCGGACTGAGTTCGAGGAGTTTTGGGAGTCGGGTGGATTGGAGATTGGAGTTGTGTTTGGTTATTGGATATTGTTGTTGGTCTGGTATATTGCATGTGCACGCATGTTCATATTTGTAAATTGAAAACTGAGTTTTCGTGTAATTGCATCATGTTCATGTGTTTATGAAAAATTGGGTTTTTATGTGATTTAAAGGAAAAGAGACTATAGGGATGGTGGTATAGTCCCGCCTACGATTCCCGCCTACAGTGTACGCGTAAAGATGGTGGTAGGCAGGGATGGTGGTGTTGTCCCGCCTGCGATTCCCGCCTACGGTGCACACCATAAAGATGGTGGTAGAATCCCGCCTGTGATTCCCGCCTACAATGCTCTATTGGGTTTTTGTGTTGTGTGGAAAGTAACTGTAGTGATGGTGGTAAGCAGGAATGGTGGTATAATCTCGCCTGCGATTCCCGCCTATGGTGTACGTGTAGGGATGGTGGTAAGCAGGGATGGTGGTGTTGTCCCGCCTGCGATTCCCACCTACGGTGCACACCATAAGGATGGTGGTAGAGTCCTGCCTGTGATTCCCGCCTACAGTGTCCGACAAATATTTTTATGTAAATCATTTTCTGGAAAAATGACGGATTATGTTTTTGGACCAAAAATGAGATTTTGGCGTGTGTTGGAAAATATTCATTTTTCGGGAAAAAATGATATTTTGGATCTGGTGCATAGTACATCATATGCATGCATGGTTGGTAGCATTAAATGTATTTTGATCTTGGAGATTGTTTGGATTATTACTTACCTGCGGTACCATTTTATGGTACTGTAGATTTTGGTGCAGATGAGGATGATGAGCCTTAGGGATCGGCTCCGTGGAGAAGTGGCATGTGGTTGCTGCTGTTTTGGATCATGGGATTTGTTTCCCATGTGTATATATTTAGCTTTTGCTGTATTTCTTGGATAACTGTTTAACTATCAATATACTTGTATTTTGGTAATTTTGTATATAAAAAAATTCTGGTACTTAATGACTTATTTATTATTAACCGCTGCATATTTATTGTGCACTATTTGTTTGTTGCACACACTTGGCACTTATCGTTGGGATGCGTGACCGTGTTGTCATCATCCTGACGTCGCGATTCCCGAGGCTTTTTGTATGTAGGAGTCGGGGCGTCACACATAGCTTCAGGGAAAGATGGAGTCAGTAGATAAAACATTGTATCACAACTGTCAGATTCTCCATTTTGACCAATGGCACTCCCGAAGGCTTCTTCAACAGTTCTCGAGGTATGATGGATGTGCTGAGTAAAATGTTCAAGGGGGTGGTGGACAAAGGCTTCATCTCAGGCTTCTCATTAGGTGGTTCCTCGCATGGTAGCATATCAGTTGCTAACATCCTTTTCACCGATGATACATTGATTTTTGTGGCCCAAATCCCGACCAGATTCGCTCCTTGAGAGCCCTCCTTCTTTGTTTTGAAGCTATCTTCGGTCTTAAAGTGAACTTATCAAAGCCCTAAATAGTTCCAATTGGCTCAGTTAATAATTTACACGAAGTGGCTGCCATATTGGGCTGCAAGGTGTCATCCTTGCCTATGAAGTACTTGGGATTTCCTTTGGGAACTCCACATAAATCCAATGCAATGTGGGATGGGATTGTTGAGAAAATCGAATGCAAACTGGTGGATTGAAAGTGAACTTACTTGTCTAATGGTGGTAGAACCACGCTTATTATGAGCACATTATCTAATCTTTCAATGTACTTTTTATCTTTGTTCCCTATGCCTGCAGGGGTGGCAAATAGACTGGAGAAAATTTTTCGTGAATTCTTGTGTGGAGGGTTAGAAGATGAGAAAAAAATCTCATTAATTAAATGGGATAAAGTCTGCACCTTTTTGTCTTGTGGTGGATTGGGAGTTAGAAAATTGAGAACCTTCAACAAGACTCTTCTGGGAAAGTGGCTATGACGGCACCATTAGGAAGGGGACGCTCTTTGGAGAAGCATTATCCATATTAAATATGGGAGCATTCGGGGGGATTGGTGCTCTAATGCAGTAAGAGGGGCCTATAGGGTGGGTGTCTAGAAATTCATTCGGAATGGATGGGAAGATAAACTTGGTAATTTCATATTTGAGGTGGGAAGGGGTATGCGAATCAGGTTTTGGCATGATATTTGGTATGGTTATGTGGTCTTGAAAAATGCTTTCCCCTCTCTTTATAGGAGTGCGTCAGATAAGGATGCTTCTATGGCTGGTAATATGAGCATCTCCACTGATTCTCTTCATTGGTCCGTGAGTTTTTCTAGAGTTGTACAAGGTTGGAAGGTGGACGACATTACTGACTTCTACAATGTCTTATATGTGCTAACAATGCAAGCTGGAAGGGAGGACAGACTATTCTGGACACGTATAGGGAACAAGAAATTTTTAGTCCGCTCTTATTACAAGGTATTGACGGTTCACCCCTCCAATACCTTCCCTTGGAAGAGCATTTGGAGGAGCAATGCTCCCCTCAAAGTTGCTTTTTTTGGCAGGATGGCATCCCATGGAAAAATATTGACTATCGAAAGCTGAAAAAGCGCGGCCTCTACTTAACAGATTGGTGCTTTATGTGTAAACACAACAGTGAATCAGTAGATCACCTGCTTCTCCATTGCGACGTAGTCAAGGTTTTATGGGACGACATCTTCACTAGGTTTGGTATCACATGGGTTATGCCTAGGAGGGTGATGGATTTATTGTCATGTTAGAGAGGGATTCGGGGCCACCATCACATTGCAGCTGTTTGGAAGGTGGTGCCTCTATGTTTACTGTGGTGCACATGGATTGAAAGAAATGATCAATGTTATGAAAATAGGGAATGCTCTCCGAATGGTTTTAGGGCCTTTTTCTATCACACCTTGTTGCTTTGGGCTTCATCTATAGTATTGAATGGAGCAAGTTTTAATGACTCTATGCAACTTTTCATAGTGAGTAGTTTGTAACTAGGCTCTTTCTTTTATACTTCCTGTGTACTTGAGCATTGCCTATTTACGTGGATTAATAAAACTTCTTACTCATAGAAAAAAAAAAAAAAAAAGATATCCATATTGTGAATGAGTATCCGGAAGTATTCCCTGAGGATTTTTCTAGATTACGACTAAAGTGAGAAGTGGAGTTTGTTATTGATATAGTTCCAAGCACGGCACCTCTTTCTAAGGCCCCTTACTGAATGGCACCATCTAAGCTAGCAGAACTCAAGGAGTAGTTACAAGATTTATTAGACAAGGGTTTTATCAGGACCAGTATGTCACCTTGGGGAGCTCCAATTCTATTCATGAAAAAGAAGGATGGGTCAATGAAGAATTGCATTGATTACAGGGAACTTAACTAGGTGACCATAAAGAATAAATGCCCGCTATCCCGCATAGAAGATTTATTTGATTAGCTTCAGGGCACTTAGGTACTATTTTCTAAGATTGACCTTCGATCTGGGTATCATCAACTGAATATTTAGGCAGAAGATGTGCCTAAGACAGCTATCAAATAAGCATCTTGGGAATTTGAGGAAGAGATGCGAGTCAAATACCCACATTTGTTTAATAGGAATCTTTATAACCAGTAGCAAATTTCGAGGACGGAATTTTTATAAGGGGGAGGATGTAACACCTAGGCCGCAGCCCAGGCCCAGGCCTACAATGAGGCAGCCCACGTGCAGAACGAGTCTGTGCAATGGGATAAGTATCGTAGGAGTATTGAAGAGCCTTAATTTGAAAACTCGGTAATTTTTCTTAGTTTGGTATTGTTGGAAGCATGTTGATTTTATTTTATTAGACCTTGTGGAGTCTTTATTATTATTAAATGTGTTCAAGGATTTTAGTGATGTTATTTTTTATGGAAGTATGTATAATTTTATTAAGGCGGTTTTACAAGTTGTGGAGTTGTTTTCATTGGTTGGGAGATGATTTTCAGGTAACATGACCAACAACCCGACCCTCTGGGTACGGGGTGTTACATGCATCATCAACCTTAATAGTTCGCCACTAATAACAATGGAAAGAACATATTTTTCCTTTTGTAAGCATGTCATCAAGAGATCTACAAATTATTTCCTTTTTCTTTATCATCTTTGGTTTCAGGCATAACTCTTTGCGGCAGAAGAGGTCTATTTGGGCCAGTAACCAATCCAGTAGCTGCTGAAAATCACGATAGCAGTGTTCCTCAACTGCAAGTATTCAGTCTTTCCAGCATCACAGAGGCCACAAACAATTTCTCAATCGCAAACAAGATTGGAGAAGGTGGTTTTGGCTCTGTCTACAAGGTAATGAGTGCTTCAGTGCTTATTCAATAAATAATTAACTAGAATACCACAAAAATTTTGTAGGTGAATTCTCTGATTCTAAGGTAAAAGCTAAAATGGCGAATGAATGTAGCCTACGTAGAAACTGTTAGCTAGTTCAATTGCCAGCTTTACATATAAAAAGGAAAATTCAGGCACTTGGATATCCAAGTCTTGAATGATTGGAAACTTGTTATAATCAGTCTAAACCAAAAAATCACCCAATGACCGTCCCACAAAGTAAAAGCAGGATATGATCGTGCGCTTGTGTATGTGTGAGTTTGGTTGTCAATGCCATCTTGGCACTATTTAAGAATTACAAAAAGAGCACGTATTTTCCTTATCCATTATGTTGATTGGTACTAATCCTGCTGCATTTGTGGAGTGTGAATACAGCCTTTGGGCAGGTGTGCTTTAGAGCTTGGGAAAAAAGCATCAACATTCCTAAGCCTATGACATATCAGCTGTTGCTATAGCTTAGAAGACATTGATAACCATGTGTTCAATTTTTCCAGGGCAAGTTACCTAGAGGACAGGAAATAGCTGTGAAGAGACTGCCCAAAACTTCTACTCAAGGACATGAAGAGTTCACTAATGAGGTTACTCTTACCGCGAGACTTCAACATGTAAATCTAGTTAGAGTGATAGGGTTCTGCATTGAGAATGAAGAAAAGATGCTAATCTATGAATACATGCCAAACAAAAGCTTGAATTTCTACCTCTTTGGTATGTCTTCCTTCTTTTGTTTTAATACTCTTTTATGTATCCATGACTCATTTAGCTTCCCTATTTCATGATCATAAACGAGTTGAATACTCAGGTTATGCTTGGATGTTTTATCTTATTTAAAATTTTCATCTCATCATATCTCATCATTACAACTTTTTCAAATTCCTATATAAAATATAATAAATAATTCAACTTTTTCAAATCCCAATACAACTTTTTCAAATTCCAATTTAACTTTTTCAAATCTTCAAACTAAAAAATAATATTTTAAACTTTAAAACAAAACACAAAATTCTTATCTCACATTCCAAACATATCCTCAAATTTAGTAAAAGGTTGTATGTCTATCATTTGCCTTCAGTAAGATATCTATCATTTGGATAGTGAAAGTGTTTAAGAATGTTTGTGAATAGTGTGAAAAAATAATAAAAAAATAATAATAGAATATTGAATTGTAGTAAAAAGTAGGTGAAAAATAAAAAATAGTAAAAAAAGTACGTGAAAAGTAATAATAAAGTAAAAAATAGTAATGAGAGTTTTTTTAGAGTACTTGAGGTACTCTCGGCTGCCAAACCAAGCTAAGGGTATTTAAAATGAGGGTATTTATGTAAAATAATATTACTTTAATAAATTACTTTACAAAAATGCTCCTAATTTAAAACATAGTTGTATAAAAGATTGTAGGTCTATCATTTTCCTTCATAAGATATCCTAGTTTGATACAACTCGCACTCAATCCAAAAAAAATAAAGAGGCGAGAAATTTAAGCACATGGGATCATTACAAGCCATGATTTTCTTTTCCTTATTTTTTTTTCCTGTGTTTGACTAGTATTATTGTGGGTAACCACTTGCTACTGAGGACTCAAATTTTCTGCAGATCCAATTGGAAGGCGCATCTTAGATTGGAGAAAACGTGTTCACATTATTGAGGGGATTATTCAAGGGCTTCTATATCTCCAAGAATACTCAAATTTTACTATAATTCACCGAGATCTCAAAGGTAGCAACATTTTACTGGACAAGGATATGAATCCGAAGATATCAGATTTCGGAATGGTTAAACTTTTTGGAAAAGATGAGCATGAAGCAAACACAGACAAGATTGTTGGAACATAGTAAATCTTCAACTTGCGTAGCTTTTCACAAGCGTTTCTCTTTGTTAAATTCTCAGCATCTCTGTTAACATATACAATGCAGTAGCTATGTTCCTCCGGAATATGTGAGAAAAGGTACATCCTCCATGAAATATGATGTCTATAGTTTTGGAGTTCTACTTCTGCAAAATATAAGTGGCAAGAGGAATGCATGTTATTATGGCACAAACGAGGCTTTGAAACTTCTCGAATACGTATGTAACTTCATTAAACTTTCTTATGATTTAGCTTTCTGCAACTCAAACACTTTCTTTTGAAATATAAAGATAGATAACATTGGATTATTTCAGGCATATGAGTTGTGGAGAGAAGGTGAAGGCATGGAGTTTATGGATCCATCACTTGATGATTCATCTTCGCCATGCAAACTCGTGAGATGCTTGCAAGTAGCTTTGTTATGTGTCCAAGAAAGTCCCGTGGACAGCCCAACAATGGTTGAAGTTTATTCAATGCTTAAAAATGACAATGGACTTATTGCCACACCTCAAAAGCCAGCTTTCTCCATTAAAACTGATGAAAATGTGGGGAGCAGTTCTCCATCACACCGACGAAGTTGTTTAGCTACTAGTTCACTAATTTCCCAAATGATACCAAGATAACCAGGCTAGCTTTTTGTGGGAGACATAGTTGACCAAAGAGATTTTTGTTTTTAACTTTTGTTTGTATTGTCAGTTGTTTGTAGGTTCAAACAATTTGGCTGTTTTTATTTCTTCCGATTTCTTGTCGAAGTATATGATACTTAGAGCAATGTGTAAAGTTGTTTATTTTTATACTTTTTCTAAAACTTGATTGTGAAGTTTTCTGAAATGGCATTCTTCTATTACAAAGGGAAGAATATAAATTGCTTCGGAATTCTTAAATTTTAAATTGTCAAGAATTTATTTATATGACCTTTCAAATTATTTTAAATTTAAATAATCAAATTTATGGTCATTTAAGGCAGACTTAGATGTCATGGCTCAACGAGAGCAAATCCAATGCTTCAAAAATTATAAATAAATGCTATAGATGATTAATGCTTGTGCAACAGGCAAGCATTGGCGTATTATGGCACTCGCCCATTATTCTTAGCAGCTCTGTTTACATATGCAATGCAGTGGCTATGTTCCTCCAGAATATGTTAGGAAAGATATGTACTCTTGTTGGGTTTGTGGAGCCTGATTTAATCTTATGGCTATCCGATTTGATGACCCAACTCGACAAGAATTTGTTACGAATTTTTGGTGAATTTTCAATGAAGCTTGTGACTCAAAAATCACCGGCCAGAGAGTTCGCGAAACAGGTCGCTCGAGCGAAACTCAGATAGAAAGTTTGCTCGAAAATCATAAGTGGCAAGAGGAATGGATATTGTTATTACGGCAAGAATGAAACCTTGAGCCTTTTAGATTATCCGTATAACCTTGAGCTATCTTTGCTTTCTTTCTTCGAAATATAAAGATGGGCAAACATTTAATTATTTCAAGTATATGAGCTTCGGGAAGAAGATGAAGGCATAGAGTTCATTAATGATCATCACTGGATTATTCCTCTTCATCTTGCAAATTAATCATGAGATGTTTGCAAATTGCAAGTAGCTGTATTGTGCGTCCAAGAAAATCCTGTAGACAGACCAACAAATGTTACTACCAATTTCTGCAATAGTACCACGATGACCGAGCTGGAATTTGCAAGAGACGGGGTTAAAGAATGAAAATGAAAATGGTCAGTAGGTTTAAAAAAACAGAGGACTTGTCCTGTTTTAGAAAAGTATTCCTTTAGGATTCACATAAAGGAAGCATTTGACATAGCAGGCTCGATCTTTCTGTATGAATGCTGCTGAAATACCCCAAAGTGGTGAAAAGGCAGAAGATCAGGTAATGAATTGCTGAAAAGAGTATATTTTCCACCATTTTGAGTTATTGGTATTGTACTAGAAAGTCAATCATCATGGAGCATATTGAAATCTGACCCATCTGCCAGTAAATGAACTTAGTCAATTCAACTTTGAGATGGTTTTGCATTAGTGGAAGCCTCCACTTTGGATGTTACTGTCCAAAGCATTTAACCAGGACAAGCAGAAGAATCCACTCACAAGAAGTTGCACACTTCTACATAAGTTCATTAGTGTTATGATTATATTAGTCAGAATTGGATCTCTTTGCAATTTAGAAATCCAAAAGCCATTTCCATTGTTTATCTCTCTTGTTTTTTGCCTCCTTATGTTTCATGGGACCAAGACTAAATTTCAAAACCAACAAGGAATTATGCCTTGGACAATAACAAATAGAAATAATAACACAACATATTTATTAATTAAATTGCTGATTGTAGAGAATTGATAGAAGCTAATACAAATTCAGTTACACCTCCAGGCTCCATCTCCCAGTTTTGTTAAGTTTGTGCTAATAGCATGATATTAACCCATCAACCTTATGCTTGATATTAATTTCCTATCTTCATTTTGTTTCAAGTTTTAATCCATCTTTTAAATTTCTAGATAGATGCAACTCTGAATGGGTTACAATGGGTGGCTTTCTAGAAAAATTATCACCTTTTCTAACTTCAAGTGCTATTCAAACCATCTTGGTGCACTGGCCAAACTCAAAGACAAGTGGTTTTACCTAAAATAATTTTGAGACCTTATCTTTTACTTTTATCTTTTTTTTTTTTTTATAGGCCTCACTTATAGTGAAAGAAAACCGTAGTTACAACCAGGGACGTGAGGTTGACAAATATTCAAAAGACCAAAACCCAGGCCTCAAAAGAACCTAAACACAAGCCAACGACTAATAACTGGTGTTACAGATATTCAAAAAAAGAAAAAAAAAAATCCAAACCCAGTATAAAAAAGGCCATAAACCAACCAAAACTCTATACCATATACCCCTTTTACTTTTACTTGCCTACTAGAATCTATACCTTTCCTGCATTGAATACATCTCTATCTTTCTGGATAGGGACATGAACTATCATATAAAGCCATCAAAGTTCTAACAGGAGGATCTTTAACTTCAATATAAAATCTCCCCCACTCTTCATAATGACGAAACCCGCACTGCAGAGACATTTCAAAATTATGGCAATCCAGAGCTTTATGCGCATCCTTCCTATTGTTTACACCTTGTTCATTTTCATCACCGCTAGAAGTACTGCCATGGCTGCCTGGCGGCTGCCGCCGGTGGTAGCTGGTTATTATCCTTCAGGCGTTATGGATGATTTGCCACCTTCAGCCATAAACACCTCATTGCTCACCCATGTATTGTATGCTTTCCTTGTGCCCAACAACGTTACTTTTGGGTTTGATATCTCAGATTCGACGGCCATGATCCTCTCAAACTTCACCACCACCCTTCATCAAAAGAATCGCCATGTGAAGGTTCTTTACTCCATTGGTGGAGGAGGTATTGAGCCAGACCCTTTTGCTCCCATGGCCACCAACGCCTCGTCTCGGCAAGTTTTCATAGATGCAACTATAGGAGTTGCACGTAAATATGGGTTTGATGGGTTTGACCTCGATTGGGAATTCCCTGAAAGCCCAAAAGCAATGAATGATTTTGCTCCCTTACTTAAAGAGTGGCGCCAAGCAATCCGCAAGGAGGCTAAGATGACAAAGACGTCTCCCCTATTGCTCACTGCCGCCGTCTACTATTCGGCGGAATTCTTAGTGTACGGCAGCCGCCGCTCTTATCCAGCGGCCGCAGTCAGGATTAACTTGGACTGGGTCAATGTGATGTGTTACGATTATCATGGATCATGGGACACTTCCGCCACAGGGGCCCATGCTGCATTATTTGACCCAAAAACTAATCTAAGTTCAGTCTATGGGATTAAGTCGTGGCTCAAGGCGGGAGTGCCCGGATTCAAGCTGGTTATGGGCTTGCCACTCTACGGTAAGACATGGAAGCTCAAGGATCCAAATTTGCATGAGGTTGGATCAACTGCCGTTGGCGTCGGTCCGGGAGATAAGGGTGTGCTGACTTACTCACAGGTGGTGGAGTTTAATAGGAGGACCAAAGCCACCGTGGCACATGACGTGGACACTGTTTCTGCCTATTCTTATACAGGCACATCTTGGATCGGCTTTGATGATGCCCTGTCGACAACAGCAAAGGTTTTGTTTGCTCAGGCACTTGGACTTCGTGGGTACTTCTTTTGGGCACTTGGCTACGATAATGATTGGACGATAACCGGGCAAGGTATCTTCATTTACATGAATACAATCTTACATGCAGTCATTTTTTCCATCAGTACATAGAATATTAAAATCTAAGAGTGTTGACATTTTATGAACTCTTTGACATGCAGCTTCAAGTTCGTGGATCCTTGACAAATGAACATTGTTTGGCCTGCTTTCGATTGCAGATCAACTACATCTGGAGTAAAATTTAGTGCAGCCATACTGCTATCTTATTTGTCATAAAATAATACTGCGTTTGGATAGTGAGATATTCTCAGGTATTTTGTGAATAGTAACAAAAAAAAGTATTAAAAAAGTAATGAAAGAATGTTAAATAGTAGTAAAGAGTATGTGAAATATAATAATAAAATAATAAATAATAATGAGGTATTCTGAGAATACTTAAATTCTCAGTATCCAAACTACTGATTACTAGTGATATTTTGGTTTCTTTTTTTTTATTAGAAAAGTTCTAGTCAATGACATCTATGTTCTTTCCTCTATTTGGTGTCCAAATTTTATTTAAGTATCAGATTTCAGCTTCATTGTGTGTTGTATATTAAATATTTTAACATGAAACGCTGCGTTTGGACATTAAACTGAGTTGAGTTGAGTTGAGATGATAAACTATTGTGTTGGAATTTGAAAATATTGTAATGATGAGTTGAAATGAGTTTGTGATCCAAATGTAACTTTAAATATAAGGAATGGAACTATATGATCCATGATAATAAATAATAATACTTAGAAAGCGCACATCCCTCAATCTCAAATTGATAAAGAACTTAACCTGACTATGAGAGAATGATCACCCTAGCAACTTTATCTCGAAGTGTCTCCCGATGGGTAGAGACACAATAATGTTGTAGGTGAAAAGGACCCTTAATCCCTCATTGTTATTTATAGACTTCTGGCTATCATAAAATGTAGAGACATTCGTGCCCCACTATGACTAGAATAGAGGTATTATTGTCCCACTGTGACTCATTAATTAATTGATAATATTTGAACTAGTCTAAACCTATTAGGATATAGGTGTGTGGGACATTGAGTTTTAATAAAACTCTTACATTCTCCCACTTGGCCTATACGACCATAAAATAATATTTTCCATTCATGAGTTTATTACAGGAAATTAACTATATTGCACATGTTCATTTCC
Source organism: Pterocarya stenoptera (assembly GCA_003123785.1). Lineage (NCBI taxonomy): Eukaryota > Viridiplantae > Streptophyta > Magnoliopsida > Fagales > Juglandaceae > Pterocarya > Pterocarya stenoptera. The sequence continues at coordinate 466,096 of QEOT01002891.1, forward strand.
AAAAAACTTTCCTAGCTAAATATACATTACATGAGATCTGTAAAATCAATATAAAATCAGCTACAAATGCGAGTCATGATAGTCCTTTGTTATATAACCAACAAATTTCCTTCCATATACCACAATACTAATAAATTAATTTAACGCAATATTTAATTGGGACAATTAAGGCGAATACTGTAATGCTTTAGGTTCCAATTCATGTTTATTTCAGACATTATCTTGTCATCATTCATCCACACAAGTCAACGTACATATAAAGTGGACAGACAAGAAAACAGAAACAACCATAATAGATATCTCTCAATGTCCAGTAAAAAAATATTCAACATATCAATGATCTATTTAACATGTTCACATCATGGGTATAAGCATAAGACTCATCTATTCAACATGTTCTTAAACTATAATCATAAACGCATTATTGATATGGACATATTTGTTTCTGTATTTTCTTCTTAACATTTAGGTATTTAAAGTTTCATTAAATACTCATCATTCGGAGCAAAATATTCTGAGAAATTCTAGTCATATATTCTTAGTAGCTTGACTATAAGTCGACAATTCCAAATCCTAAGATTGCCTCAGTCAGATACCATACACTATGGCCTCAAAGCATACCACAAACTCAATCCCTATTGCACATAAAGCAGTAAGATATTTTTCTCATACTTTTTGATAAAATAACTCTGCTAGATAGCAAAATACAATACCATAGTTGTATTTTCTATCATTAGAACGATCCCACAAAATAGGATATGAATATCTAGTTACTTTAAGAGCATCATTTCTTCTTAAGGCAACAATATATTCTTTAATTTCTTACAAATAACCTTGCACTCTTTTCACAACTTTTGGATCAAATATCTTTGAGTTACTTTGGCAACAACCAATGATGTCAACCGAAAATCTGATATTCATCTTTATACAAATTTGTGTAATCATCAAATTCCTTATAACAATCATATAAAGAATTTTTTTAACAGCATAATCAATTCGAAGACACTGTAAAATACTGAGCATGTCACATTTTGTTTTCAAAACATCTATTGACTTACAAGCCTGCAAAGTCTTTCAAAACTCTATCCACATATACTGAGACAATCATAATAGTTTTCGTCTTGGTATTAAAATTCAATCACAATTACGAATGATGTCTCACTCATAAATTTTATTTTTAAAATGCTTAGAGACACAACTTTAATGTCACCCTACAAACCATGATTTATACATGCTAAAAAGTCATATATTGTGACGCCCATCCTTGTGGTGGGGCTTTTAGAAAATGATTTTAAGAAAAGAGACTGGAATTACCGTTCATTTTAAAATAACTTTTCATTTCATGCCAGGATACAAAAGACTCCATGTTTATAAAATAAAATGTGTTTCTTAATTTAAAAGGTTATAGCGGAAAACATTAAACTTTATAAATTAAAGTCTTTCATACAAAATGTTATGCCTAAGCCTCAATGCTCTTCCCCTTAGACCGTGTCCGTCCTGATGCCTTCTACTCATCTTGTCCCTGGGAAGGCACATATAAGAACTAAAATGAGTCGATGACTCGTAAGCATTACTTCATACAGTTAAAATATAATAACATAGGTTTTTATTTATGCATTCATCACTCGATACTTACTATACGTACATGAAACATACATTCATTTTGAAAACCTCACTAGGCGGGGTTTTTCTTAAAAAGGGTTTTCTATTTGTAAAGCATTTTTCTCGCCAGTGCCTTCATTTCTTAAAGAGTTCAGTGCATTCATAGATTCTTTATTCACTTGCCTTTGGCCGGTACATATTGTTACTCCCCGTGTGTTGGGATTAGAAGTCTTCCTTTGGACCTGGATTCCACCCATGGCCACTAGTTGGCAATCCTTTTTAGTCAAGGGGCATCACTGAGTGCACTACCAGTACTACTTACCCAGCATTGCAATCTACTCAATCCTTTGGTACCCTTTCATTCAGCCATGGCCATTACGTATTTTCATATATTAAAATACTTATTTCCTTTCAGTCATTTCATTTCAATCCTTTCATTTTCAGTCCTTTTCATTTAACAGTTTATTCATGGAAAAAACATCATTTAAAAGCACGAGCTTAAATTTCATCTTTCATGACACATTTAAAACATCAGTTCATAGGGACATTTAACATCAATTCATAGGGACATTTTAAAACAATATACTTTCTTCGCATCATTTAAAGCATCGCTTAAAGCACAAGGCATCAAAGTTTTGAATACCGTACCGAACGCCGTATCGGTCGAGGCACTGGAATGAAATATTTCAGTACTGGTACCGTTTTAGAATAATATTTTGATACCAATACCGTTTCAATACCGGTACTGTTTCATTTCAGAATAGTTTATACCTGGATAAATTATATATATACAAGCATTAACTGTCTTCCAAAATAACAACAAAATAAGTCATAAACTCAATACTTCTCAATACAAGTCTTAAGTTTTAAGTTACAATTAACATAAACACCAACATTATCATGATAAAATCATTAACCCTACCACCGTCATAAAAAATAATCATCCTCATCAAAAAGACAATAAGGATCAGGATTAGACATGTTAATCAAAATATTTTCATCAACGTCACCACCACTATCAACATTGACACCAACATTATCATTGTCTTCCTCATTTAGTGAGGCTAATGGCTCCTCAATACTTGCTCAATCCAAATCTTCTCCATCAAGAAACTCAGATTCTTCACTCACCCATTCTTCCATCAAATCAATGTTTTCAAGATTGATTGGATCTAAAGCATCTCTTCCCTTTTTTATGCTCCTGTCAAAATAAAATTAAACGTAAGTGAAATTGTTATATATTTCTCAACAGTGAAAAACATTAGTATTAAAAAAATTTACCTCTCTCGCAGCTTCAAGTTATAACGAACAAATATTAAGTCATTCAAACGTTTATGCGTTAATCTATTTCTCTTCTTTAATGAATAAAATCAAATGTGCTCCAGTTTCTCTCACATCCAGTTGCACTACAACATTGATTTAGTACTCAAACAGCAAACCTTTGAAGCGTTGGAACCTCGCAACCAAATTGGGTCCACCATGCAACTATAACAATAATGTAATTATAAATTATTAATTAAATGCAAGTAAAAATAAAATAAGATAAAATTAAAGTACAAAGTCACACTATTTAAAAAATAATATTGATAAATGATAATACCTAGATTAATCTTATCACGCTGGCGGATTGCTAAAGAATGTTCAAACTCACCTACTGCATTTTTATACAAATCAAGTTCTGCAATGATCTTATGTTGATTATCGGGATCAAGTTCCATCTTCATAACACAGTTGTTGAAGCCTCTTACAACATCATTTTTATTTTTAAAGTTAGGGCTATAGTAAATTCCAGGGCTAAGAAAACAACTCGTCGCATGTAATGGATTGTGAAGCTGCTTATCTCATCTAGAATCAATGATCCTAGTGAATGGATTAAATACACTAAATTTGTTATTACATATTGCTTTTATGTTCTCTTTAACTCTTTCCATTGCATCATACAAGTATTCCATTGTAGGCTTCTCATTCCCGTCAACAAGTCGTAGAACACGAACCAAAGGTTCACTAACTTTAACAATAAATTGACATTGAGCCCAAAACTCTTTATCTTCTAAAACGATCACAGCTATCTTATTCCCTATGTTGCTCTTAGAATGACTTGATGCAATCCATTTATCAGAAGTAAACATTTGTCTGAGTTCTTTCTTAAATAAGAGCAAGCATTGGATACTTAAAAAATTTGTTGCAAACCTTGTAATTGCAGGTCGACACAAATCATGACTTTTGGTAAAATCTTTTCTCATCAATGCTAAAACCCAACAATGGTTATATATGAACTTTGTTATCTTTTTTGCCTTTTTTATCGTATCATCAATAAGAGAAAAATATCTTGGATCAAAAAAATTCTCCAACATTAAGTCTATGCAATGAGCTACACATGGGAACAAGTAGAAAGAGCCATACTTCTGCTGTAACTTTTTTCCTACAGCTTTATAACTTGCATCATTGTTCGATATGAACTGCACAAGATTCTTGGCTCCAATTTCTTGAACAATTTCATCAAAGATATTAAACAATGTTTTAGCATCTTTTCTATGGTCAAATGTATCAACATATTTTAAGAACATTGTACATTTCAGACAATAAACTAAAAAGTTGATTATTGATTGTTGCTTCTGGTTTGTCCAACCATCTGTCATTAGTGACAATCGGTCTCATTCCAAACTTTCTTAATTTCTTGCAAATAATCTTGAACCTCTATCCATAGCCATGTTTAACAAATTTCCTCTCAACTCATATAAAGAATGGCTTTTGAATCTTAGCCCGATGGCAGTCATGGCATCAATAATTGGTTGATAAAACTTGGATTGAGCTGCATTAAAAGGCAGATTAGCATATTAAAAACTAAAAAGTGTTGGCATTTTATGCACTCTTTGACATGCAGCTTCAAGTTCGTGGATCCTTGACAAATGAACATTGTTTCGCCTGCTTTCGATTGCAGATCAACTGCACCTGGAGTAAAATTTAGTGCAGTCATACTGCCATCTTATTTGTCGTAAAATAAGACTGCATTTTGGTAGTGAGATATTTTCAGGTGTTCTGTAAATAGTATTAAAAAAGTAATGATAGAATATCAAATAATAATAAAAAGTATGTGAAAAGTAATAATAATAAAATAATAAATAGTAGTGGGGTATTCTGAGAATATTTGAATTCTCAGTATCCAAACTACCGATTTCCAGTGATATTTTGGTTTCTTTTTTTTATTAGAAAAGTTCTAGTCAATGACATCTAGGTTCTTTCCTTTGTTTGGTGTGTTGTATATTAAATATTTTAACATTAAACATTAAATATAAGAAATCGAACTCTATGATCCATGATAATAAATAATAATACTTAGAAAGCTTACATCCCTCAATCTCAGATTGATAAAGAATTTAACCTGACTATGAGAGAATGATCACTATAGCAACTTTACATCGGAGTGTCTCCTGATGGGTAAAGACGACACAATAATGTTGTAGGTGAAAAGGACACCCTTAATCTCTCAGTGTTATTTATAGACTTCTGACTATCATGAAATGTAGAGACCTTTGTGTCCCACTATGACTAGAATAGAGATATTCTTGTCCCACTGTGACTCAGTAATTAATTGATAATATTTGAACTAGTCTAAACCTATTAGGATATAGGTGTGTGTGATATAGAGTTTTAATAAAACTCTTACATTCTCCCACTTGGCCTATACGACCATAAAATAATATTTTCCATTCATGAGTTTATTACAGGAAATTAACTATATTGCACATGTTCATTTCCAGAAAACTTTCCTAGCTAAAAATACATTACATGAATTCTGTAAAATTAATATAAAATCAGCTACCAATGCGAGTCATGACGGTCTTCTGTTATATAACCAACAAATTTCCTTCCATATACCCCAATACTATTAAATTAATTTAACGCGATATTTAACTGGGACAATTAAGGTGAATATTATAATTCTTTAGGTTCCAATTTATGTCTATTTCAGACAATATCTTGTCATTATTCATCCACACAAGTCAATGAACATATAAAGTGGACAGATAAGAAAACAGAAACAATCATAACAGATATCTCTCAATGTCCAGTAATAAAATATTCAACATATCAATGATCTATTTAACATGTTCACATCATGGGTATAAGCATAAGACCCATCTATTCAACATGTTCTTAAAGTATAATCATTAACGCATTATTGATATGGATATATTTGTTTTCGTATTTTCTTCTTAACACTTAGGTATTTAAAGTTTTATTAAATACTCATCATTCGGAAAAAAAATATTCTGAGAAATTCTAGTCATACATTCTTAGCAGCTTAACTATAAGTTGACAATTCTAAGTCCTAAGATAAATTTCCTCAGTCAGGCACCATGCATGCATATGATGCAATATGCATGAAATCCAAAATATCATTTTTTCCGAAAATGAATATTTTTCCAACACACGCCAAAATCTCATTTTGGCCCTAAAACATTTCCATCATTTTTTTCGAAAATGGCCCAAAACAATAATCCATCATTTTTCCAGAAAATGACTCACAAATCCTTTATCCAACACACGCCATTTTCTCAAAAAATAGCCATTTATCCATTTTATCCCTATGCACCATGATCTCTTCTAGGGATCATCCGCACACCCTGGCTTTATAACGAGCAATGCCCAGTTCCGCACCCAGTGCGTTCATGGCCAAGCATCCTCTAGCCCCTACCAGCAGAGAGGCCACGGAGTCGGCACGAGAGCTTTACCATCCCGTCCGATCCCGTTGTTGCCCGGCGACAACCTAGGGGACGTCACTCAGTATATTTCGCTCTCGAGTGACCAGAGGAGCTCCACCGAGATAATGCATAATGCATCATCTCGGCTTGGGGTCGT
>QEOT01002891.1:480697-496737 GCA_003123785.1 Pterocarya stenoptera
GAACCCAGAAGAAATACCGTCCAAGACCTTTTGCCCTGGCAAACTCAACTTTCTTCTCAATCGATTCTGGCCCGTCGTACCCAATCCAATTGGTTCCAGAATATGGTATGTCGATACAGTCTGCGCATCATACACGACGTTTGAACCATTTGTTGCACTGAAATCCACTATCTCACTATATGTCATAAACCCTTTCCCAGTTCCAACTCCAACTGCAGGAGCTCCAATCCCATTATCACCTGGACTTTTTAATTGCCATGTTCTGCCATAAAGTGGCATGCCCATGACCAATTTCTCTGGTGGAACCCCAGCCTCAATCCATGTTGAAATACCGTAGCTGGTGCTAATGTTGCTACCCTTATCATAGAGCAGAGCATATGCACCGGTGACTGAAGTGTCCCAGCTTCCATGATAATCATAGCAGATAGGACTAACAAAATCAAGATACTTCTTCATGGCTTCTGCAGGGTATGTTCTAGTTGTGTTTTATAAGAAAAAACTAAACGCAAAATATACGACTGCACTTAAGAGCACTCGGGGTTTTCCAGAGTGCAAGACTCCTTTCAACAGCTTCACGCCACTCTTTAAAGAGCAGTGCGAGGTTTGACATGCCTTCTTGCGTGTTTGGGAATTCCCAATCAAGGTCAAGGCCATCAAAGCCATACTTCCTGGCACTAATGGAGGAGTTGATGAAGGCTTCCCGGCTCTCTGGGGTGCGTGCAATAATGGCGAAAGTGTCTGGGCCTGTAGCAGCTCCTCCAATGGATAGGAAGACGTTTGCTTGCGGTGTCTTGGCATGAAGGGTAGCCGTGAAGTCTCCCATCCATTGGTCATCAGGCTGCGTGATCAAAAGCTGGTAAGTTGTGGCGTTAGGCATAACAAAAGCATAAAAGAGGTGGGTTAAGTAGGATGTGAGTATTAATGAGGGAGGGAACTTCTCGGCTAGCGATGAAAGCCAATAGCCACTTTTGACACCTTTGACACTACCAGAAGATGGTATAGGAAATGCCATCGGTGATGGAGATGAAAATGGTAGAGCTGACTCTGGTGGATAAGTGGAAGCAAAACTAGTAGGAGAAGCATGGGACGACGAAGGTATGGAACCGCAACGATAAAAATAGCGAAGAAGATTGACACAAGTTTCCGGCCGACCATTGTCAGTGTTTTGGACATTGTTAGGTTGAAGAATTGTTGCAATATATACAAAGAGTATATGCATTTACGCAACGATCTTGGTCGCCTTAAAAGCTCTGGTTTTCTCAATATTATATGCTCTGATTGCTTTGGGTTTGTAGGGTTGTGTATATATTTACTTGAAGTTGAGGAGCTTCGGTGGGCAAAAACTTGGTCTTTATACGGTACGTCTCCTATCGTTTGATCATGAGTGATTTGTTGGGTTCCTGGCTTCCAATTGCCAGCCATCTTATTTCCAAGAGGATTTGTCGTTTTCGATCATGAAAATTAACTAAAATTTGGCCATCCTCGGGAGTGAAAGTGCCTTTTCTAGATCTAATGTAAGATGTTTAGCCAAAGATTGATACCTGGCGCAAAGTAAATGTTTGAAGCAAGAAGAGATACTGCACAATCAAAGACTCGCATGATAAGCAAATCTCGAAATGGATGATCTAAGCAAACATGCGCCGGTCGACCAAAGTTGGTCAACAGCTCAATTCACTCCACTCACTATTTTTTAAAAGAAGTAACTCGCTCGACTCGCTAAATAAACAATCGAAACTCATTTCCAAAACCAGGCTAGTTTAGAGTGGGAGCTTCAGGCCAAGCTTATATGGAATTGGCCTCGTGAACAAAATATACAAAGATCTAGAGAACGACTTAGCCGAGAAGGTTAGCCCTTTTTAATTGAATCAATCTTCTGAAATCGTGTATAGCTCATGTCCAACTCAAAAATTATAGCCCAGTCAACAGCATCAAGGGAAAAAAATATCTGACAGTAAAATATAGATGTTACAGAAACGAGACTGCAAAGCTTAAACAATGTAATAGAAATGCCTGAAGAATCTCCAGAGTACATATCATAACAGTGCAGCTTTGATGTGGGAAGCGGCTTCAGTTGATGTTGTTGGTATCATATCATCGGTTTGTTAGTTCGGAATCAAATTTTGCAACATCCTGAAGATCAATCGGAGCAATTTTATGTAAAAACACAAACCCTTACTCAGCTTCTCTTCAACTTTGAAAGCCAGCTGCTGGAATATCAACTGATTTTGGAAAAGGAAAAGAAAAGAATATCAACAAATCCTTACCACCCCCGTGCTCTATATAATCAACGGTGCTGAAATTAGCATTGCTTTTCTCTCATCCATTCAACAAATCCATCAAGAATCAAGGGCCAAGCTTGGTTGGAATCATAGTTTTGAAGATCAGGAAAACTTATCTGCCAAAAAAGAAAGACAAAGGGTTCAGTATCTTAAAGCATCAGAATAAAAAGGGTTGATTGTTTTTTGATTGGCACCGGGTGTCTGGGAACAGTGTCCCAACTAATCTCAGGGGTGCACATGCCCTCGGCAAGAAGTTTCCCGCAAGTGCACCTCAGGTAATTCAAGGGGAAAATCTCCCAGTCCGATAACCCCTAGAAATTGTTTGCACCCAAGGAGATTTGAACCTTAGACCTAAGGGGGAGCATACCCCCAAGCCTAAGGCCTTTACCACTTGAGCCAACCCATAGAAGTTTTAAAAAGGGTTGATTATACCTGTCACCAATTAACATCATCACATTATAGTATTAGAGGATACATTTTTGCAAGATTGGACACAAGACATTCTTGAGCATAACTTGATGTTGCCCATTCTTAAGCGGTATTGGACATAAAAACAGCAAAGGGCAACACCACACTACAGACTTACAAGTAAAGTCAAAACTAAGAATAAATCACAACAAATAGTGGTTTTATTTTCTTCCCTTTTTGGTGGTTTAAACTGCCCCCAAAGATTAAAAAAAGAAAAATTAATGAAGAATATGAATGTAAAGAAAAAAGAAAAATAAAATTTGCATACCTCATGGCAAAAACGATAGAAGTTCATCCACTGATCCATATTTAGCATCCGGTACTCACTCTGGAACTGGCAGAAAGTCCACACATCACAAAACTTATCATGAAACCATTGTTAAAATAAAACAAGGTTCTGAGGCCTACGTCCCTTTATACTAGAAACCAACCTTTAGATACTCGGTCATTGAATTAACCTGGGTATGGAATTGGGAACCAAGAACAAGATTCAGCAATTCACAGATTGTCTCAATGTCTACACACTTTTGCTTTTCTTCTGAAGATGTCATCCATGTCAGACCAGATAAAAAATGTGGGTATTGTGCGTGCATGCTTCTGAGTGAGTGTGTGTGTGCGCGCGCGAGAGAGAGAGAGAGAGAGAGAGAGAGAGATAACAGAGCATTGTTGTGAGAAAAAGGGTGTATCCATTAATTTGAAAGCAGATAACTGCCAAGATCAAGCTCACCTGTAAGGCAATATCGAAATGCGTAAGCATAGAAATCTTGAAAGTTTGGTGGCATCATCACCTATTCAACAAATAAAAACCAAGATCAGTACCATTGTCCATTTTCTAACTCTTCAGAAGCACTAGATGCCGTATCTGAAAATAACTATTCCAGGTGAGCCCGATAGAAGATAATACCTCTGTTTCAAGTGCTGGGAGTGCTTTCTTTAATTTATTTAGATTGTCAGCCTTTAGAGCTTTTAGTCCTGTTCGCCATTCATCCTAATAAATAGAGGAATATTGATAAAATATTTTGATGTAAAAATTAGTTATATAAAGAATTCAAGTTTTTGAGACTGTGGATCAAAAGAATAGTATAGGGGACACATATGCCAAGGCTGTAGGTCACACAGAGATCCCAAAAATAAAATAAAATTTGGAAACATAACTGCGTTTGGATGCTGAGATTATCTCAGATGATTTGAGTTGATCTGTGAATAGTAGTGTTTTGTGGGTCCCAATGAGATGTGTTTGAATGTAAACAGGTTGAGATATGTATTTGAATGTATGAAATATGTTGAGATGAGTTTAACTTTTTTATAGGAAGTTAAAAAAGTAGTGGATCCCATCAGTGATTGATTTGAGATGGGTTGAGATCACTCAACCAACCAAACATAGCAGAATAGAACTGAATTAGAACGGTGTAAGCAATACTTTTGAGCTCTTACAAGTCCTAAGTGATGCTTCTCAATTAGGTCCTCTATAATCCATTATTAATTCTTGGTTCTCCCATGAGCCATCAAAAATTGCCAATTCACTGACAGCCATGTAGAACTGAATACTCACTATAATTCAGCTGATATAAAAATTCTTCCTTCAATAATAGATGATGTGCCTCTACTCAATATGAATGAAGATTCTTTTTTTCTTCTGAGAGTAACATTAATTACTGAAGATTAGTATTGGATTCTCATGGGTGATTCCTATGTCTGTAAGTGATCTTTCTCAAAGTCTTAACATATTGCCTTTTATGGTTTTACTAGAGGTATGGAAGTTTTTTTAATCTTTCGCTTTCCCTTTGGATATCCAAAAACTTGAAAAGGGACTGATTTTACAGTTTTATGTAGGCGTACTTGATGTTGGGAGAAAATCTAGAACTTGTCTATTTTGTTAAATTTCACTTGTTCCAAAGGACAAGATGTTTATAAAAGGTTGATGTATAAAGAGTGGGAAAGTATTCGTTTCAGTTAAAAGTTCCTTTTCCTAACTTGGGGGCTCAATATGCTATGTAGATCTCCTTGGTAGAAATTCCTACAGCACATCATCTGCTAAACATATTATTGCACATACTATTTGTGTGGATTCATCAGCCATCAAAAGATGCATTCATTATATCGGAGCATATCAAAGAGTTGACAATGGAAACACTTTAGTAAAATAGCAGCAGCAGCAGCAATTATCAGCTTACCTTTGAAAAATAGCCCTGTTTTTCCGCATTCATTTTCCTGTCAAATGCAGACAGACAAATTAATAATAAACCTTAGAATATAAATCAGAATCAGGTATGGGCCCAATAACATGTATTAACAAAACAACATACCAAGCAAGCATCAGTATCCTAATATCAGTATGGTTCACTCCCACATCAGAACAAAGTGTTTCAATTCCTTCTGGACTGTTCAACCAAAATAAGAGCACGAGAAAAATCAATAACCATTTAGTGATGCATCTTTAATGAACAATCATAATATCAATACATCAATTCATGTCACTATCAGTTCCTTGATTTGATGGTTGATTTGGATTATTTATGTATCATAAACCAGATTCACAGTCTTCATCAGAGAATGAAAATGGCAATGTGCCAACACCTTTTGTTTATATCATGATTAAAAAACAAATCATCCAACAATGAGGAAAAAAAGTTATTAAAGCAAACTTAACCCTGGGAAGCAGTAGGTCCAGTTAATACTTTCACAGTTTTAATTAATGCAAACAATATTCTTCAAAGAAATATGGGACTATGGCACAGATGAAAAGGATTGGTTGGCCAATTCTATCACCAAGAGTAGGGTTTCATTTATTTGAACCCACAACACTCCCAAAAGAGGCAATACGAGCCTGAGCTTAATTTACTCCAATTCCAGTGTGGCAAGAGTGACTGGATAGTGGCAATCCCAATGGACCACATAAAAAGTATCAAACTAAATATACAATTTCCTTATATGTAGTACAAACCATCTATTGTTTTAGACATTAAACCTGCACAACTAGTGACAAGTCAAGTATCTCAAGTCTTGCATGTTAAAAACTGACTACTGAGTCAGAATAGAGGCAATTCTTCACAAACAGAATGTTGCCTTGGCAATGTCAGGAAACTCCTTCAGTCTCAGTTGATGCTACGAAACTTATACTTGTTGGGTTGATGCCATTTGTGCTCTTGGTCACCCAGTCAGTGGATCAGAGCCAATTATCAGTTTAATAATGCAGCATCTGAAGTACGCATTTCCAATATCATGAAAAGAGCAAAAGTTATCTGACATGATTCCACGAAACGTGACAAAGATTAATCATGACCAGTACTGCTATCAGGATAGAGTTCAGGATGGAAGCTGAAGAACTGAGAAAGTAACAAGAAAATCACATTTCACAATACAAGCACATTGGCAATTTACAAGAAACTGGAGGTCTATGTTGGCCAATGCACAAGCAGGAAAAAAAAGAACTATCAACTACCCACTAAAATTTCTAGAGGAATCCCACTTTCTACACTTTCTATCAAGCAAATGAACCACTGCTTGATGTTTCCGTAAGAATTCCCAAGTACACATTGAAGATTGATAGAATAAAAGAGAGGTACTAACTAAACAACTCAAATAAAAAAAAAATGGGACAAAGTTCCAGGGATAGGATCGTAAATGAGAAATCATAAAACAGCAAACAAAATTCCTACATTTAGATGATCAGTTGTGAAGATAAAAATAGCCTGATAACAAACAAACACAACTTCACTGTACATTACTTACTCAATCAAGCCTAAGGATGGATTTGCATATGACTCAAATAGGCGATCGATCTGTTCCACCGTTTTTGATATAGCTTTACCTGAGGAAAAATAAGATGTAGAATACTAAGGACACTTAATACTGCAGAATGAAACAATAACAGCACAATTAATGACAACAAAGCCACTCACTGAGCAGCTAATACATGGACTTTGCTTAATAGAGGTTCAATGGTCAACAAATTCTGCAGCAAGCAATATTGACAAAGGGGCTTTCCACTAGAAGTCAGAACTTTAATTACTAGAGATCTTTATGTATTATGAATAAATTCTCAAACACACTTGTCTTGCTAATTTGTTAAAGCTCCTACCAAGTACTTCAGTGGAAGCATTGACCAGCTTAAGCTGCTTAATAATATAAAAGCACATGAAAAACTTCTTATCACTCCTAACACTTCCTTCTAAAAACAGAGTGTGCTTGCCTATTGACATCTTATAAGACCTTTGCTGACATATTGCAATCTCAAACACCTACATCCTCATCATCCAGTCATGTCATATTGGTTCTTTCTGCACCACCATGTCATATAACAGAATCTACGTGAACATGCTTGTTACACAGTATAGGAAAGCAAATCGGCACACTTACACCCAAAATCACTCTTAATTCAAAAACCACCCTCTCATAATCATCAAAGATTCATGTATTACCTTCCCGCCAAATAAATTACATCAAACTCAAAATAATCATCCTTCAACCCTCTAGATTGCTATGACTTTTTTTTTTATCGGTAAATAAGAATTTTATTGAAAATAGTCGAAGCCAAGTACATGGGACATAAACAAGAGCCACACCTAGGCATGACTGTCTAGGTTGCTATGACTACCAAGTGGACTTCGCCGAAAAGCCATCAAGTCCACCATATGTTGTGTAGCCACTTTACAATGAAGCAAATCTGCTTCCAGAGGTGCTTACATGGTCATTATCCGGCTGAAGGGATGGACTGGGGTAGGTATGGATTGCTGTTGCTTTCGTAGCGCTTGCTTCTATCTATGTATAGTGCTCCCCATATCTGAAATCAATAAGATGATCAGCACTTTTGCCGCCCTCCTTACATATACATCACTGGTCCATTATTATGGCATTCTTCTTCCTCAAATCATGTGCCGTCAATATCTCTCTTAGGCTGTCATCTAGACAAAGAATTCTACCCTTGATGATGTCTTGTTTCTACAAATGGTTTTCCAAGGGAAAGGATGAGGAATGGTGCTTGATAGAAAGACTTGACCTCAAAAGTCTGCCTTTTGGAGGGGATCCACCAACTTTGTCTTCCCTACCTCCTCTCAAACGATGGTGTATAAACCAATATTCTGCCACCAACACATCCTTACACCAAGAGATGCTAAACAATGCCGGGAAAGTTGCCTTCAAAGGTTGATCATCACACCACACAACATGCCAGAATGTGGCTTATTTCCATCATCCACATCAAATCTAACACATAGATACCCACCCTATCTTTAAGTTTTTTCACACACCAGCCCCGAAAGGCCCATGGACCTTATTTGGATATCATCCTCCCCACATACTACAATATTTAACTTCATCACCAATATCAATAAATGCTCTCTAGCTAAATTTAAATTTAATCATGTTTCCAAAAGTGCAATCGGTGATCACTGACTAGTGATCATCGTCGACTAGTGATCAATATATGGGTATCATGTACATTATGCATAAACTATGTAAGATGACAAATCCGTGAATCATCACTACAAACATTACCAATCATTCAAGATAAACCGCCCAAGAGAATAGGTTAGCACTCAAAACACGTAAGTAACAGTGCAGATTTCAGTATCTTATACTCCTGATCTATTATCAGCTTGTAAACCTTTTTGGGCCCATCCTACGTACCACAACCAAATAAACATGACATTCTCCACAACACTGAGTCTCACTCATATATAGGAAGGGTAAGAAAGTAATTTGGGTCACCTATATATAAAACTTAAAAAGAAAAGAGAAAATCAATAATAATATCATACAAAGGTAGTTGTGGTTGATGCTGAGGAAACAAAACAGAGAAAAGGACTGACAAACAAGTAGGACACGCAACTATATGTGGCCTATTTTGATGGGCCCGGAGCAGAAATTGTGCAGAAAGATTATGAATCCATTGACACAATATACATGTATATCCGAATATAACGAACACAAAAACAATGACAGGGTCATATAATCATGCGATGGGTCGTAATTACAGCATACTGCAAAGATCCATCGTTCTCTTCCAGCGGCTAAAAATTGCTTCAAATACTAGATTGACTTGAAAAAAAAAAGCAGTCAAAACCAGCCCAACACACGCAAGAATGCAGTCATCCTCTGTTAAGTCTATGAACGAACAAAAACGTATAAGGAGTAAAGATCAAAATTTTAGTAATTTGTAACTTATAAAAAAAGACTTTTCAATAAAATTTGTCTCTTCTTTGCAATATTAGCTCAGCTAAAAATGTTCTGAATCTAAATTTAGTCGATTTTGCTGCCCAAAATAAATCTCAATGCTCCAAGATTTTCATTCTTTTTCTTCTCCTCCGTTTTCTCAGGAACCAATCAGGAGGGGTACAAAGTTTCGGAGGATTTGAGTACCGGGACGAACAGGAACGGCATCAGACGATTTGACGGATGGTGGGGCCGCTTTTCTTTTGGACGTCCGAGGCATCCTCGTAGGCTCTCACGGACAAATTACAACCGTGGGAGTGAATGACCAATCTGACACCACAATAGTCAGAAACCCTAATCGAAAATGTAGAGAGAAAGCAAGTGGGAAAGAGAAGGTTCTGCAGCGATTTCTATTGTGTTTGGATTGCTAGAGAAGATAAGACAAAGAAGAAGCTTTTCCTGAGCACTGGATTAGTGTTTGTTCGCATTGGATTTCCATTGTAGGCCTACCCACAACTTCTTTTTTTTTTTTTCGGAGAAAAAAAGTTATAAATTTTCGAAAAAAAACAGTTCTAAAATTTTGATCCTCAATTCCTCATTCTTAAATTTTTCAGTCAAAATTTATTTACATTCACATTTGTAAATGCAAAAAATTGAAATATATATTCGAGTCTCAAGCAGTTTCGATAATAGAATAATTTCAGAAACGGTGCCCTAATGGGTCTTGGGAATTATGTTTGGGCCTTGGTATAAAGCCCAATACAATAATACTCCTAACTTGGACGTTGATTTTATTCTACAACAAACCCAAAGGCCCAACTTACCGATCCAAAAAAACCAGAGCACGTTACTATAAAATGCGAATTTTAAGGTTTTTTCTAGTCGCGCTAGGGTTTCCGTCTGCAGCTCTTCTCGTCGGCACCGACCACCCCCAGCGAAAATGGTGAGTGAATGAATGAATGCTGGCTATCTATCTCTCTGTCTTTATCAACTCGTTTGCTTATCTGGTTTCGCTAATATTGTGTGGTTTCTTTGTAGCCGTCACACAAGACCTTCATGATCAAGAAGAAGCTGGCCAAGAAGATGAGGCAGAACCGTCCCATTCCTCACTGGATCCGTATGCGTACCGATAACACTATCAGGTCCCTAAACTTTCCCCAATTTTTCATTTTTGTAAATCCATTTTTTTAAACAAAGTTTACTTACTGTAGATGTTTGAAAAATCAATTTTTTCCTGATAAGTTTTCTTCTTTTTTATTCCGTTCAGGTACAACGCTAAGCGCAGGCACTGGCGCCGCACCAAGCTCGGCTTCTAAGCTGGATGAGCCTGCCTTTTCTAGCTTTTGTTTAAGCCCTATAGTTTATCTCGGTAGGCTTGAGAAATGTTTGGATTTATCAGTTGTGAAACTTCGGAGGAGATTTTGATTGATATTGGGCTGTTAATTCTGTAGTTTATTTGGCGTTCAAAATATTGTGTTCGACTTATTGTTTGCTCAAGCTTGTTTTTTATAGCTCATTTGTTTTCCTCTTTTTTTCAGTAGATTTTTGTATTTAGTTTCTATATGGTGTAGTTCTTGATTATGCGATTGGGTGAATTTCGTGTACTGACTTTATTACCTTTTTTTCATTTTTGTTTTAAGCAAAAGTATTAGCTATTTTAAGAGGGGCATTGATCATAGTCTAGATGGACATGTGCATAGTCTTCAGGATCTTAGATATTCATAGAAAAATCAACTGCGTTCAATATTTTCGCAGAACTTCATGTCATGTACAAGACATACGCCAAGTATTTAGAAAAAGATGAGAGGTCCTAGAAAGCTTGGTGATGTAGCATTTGGATATGTATTCGTGTAGTTAATCTGGGAATGATCCTGGAGAGAATAAAAAATGTAGGTCTTTGTGATTGTCTTGGTATTATACAGTAAGGTTGCATCAGGAGATGAAAGGTTAAGGTTTTAATTTTGATTCGTTGTACATTAATCTGTGATAAAATGAGCTTTTCATAGTATTGAGGTGTAAGGCAGGACTTATCCAGAGGTTACTTTGTCTTAGGGTTTTGAAATCAAGAGTAGTCAACACATGATCTTGGAGAGAGTTTTAAGTTGGATTGATTCTATCGGATCATGATAGTCAATCTGCATAGAATGATGAGGCAAGTCTTTTTGTGGAGTCAAATGGTAGAGTCATGAATGTGAAGTATCATGCATGTGCAAAACCATGCAGCAAGGTTAGCCAAGTAAAACATGAAATTAGGAAGAACTAGAGCAATAATAAGCATCAAAATTGTGGTAAAGATCATTGTGTTGGAATCAAAACTAGTTAAAGGATTATTATTGGTTGAGCCTCTTGCCTTTTAACTTCTGTTTCCAGTTACTCAAATTTAGATGTGATGAAGATTATGTTCTATGGGGTATTGGATCAATCAGTTCCCAATATTGTCAGTTTATCCTGCATTATTTTGCTATATTTTTTTTTGTTGGAAAGAAGATTCATTAATATTTTGGATGAAGGCATCTTCCCATATTATGTTTTTTATTTTTTAAATGAGCATCGAAAAATCTGAATCGAATTCGGAATTGTTATATGCATATGTTTAGTTTTATCGTATTTTGTTAGAAAAATAATTCATCAAACAGAATCCAGAATAGAAATACGTTTTGAATCGGTTAAGAGTGTTTAAAAATTATTTAGAATTGGTTGATTGAATCAGTTCTGTGAGCAATTTGAAAATACTTCAAAACTGGTTTGGTTATGACTCATTTAAATCAACTAGAATAAATAGATAGATACGAATTGAACCCTTTTCTCAAGCAATGCTCGACTACTCTTTACAAGACAAGTTGCCCAAAGAAATTAGCTAAAGCTTTTTACAAGATGGGTTGCTGGTTATGAAGTCTTGTTTATGCTTCATAACCATTATATATATGCCTGTAATTAAGCCGGCAGTCTACTTGTAACCCAGCAACTTGTCCGAGTCAATAGGGCAATTCATTGTCTCAAGACTTCACTTTTTTCTCCAACACATCAGGTTGGCATATTGAAATATTGATATTGAACCAATCATCGTTTTCAGAGTCACAATTCCATTATTCCTGAACAACAAAGTCGAGCTCTCAGAGAAGGCAAAATACTATCATTATCCACATCAAAAATAACTTTGTGAACAAGACATGATAAATCAACCTGAGCAATAGCGCCAACACCCGTAAGAGACTGCTGAAAATGCCTCACAACCCCTTGATGGACCTCCTCGGGCGAACTCAAAACTGCCCCATCAGAAAGAGTCATCGACTGAATTACCGAGCATTGTCGTTGCAAATTGCTACTGCATGAAAAAATGATGTATTCTGATCCCCCTCTTCTAACCATTTTTTCTTAGCAATTTGCACCAAAAGAACTTCCTCATTGTGCTCCCAGAAATTCAATTCAGTTCTAGAAACCAGTAGGTCCTGCTCAAGCTCCGAATCAAAATCAACTTGAAGTCTACCTTCCATCACTTCGACCCTCTCTTCTAACTCCTTAATAATATTATTGACATGGCCAAATACTCGAAAGTTCCAAGCCTTGAGAGCCAACTTCATTCTCTTAAACTTGGCTGCCAATCGAAGAAGGCCACTACCTGACACCGGATCTTTCCAAATCTCAGCCACAAAATCATAAAACGAAACATGTTGAATCCACATATTTTGATACCGAAATAGGGCTGGGCCATACCTTCCATCCACCTTAGAGTTTCGAACAAGAACACAAGTTTTTCAAGATAGGTACTCCATGCAAAAATGAGGAAAAACACTCAGAAACTTTGCATTAACCCCCACTCTATCCAACTTCACCCAACTTCTTGCACGACCCTCTTAACCATTACACCATGAAAATTTGCGACCTTTACACGGGAAATCTAATAAACCACACCTTTCCAAACAATTGTTAAAATCGTCCATAGCCACCAAAGATCTCGGATGACCCCCAACTCTCTCCCCATCTGTTTGGATAATATTAAAATGACCCACGACAAGCCAAGGAACATCATTAGAAATCACACCATCAATCAAGAGCATTTCACAAATCACGTCGTTTCAAATAATTACACTTAGCATAGACAAACGTCAAAAGGAATTTTTGATTAGCAAACTCAAAACAACTTGTCAAACAATGATCCGACATATCCACAATATCAACATTAAAATCATCTTGCCAAAAAAGCCAAAGCTTACCTGCCATAACCTCATTTGAACAAAAATTATTAAAACCCAAAGTGCTTGCTAGTCTTGGCATTTTTCCTTCTTTTGCAAAAGCTTATGCAATGGCCAAAATAAAATCATTCAACCTCGTAACTAAACTCTTAAGACGTTTCCTTTACATGCTTAGACCCCGCACATTCCAAAAAAATAAATTATCAATCATAAATTAAGCTTAGCCGTTGAGATTGTCTCACCGCCAAACCCAATTTTTGCTTAGAACGACTCTTTGATTTTTTTTTTTTTTTTTTAATCACTCTCAGATTCATAACCCTTCTCGTGCATCAAACGGCTCAAATGAGGTTCCTCTTCACATTTTGACAAATGAAAAATATCACAATCAATCCCCTTATCCCTGTGAGAACTCTCCAAAGCCAACGTACGTTTCATCAACTACCACTGTAGAACATCCCTCCTTCGACACCAATCTATTATCTTCATTCATAATCAAAAACTACACAACAGGCGAAGAAATAACCTTTAGTAGACCCACCAAAATATTGTTAACAATACCTGGGGAGGCCAAATAATCCTGGGCAATCTGCACGGAATAGCCAACCGAACAGGGAATCTTTTCGTTTGCAATTTTCGAAGCCTTTTTCGTCAATGAAACACGTTAAGGCACCGCAATTTCCTGGCACGACACATCCACATTCAGAGTATCACTAAATAATTTTATATACTTACAATTTTATATAAATAATTATACGCATTAAGGTG
The DNA here is from genome assembly GCA_003123785.1 of Pterocarya stenoptera. NCBI lineage: Eukaryota > Viridiplantae > Streptophyta > Magnoliopsida > Fagales > Juglandaceae > Pterocarya > Pterocarya stenoptera. The sequence continues at coordinate 494,556 of QEOT01002891.1, forward strand.
TTAATTACTAAAATGGTAAAATTTTAAATCGAATTAAAAAAGAAAAATTGCCAAAACGTGTTTGTCACTTGATACATAGAATACTGTGCATAAAGTTGCATGTACATGTAGAATTATTCTTTTGAAAATGTGTTCTTAAAACCATCCTAATGAATATTTACACTTTCTAATATGCTTCTTTTTTTTTCTAGCTCCTAACTGTTGTCACTTTTACTGGTGGACTATACTGAGTGGTACCAAGCCATATAAGCAGGCTGGCCCACTACAAGAAAAATGGCCTATTACGGCGATTTTTTTTTTTTTTTTTTTGCAAATGAAATCGCCATAATAAGTTATTAGGGATTAGGGCTAGTTTGGGTACCAAGAGTACCTGAAGTACTCTCAAACACTTTCACTACTATTTTTTACTTTATTATTACTTTTTACCTACTTTTTCTACTATTCATTAATTTTCACCTACTTTTTACTACTATTCAATATTCTATTATTACTTTTTTATTACTATTCACAAACATTCTCAGATACTTTCACTACCCAAACCAAGCCTTAAAACTTGCCGAATGCTTTTTTAACAACTTTGTGGAATTTAAACATAACTTCGTTTTTGCAGCGATTTTTTATCATCTAACGACGAAAAACATCGTCGCAAAAATAAATAACTTGTTGCGACGGTGTAACATCGATGGTATTGGGTCAAGGGCGCCAAATGCACGAAACCTTTTTATTCCCCCGTTTTCCTTACTGGGTTAGATCCTGACTCCCACACCCTTCTCCACTTCACCAAAACGCATAACCATTTTTGCACACTTGCAAATCCACCCACCCTAGTTTAAGAGCACAGCTTGATCTCCACTTGATTTTCCTTCCGCGAAAGCTTGGCCTTTTGTTTCCTCCACATACAAAATAGCCGTCCGTGCCTCCATCTTCGTTTCTCTGTGATTGATTTTGGGCAGTCCAGTATTGGAGGTCTTCATTGTCGACGGAGATTCTTAAGTTCACATATATTCCCAAATCACAAGTATCTTGTAGTGACATTTGTCTATCTCTCCCCCTTCATCCTCGCTCGTTGCTTTTCAAAAAATGTGCTTTTCTGTTTCTAGAATAATGTTTTGTCCTTTGAATCTGAAAGCATGTCCTTTCTTGCGGTTAATAAATAGAATAAATCTGGGCGTCCATTACTGTTTAAAATCAGCCAACACACATTAATTGTAAAATGACTCAAATACCTTCTTAATAAAACTCATTTTCTTTTCATTTCAAACGGAGATGAGAGGTAAATCTGAGATGATGATGAGAGAAACTGAGATGATGAGACAGAGAGAGGGGGATGAGAGAGAGACAGAGAAAGCGGGATGAGAGAGAGACCGACGAGACAGAGTAGAGATGAGAGAGAGAGCGTCGAGGAGAGAGAGACTGAGAGGAGAGAGAGAGAGCTTCGAGGAGAGAGAGAGAGACCGAGAGGAGGAGAGAGAGCTCGAGGAGAGAGAGAGAGAGCGTCGGGAGAGAGAGAGACCGAGAGGACGAGAGAGAGACGGTGAGAGAGAGAGAGAGAGCTGATGAGAGAGAGAGAGAGAGAGACTGAGAGGAGAGAGAGATCGAGAGGATGAGAGAGAGAGACAGAGATGAGTGAGAGAGAGCGAGGATGAGAGAGAGGGTGCTGTTGAGAGAGATGAGAGGGATGAGTGATAAAAAAAAAAAAAAAACTACACGTAAGGTGTGATACGCATCAGCCGTGAACAGTGGCTGATGCGTATCTTTACTCTAATAAATAATGGAAAATGATTTACACACAACATTTTTTACAATATTTTACACAACTATGTTTTAAATGAAGGATATTTTTGTAAAACACCTTATAAAAGTAACATCATTTTACAAAAATGTCCTCATTTTATAACATTATTATAAATTGTGTTGTGTAATGTGTTGTGTATGTATCACTACTCTTATATTTATAGGAGAAAATACACAAAGCCATCTCAAACTTCCACCCAATTTACAATCACACTCCTCAAAGTATCAATTTTGACAATCACTCCCTAGCCTTAAACTGCCAAAAAATTGCAATGTAAGCTAAACCCTCTTAATTTTCTCTTAAAATACAAAATTACCCCTAATAAAAAGATTTTGAAAATTAAAAAATAACCCTATAAAATAAAAAATAAAAAAATTTAAATAATAT
>QEOT01002892.1:0-14096 GCA_003123785.1 Pterocarya stenoptera
GAGAATCCGAACTGGTGCAGATAGGTAGCAGACAGTTCTAATCTTAAAAAAATAGGGATATATGGTGACGTATCATATGAAAAAAAGTATTAGGAACGTTGGAATTGTTAAGTGATTTCAGATAATCTGTAAATAGGAATAAAGTAGTACGAGACTACTTCGCTTAGAGGAGCTGATACCAACTCCATCCTATACATGCTTCCCTGATAATGACATCCTTCAGCTAAGAAGATTCACTTTGCTAAGGATTTGATTTTACTGATGATTTTTACATCTTTCCTGGATGCGTACCAACAACTCCATCATTTGTATTTGTCCCCATACATATCTTCGATCAAAATGCTATTCAACCCACCTTTTTAAATGGTGACCGTCGCAATTTTATTTTATTTTATTTTTATAAATATTTTTTAAATCGTATATGAGGAAGAATCACTTATTATTCAGAAACAATTTCGGAAGTAAAAATACAAATTGAAATATAAAATAAAAAAAGAAAAGGCCAAATGGTGGGAAAATGATAGCTGAGTAGCATAATCCATCGACATTTATTTATAAGTAAGAGGAGTGATGAAAAATAATATTCATCATGGATTTAATTATTATTCTTTTATTACTCATGATGTAGCATAAAATAACCAATAAATAAATAGTAAATAACAAATAATTTTCTAATCATTTGATACTACATAAAGGAATGATAAAATGATAATGATTAAAAGGATAATAAATAGCATTTCTCTAAAAATGATAGCTCGAGCGGGCATGATTATCAATTATGGTCTTATATTTTGAAAAATTCCAGGGATAACCAAATTGATGCAATTCCTTTCAGTGCAAGGTATTTTTTATTTTTTATTTTTATTGCATTTCTTGGAAGTCATAGGGGGTCTATTTGATTAGTGCTATTTTAAGATCGGGGCATATATATAATATATCTAATCCTTTAATTATTAAAGTCTTGTTAGCAGATGGGAATTGAATTTGAGCATCAATTTACAAACAAGTGAAAAAAATCCCAATTCAAAAACAAGTTTTAACTGAGTGGCACAAATCTGCTACAGTTACTTTGATACTTCTACTGTGTGTATTTATTTATTTATATTTCAATATAGTTACGATCTTGCCCCCAAAGAAAAAAGAATGAACTTAGAATAGGATTATAGTTGTTTTTTTTTTTTTAACGGTTTGGAAGAAGAAAAATGCTAACTATAATTAAGAAAAAAATATAAAAAATTTACTTCTCCAAGTGTCAGTTATTAATGTGTTGAAAATTATGAAATTTCAAATTTAGAGTTTGAGTTTCAAAATAAAACTTACAAAATGAATCTTGTACGTATACGTAAAATTATAAATACATATAACGCTACTCTTTCAAAGAATATTAAAAATTTTATGAGTAATGCTACATACAATCCTAAGGTATACAAACCATGCGTAATTCCTTTGAAAAAAAATGTGAGATTTATAATTAAAAAAATATTTTTTTTCCAAATTTATCCATTTTTTTCAAGTAAAATACACAAAGCTTGTACACTAGGACTGTAACTATCAATTTTCTATCCATTTTAAAATATTTTAAACTGGTTATTTAAAGGGACAAATTTAGAGGGGGTCAGGGGGCTCCCCGAAAATTCTTTTTTGATATTTTTCATCAATTTAATCTAAAATTATGTAAAAATAAAAATAAAAGGGTATTATATGTGAACTTTTTAATTCTAAATATGTTTTATTCTCCATAAATCATATATATGCTCATTGATTCATCATGTATACCTAAGTTTTTAAATTTGATTTATTAAGTTGTATGTACATTTAAATTAGTTTTGAATATCATAATATGAATTTTTATGGATTATTTTCTTTGCCTTTTATTTTAAAAGCTTAAGCTGAACAATATGGACAACAAGCCAAAAACTTTAAATCATAAACAATGTTAAAACTAGGTACACCTTTGGGATTGCAATGAGAAATACATCTTATAGTTTTAGAGTTTATAACTTATAGCTTAAGTAATAAGTTTTACTATTAAAAATTTATTTACTGTTTGGTAACATTATATTTAAAGCATTTTCAAATACGTTACATTTGTTTGAAAACAAATTAAAAAAGTGCTTTGAGCCGGTAGAATTGCCGATCATTTAATTTTTTAAAAATTATGACCATATCTTTAAATGTTTGAAAGTTATAATTATCTGAGAGTTGTATGAGTATTTTTGCACATTGATAGAATTTTTTAAATTTGAGGAAAAATGATGTGTTTCCTCAAACGTATTTTTTAATTTATTTGATATTAAAAAGTATTTTAATATGTAACACCTAAACAACTTAATTTTTTTATTAAAAAACTTTTAAAATTATTTAAACACTTTTTAAAACTCCAATCATAACCCCAAACATGCCCTAGGTTTCAAAATAAAAATAAAAACTGAACGAGCTTTTTTAGTTTTTAATATTGTACTTAAGATAAGGTTTCCAAACAAATTAATAAATGACTAAATTCTTATAAATTATTTGCTAGTCTATATTGAGAATGAATATGAGAATTAATTCTTTATTTGTTGAAAGAATAATGAGATCAATTAGCGTGTTAAATGTTTTTATTTTTTATTTTACATTCAAGTTTGAAACTTCCTGTATCCCCTCTACAGGAATTCTAGCTTCGTCGTCCCTGATATATATGACATTAATCTTTGATAGATAAATCTTGAAATAGATTCAAAGTCTATTTCTTAAACACAACATTTTTACATTTTTCTGTCTATATCTGTTGGCGCGAGTTCTTTAAGCTACATTCTCAGATCTGTCGTTTTTGTCTTCGCTCATTTCCGACATACTTTAAAGTTTAAACTACATTATTGGGCTGAGAGTAGGGATGTAATCGAGCCAAGCCGAGCCGAGCTTTGGCTTGTCGAGCTCGGCTCGACTCAAAATACTCGAGCACGAGCTCGAAATTTTTTTTTATTCTCTGTTCGAGCTCGACTCGATAAAATAAATTCTTTACTCGAGCTTGTCCCATAAACGAGTTCGAGTCGAGCCGAGCTCGAGCTNACATATTATATATTTAATTATAAAAGTGGTATGCTTATATTATTAGCTAATACATATATATATGTATATATACATAGATGTATGTATATATTTATCAATATATGAATGAGTTTTAATCGAGTTGAGCTAACGAGTCGATTCGAGCATAAACGAGCGAGCCTTGACGAGCCTTAATCGAGTCGAGTCGAGTTTTGTCGGGTATGTGTCATTTACTAATCGAGCGGGTATTTGCTTTCACGAACGAACTTTTTTTTTTCACGAGTCGAGTTCGATTCGAGTTTAACCGAGCGAGTACCGAGCGGACTATCGAGTAGACTGGTTCATTTACAGCCCTAGCTGAGAGAGTCCAAGGTATTATTTTTCTTTAGAAATAAAACCAGAAGAATTCTTGCTGATGTCGGTACACGCTTTGCATTCGAATCAGAGAGAATGCTCCATACCAACTAGTGGGGTTCTTTTTTGGAATACATATTGAACATATTGCTCAGAGGTGTGCCAACCTCCAAAAGTTTGGATTAGAAAGATATTATTATACAATTCTGCTACAGGTACCCGGCTTTGGGTACCTGTTGCGGAACTGGTAGCTTTTTTATTATTATTTTAATTTAAAATAATAATAAATTAATTAAATTAAAAAAAAAAACACAACACCGGGTACGCGGGGTGTACGCATCCCGGGTGCATAGAGACTTTTTGATTATTATATATTACATTATTATCGTGTAATATATAATCTAGAGCAATGCTAGATACAGTCTTACGTGCAAACCTCATAAACTACCTTTAAAAAATAGTAAAGCCCACCATTAAGAAATTGACTTTTTCATGTGTACTCTAGATTTGTTTACTTTTTTAAGAAGAAATGCGTGACATTTGCACATTTTAAGACTGTATCTAACATTACTTTATAGCGTAGCTCTTTGAATTATTATTTTAACCAAAATGATAACTTTGTTCTTGGAAAGTTTGGATAGTGAGTTGAGTTGCGATGAAATGAAATGAGAGTTGAATAAAATATTGTTAGAATATAGTTTTTTAATATTTTTTTATTTTAAGATTTGAAAAAGTTGAATTGTTTATTATATTTTGTTTGAAAGATTAAAAAAATTGTAATGATTAGATGGAATGAGATGAGATCAACTTATTATCCAAACAAGGTCTTATAACAAGTTTGTTTTCACAATTCTTCACAATTCATCTCATTTAATCATTACAACTTTTTTAATCTTTCAAACAAAATATAATAAACAATTCAACTTTTTCAAATCTTAAAATAAAAAAATATTAAAAAACTATATTATAACAATATTTTATTCAATTTTCTGATTTGTTTTATGAGATGAGTTGAGATTAAATTGAAAATTGAATAAAATATTATAAAAATATCTTTTTCTAATATTATTTTTATTTTGAAATTTGAAATTTTGAATTGTTTATTTTAGTTTTCACAACACTAAAACAAACCAGGCTAATCTACACGGGAAACCAAGTCTTAAAAGTAGAGAAACACCATTCATGAATATAGTAAGCTATAGAAACACTGGAATATATTGTAATGAGCAGGATTTTACACGGAAGGTATAAAGGTAAGGTCTTTAACTGCACGGCAAACCAAAGTCTTGGAGAAAGATGCCTTAGTTAACCAAAGTATGTATTAGATATTACATTAAAGCCAGTAAAGCACTCGAATAGTAATAGTTAACTCTCCAAGAAATCCCAAAGAAAACTCAGAAGCTGAAGCAAAGTGAACTATATGCGGCCATGAAGATGGAAAGAAGGACGAGTTGAAGAGGCATTTCTACAACAGCACCGTTGGAAGAGCTTGCACCGGTCGTCGGAACTGTTTTAGATCCAGCTCCTGCATCCACTCACATGTGATGTTCAAGACGATATATTGTCTGATTTCCACGATATACCCCACATCTTAAACAGCTATTTATTTATCGATCATGCTTTCAATTGGATAAATTTGTATTTGAGAGAAAATCACTAAATTATTAAACAATATTCAGAAAGTAACAGTGAAACAATCAGTGAATCAGAATTGGTCCTTGGTGATACATCATTGGTTTAGGAACGATTTGTTGCATATTTCAGATCGACGGTACCTGGTTCTGATGAGCTAGTTGAAGAGTTTGAAGGTTCATTTGAAGAGGTCCCACGTACCCCTTCCGGTGAACCGACTGGGGAAGCCACAGGGGATGATGCCGGTCCTTTAGCAGCTGCCCGAAAAGTAAGCTCAAGCAAAATGCTCAATTTATGCAGTTTGATATTTTAATGAAATCAGAAAATAGTCTTGGTTTTCAACTTTACCATTGCACCGGCTGATGGGCGGAGTTTGCACATTGCAAGCACCCGGGAGTGCAAGAGCATGCGTCCGGTTGATTGTAATGCCCAATGCTGTACCACCACCATTAAGCGCTGTACAAAGGCATTGTGGCTGGGATTTTACAACACTAGCAAGCTGTGAGCAGCAGGAAGAAGATGGGGTTGAGGAGCTCCCAGTGATGTAGTTAAGGCATGGAGACATGCCAAGGAGCACACTGATGCAGCCTGATTGAGCAGCAGATCTTGCCATCAGCATGCTGAATAGGACCAAGGCCAGAGCCATGCCAATCCCTCTTAAGGCCATGAAAAGTACTTTGAATAACTTTTGGTGCGTCTCAAAAGTCTAGTTTTAAGTTGCACTTGGAATTAAGCAACGGGGGGCTTCTTTATACAAAAAGCCCAAAAAGGCTGCACTTGGTATTTTCGGTTGTCTACATCCAACTACGGTGTATTTGGTAAACTAAACAGGCTAAATGAGGTAAGATTTGCCATTAATAAAATAAATCCATACCATTACATTTTAAGACGTTAAAGCCCATGTCTATGATATTTGCTCGAATCATCGCGTATCATACTTCCTAAAACTGCTGCAACCTGTACTTCCATATATAAATATACAACAGAAATCAGCAAGCAACCACGTAGCAGAAAATTGGCCTTAGATTGAAAACTCAATCAGGTCACCTAACCACCAAACTCCATAGCATCTGAAAACTGCAAATTTATACCAAAATTATTGCATCTCCCTACTTTTCGTCCCCTTTGTTATTCATGAACATTGGCCGTTGTAATTTACCTTGTGAATAGCCAGGTTTCAGTGAATAACCTCATTCGCCATCAGAAGCTATAGGTTTCAATTGGCCCAGATCAAGAAGCATCCTTTTCTTTTCATGATCACGAACAATCAAGACAACAACCAACTAGGTAGACAAAAATTTTCAAATAAGCAAGGGATAGATGCTTCTGGTGGCAGGCATGTCACATCGGTTAGAGGTGTAATTTGTACAGGCAGCTCAAGTTCAAATTGATTAACATGACTCACGCTTAATTTGTTCAATAAAAGAGTTCGGGCATAATTATTTTTAGGTAAATGAGCACATGATAAATATGAAATTACGATTGATTAATAAACAATAAACCTTAAATAAAACACAAATCGACTATATTAATATTCAATTGCAATCTCATTAGTATGCATTGTAATACACATATAAATAAAAATACGTTATATACATGCAAGATACCAAGTGTGCATATATATACTAATTATCTGTATAAATTGCAAGGCTGTGTTAGTATGATTTTAATGTTAAAGTTGCAATTTCAATTTATTTAATTTATATCAATTACCACATTAATCTATTATCACTTTCAAATTAATAAACTTAAAAAATTCTCAAGTCAAGTGAGCTTGATCGATCATTCAACTTGATTACAACCCGGATTCCAAGTCAAGCTCGAGTAAGATTTTCTATAAATCGAATTGAACCCAGCTCTTATGAGTTTACATCTGAGCTTGAGAGACTTCAACTGCCCGAACTTTAAATACAAGTGACATACAGGAGAGTAATGATGCATCCACAGAAGGTAATACATAGGGTGTACACGGGAATGTTTAAATTTTTTTGCTATTCATGCACTGTTCACAAAATATTCATCAATTCATGAACAATACATAAACAGTAAAAAAAAATTATACATCCTATACACATCCTGAGCATAGCTCTCGTGTACCAATCAATTTCCTATAGAAAATAAAAAAGAACAATAGAAATCCTCTTCAATTTTCTGATTCAAACACTTTCTACAATTCGAAGAGAGATATACACAATCTGTTGATCTCAAAACATTAAATGATATCCATGAATAGTGTCATATCCAACATTGATGTAATTAAATCCACATCATGTATTTATATCTCTCCAAATTGTAGAAAGTGTTTAAATAAAAAAGATTATCCGATTCTCAACCGGAGAAAATTAGGTAACTAGAACTCAATGCAAACACAATTCCAAGGATGTGATATAAATGTTGTGATGTAACAACTTTAGACCTCCCTTTTTTCCCCGTTTTAATATCGAGGCTTTTCCTTTTTGATTGTGTAAGTGTAGTATCTTTACTCTTTTATTGTTAAATGTGCTTTACAAACCATGAATACTGTACAGTAAAACATGTCTTTTTTCAAGTCTTATAACTTGTATCAGTTACAATCTTTGGTTGTGTAGAATTTCCTGTTTCTTTCTGAGTGAAATCCATTGTAGTTAATATTTCCAGTTAACTAAAATGAACCAACCCAAAAAGTAGAAATCACATAAAAAAAGTCATTTCTAATACAAGTTACATGAATATTGACAAGACATATGTCCAACTGCATTTCAAATTTTCAATCATAGTCTACAAGGCACACCCGCCAGTAAGAGAAAAAATACTGACTGAAAAACAAGAGAACGTAAAAGAGAGGTCTAAAAACCTAAAGAAAGAAAAATTGTATTACTTGCAAAAATAGAAAGTAAAATAAACTTGAGCATTTCTTCCAATCTTCTCTAAAATAAATTTGCCTCTATTGAACCTCCCATTTCTATTATTTCACATCATGCATGATTATAAAATTCCATCCTCGTTTAGGGCAGTCAAATTGTGTTTAAGTCTGTATTTGTTCATTTAAGTTCAGGTCCAAGTAGGGCTGTCAATCATATCGGGTCATGTTGGGATCAAAAGACCCATATAACCCGTTCATCTATCCGAGTCATGTGGAGTTGAGTCAACCAATCATAATCTATTTAAAAATAAATAAAAATGTTAAAATATTTACATACTTTCGATTAGTCCTACAATTGGATAAAAAGGCAAAGACTATAGAAGAAAAACTTAGGGAAACTTTAAAATAAATGCTACATTTTCCAATTTAAAATTCGACTTCTAACTAAAAATATGAATCAGACCACAGGTTAACCTGAGTGACTAAACCAAATGAGCCAAATCTTTTTTCTTTTGGCTAACTGGGTCAACCCATTAACCCGTTTAATAATTGGGTCAAATTTAGGTTAACCTTAATTGACTAAATCCCGGTTACTCCCAACCCTAATCAGTATCAAATTCATAAGTGAATAAGATGTCACTAAGTGAGAAGAAATAGTTTTTTATTATATTGAAATTATGATAACTATACAGTGAAATTGCTTTTAAAGAGAGGGAGGCATTATGGAGAAACATTATCGATGCTCAATATGGGAGGGCTTGGGGGAGTTGGTGTTCTAACGAGTTTAGAAGTGTGTACGGTGTGGGCTTGTAAAAATATATCCAAAATGGCTGGGGGAATTCCTTAATCATGTTTCATTTAAGGTTGGTGGTGGACAGAGAATTTGTTTTTAGCATGATCTTTGGTTCGGGGATTTGGTGCTTAAGAATGCATTTCCTTCTCTTTTTAGGATTGCATGGGACAAAGAAGTCACAGCAGCTGATTCTGTATTTTTATCTAACAATTTCCCTCAATGGAAGAGTTTCATTAGAAACTCATATGATTGGGAAGTGCCCGTTGTTTCAGCTTTCTTCAGTAGGCATTATGATATGAAAATTGTGCAGGGAGGGGAAGACAGATTGGTGTGGCAACACGCTGGAAATTCCCTTTTTTTTTTTTTGATAAGTAATAATTTTATTAAAAGAAATAGGCTTAAGCCCAAGTACACAGAACGTATACAAAAGAAACACCTAAAACTTCCAAAAACGAAAAGAAACTGACACCAGAAAACTAAAACAGATGCAAAATTATCCTCCATTACAAAAGCTTTAGCCCAAGAACTCAAAGTACTCAAGAAAAAATCCCTAAGATCTCCCAATGAGCGTACTTTATCTTCGAAGCATCTCTCATTTCTTTCAAGCCATATGCACCACATAAGACAAGGAGGAATCATCTTCCGAACTCTCGTCGCCTTCTTACAACCCTTCCACCCTACCAATAAATCCACCACTTCTCTAGGCATTACCCAATGTAATCTTGTCCAACTCAAAACCTCATTCGACAAGAATCTTGTCACTTCGCAGTGAAGAAAAAGGTGATTTATAGATTCACCTTCCCTTTTACACATGACACACCAATCAAAAATAAACAAACCTCTCCTTCTAAGACTATCAGTAGTTAATACTTTGCCCAAAGAAGCCACCCAACAGAAAAGCAACCTTAGAGGGAACTTTCACTTTCCATATACTTTTTCAAGGAAAAACCAACTACTATGGCTTGACAAAATGCTGTAATAAGTAGAAACTGAAAACTTAGCATTTTCAGCAGGAATCCACACCATGCTATCCTTTCTTTCGAGCACCAACTTTGAACTATAGAGTTTAACCAGCAAAGTCTTAACTTCAACCACTTCCCAGTCATTAACGTCCCTTTTAAAAATGATTATAAATTACTGACTTGTCATTGTGTCAATCAATTCCCTTGGAAGTGTATTTGGAGATCAAAGGTGACCTTAAAAGTTGCTTTCTTCTGTTGGTTGGTGTCTCTTGGGAAGATTTTGACTACGGCTAATTTGAGAAAACACAGTATAATCTGTCTTGACCGGTGTTGTTTGTGTAAGAAATATGGTGCATCAGTTGATAATTTGTTTCTGCATTGTGATGTGGCTAAGACATTTTGGGATGAGATGCCCAAGAGAGTGGTGGACCTCTTGGCTTGCTGGAATGGTTTTATGGGTTCTCATCGCATTGCCGCTATTTGGAAGATGATTCCTTTATGCTTGAGGTGGTGTCTATGGCTGGAAAGGAATGGATGGTGTTTTGATGATAGAGAATGATCATTGGTAGAATTCAGAGAGTTTCTCTTTCAAACTCTCTGTCTTTGGGCGAAAGTTCTTGGATTGAATGGGGATAATATGAATGTTTTACTTTCAGCTTTTCTTAGCTCTTAGCTCCTAGTTCCTAGCTTGTATTTAGGTGTTTCAGCTTTGTATACTTCCTGTGTACTTGGGCTAGGCCTATTTGCTTGCCTCAATAAAATTTCTTTTACTTATCCAAAAAAAAAAAGCTTTTAAAGGATTCAAAATTAAAGCTAACAGTGAGCTGTTAAGACTTAAGAGTGCATCTATTAGATGGATCCTAAATCTTACAGGGCATTGTTCATCTTACAGATAAAAGACACCTTGTGACTGCAAATTGACCGTCTTAATAAATAGTCACTAAAAGGAAAAGTTTCTGGTTAATACCATTCCCTTCAGTTTGTCAATCAGAAGATATCTCCGCAATGCAAACTGGTTAGTTTCAATCTGTGCATCATATTACTTGTACCTAAGATTTATGCTTACAGTTACAAACTACATATCTGATCAATTGATCATCATCATATAATATGTTGACATTTGACAAGAAGCGGTTTTTTACACAGCTTGCTCGTTTATAGAAAAAACCAGCAAATAAACAGAGTAAATGGTAAGCACGATACAAAAAAAAAACAAAAACAAAATCGAAACGCAATAAGATTCAGAATTTACAGAGATAGAGAGATCTGTAGAATTGAGTGTAGCGACTTGTACGAGGCCATAATCAAAGCCAAAAAAATGGAAGATTTGATAGGCACGGAAAATCGCTTATATGTGTTCACTCCTATATCGCCAGCCTTCAATGCAATTTGCGCCATCTGGTATCGACGCCCTTGCTCTGCTAAGTGCTAATTCCCGTTTTTCCCAAAATTACACAAAAACAAAATAAAAATAGAAGAGGAAGAAGTTGGAGAACCTGGAAAACAGGAAAGCGAAGAAAGTGGAGAAGCCGGCCGTGGAACGGTGGAAGTATCGAAAGTTTGGTGTGCCTTTATGGGCTACTCCCTTATGGGCCTCGGGAGTAGCCCTAACCCTAATTTGGCAGGAGTGTTAGGATATGTTTGGCAATTAATATGAGACACAACTTCTTTTTCATCTCATTTTATTTTATTATTATAATTTTTTTAAATTTTCATACAAAATATAATAAATAATTTAACTTTTACAAATCTTAAATCAACTTTTTCAAATTTTAAAATAACAATAATATTAAAAAATAATATTTTAAATTTTCATCTAAAACTAAAAATTTTCATCTCACTATCCAAACTCCTTAATGATTTTAATTTTTTTAAAGAGTTTTTCTACTCATCTGTTTGGGAGAAAGAAAAATTAAACTCATCATCCTTACATTGCACACTCTACATAATTTTTTAATTTTTTCTCTTATTAAATATGTGTTGTATGGATAATGAGTAGAATAATTCAATTAATTTAAAAAAAATAAAATTAAAAAAATTTTAAAAATAAATAAAAATAAATATGATGTGTGGTGTGTGAGGATGATGAATAACAAAGCTCTTACACAAAACATCTAATGACGTGGGCTTTTATTTTTTATTTTTTTATTTATTTTCTTTCAGCAGGTGTGTGAGTGTGTGGTGTATGGTATAAGGCTACTCAATAAAATTTTTCCTACTCTAAATATAACAATTAGAGATGAATAGATCACTTATAAAAAAATACTTAAAAATATGAAATGTAACAACAAAAATAAAAAAATGAGTTACAAAAAATATATATATTGTAACTAATTATTCTATTATCAAGTCGACGTGTAAAACCTACATAAGATTTGATTAATAAGATTCAAATTTTAAAATTTGTATTTCAAATCAAATTATATCATGTAAGTATAGGTGTAAGCCTATCGGTCCGGACCAAAAAAATTGACCGGACCGATAGTCTAATTGGTCGATCTCGGAGTGTAGTTTTTTTGAACCGGACCGAGATTAACCAAATGTGTATATATATTTTAATTATTATATATAATATATTATTTTTTATAGTAATTATATAAATTAATTATGTAATTTTTATTAAAGAGATCACCATTGACCATTAGGGGTGGAGTTTGGAGTTGGAATTGGAGTTGGAGAATAGTTAGAGTTCGGAGTTGGATGTGACTCCGTAGTAGCGACTCCAACTCCAACTAATATAGTTCATATATTTTAATTTGTACTATATATATAAAATTTCAATCCTGCTAGGGACAATCGGGAGATACAGCAGTAGGGGAGTCGGAAAATGCTATTCGTAGGCATGATTTGGGCCTGCGTGCGAACGACTTCTAACGTGGACTCAAAACGCGCAGTTTTATAATAAATAAAACTGTGCGTTTTGAGTCCACTAATATGCCTACATTCGACTCAAAACGGTGCGTTTTTCACTTCTTATCAAATTTCGTTTTCTCCCTCCCAATAGGGCTCTCTGCTCCTTTGTTTCTCCCTGGACTCCATCGATCTGCTCCTTCGTTTCTCCTAGATTCCATCGATCTGCAGGTTCGTTCCTCTTCCTTTTTCTTGGTTTCTCGATCTTTCTTCCCCTTTCTTAATCTTTTTTTGTCTTCGTTTCTCCTTCCAGGAATCTCTCTCCCGCCCGATCTCTCTCCCAAACCTAAACCTAACCCTAACGCAACTGTGCGACGCCGAGGAAGATTTGCACTCCAGCTATCCACCAAGCGGCTTCATCGTAGGTAAATTTCCTAACCCTATAACTCAATATACATTCCTTAATTTTTACGAATCTAGAAAATGAAATTTATATTGAATGGCATTTCCCACTTCTTGATATGTTTTCAAAAACCAAAGCCATCGATATATTTGTGTTATTGTCTAATATATAGTATATATATGCCATTACAATTCTGGTTTAAGAATCAAGATGCAAAAAATTTTCTTATAAGAAGGTTGTTCATATAAACGTGTAATATCAAAACCATTCTGGTTTTTTATGTACCTGAAGAAAGGAACAAATGAGAGTGAGAGACAGAGCACATGTTGTCATGTTCACACTCATTTACAGACATCATTTCCAACACTTTGTAGTTTATTCATGCAGATCAAATAAAACACCAGAAAAGTAGTACTTGTGAGCATAAAATGCTTAGACAATAACACATTTGCACTCAGTTCTGACTTGCAACTTGGTGGTTGAGATTTGAAGAAGCTATTTTAATGGTAGCAATTCCTTATGGGACAAAAAGCAGTACCCTAGCCTTGGGAAACAGATTCATGTTTAATTTATAATAATAACATCATGAAACAAGTCTGCAAATGTTACTGGGTTAGATTAGATCATCTCCATATGATATATATATGATATATTATATATATATATTATCATATAAATATATATATCATATAGTACCACTGTTAACATTTCATGCATGTAAGCTAATAAGCTTCCCTGTTATTGTTATTATTCTAGAGCTAATACTCCTAAGTGGTGGTTGACCCCAAAAGGCAATGGCTCATTCTAACATCCATAAGTATTGCTGAATGTGCTTCTTCTTTTTTTCTTTTTTTCTTTTTTTGAGGTGTTGTTGTACTTAGAATATAATGTTGAAGGTGCTGTTGTACTTAGAATATATTGTTGGATGTGCTATGTAACAGCCTTATATGTATCTTTTTCAGAAAATAAAGTGTCAACTTATGTATCTTGCTATGTTGGAGAGGATTTTACGGATGTTCTGTTTTTTCTTTTTCTTTTTTTCTTTTGAGGTGCTATTGTACTTAGAATATAATGTTAGAGGTGCTGTTGTACTTAGAATATATTGTTGGATGTGCTATGTAACAACCTTATATGTATCTTTCTTAGAAAACAAAGTGTCAACTTATGTATCTTGCTATCTTAGAGAGGATTTTATGGATGTGCTGGAGGTGCTATTTTTTTTTTTTTTTT
>QEOT01002892.1:22615-42210 GCA_003123785.1 Pterocarya stenoptera
GGCATTTCGACTCCGTCGGAGTGGAGCCCACTCTTATTGATCATATATACAATAAAATTATTTAATATTCATTAATCATATATAAAATATTAAAAAGATCATTTAATTTTAATTTTACTAATTTAATTAATTTTTTTGTCAAAAAAAGAATAAAAGAAAAAAAAATATTTATGTACCGACCAAACTGATAGCTAATAGTTCGATCTGGTAAAAATGATGGATCGAAATTTTTAGTCCATAACCTTCCTCACACCAGACTAGACCGATTACACCCCTACATATAAGTATTTTATTCAATGTGATCTACGTACCAACCGGACGTAGATACTCGTAAAGCGAGACATGAGCCGAGCCTTTAGACTGGGCTTGGGCCGAGATCAGTCGAGACCCTCGAGTTCGGGTATGGGTAGAGTCCAGATCTTGCACCCAGACAAGAGACAGGCTGTAGACCTGTCACAAAAACCCTGAACCACGTAGAAAAAGTAAGAGAGACATGGATCATATGGCAGCAGCCGAAGAGCGAATTGTTACGGAGAGAATTCGACAGAAACTCCACCAAGTCAACTTAGCCGCTGAAGAACATTTTTCTCCTGTCCAAGACCATGTCAAGTTCACTCTTCAGGCGCTCTCTCTCTCTCTCTCTGTGGATATGTATAATTCCTCTGCATGTGCTTATTGACCTTTGTGCATTGTTAGACTGTTATTCTGATATTTTAGCTCTGTTTGGTTGCTGAGAAAGATTTAGGGGAAGTATATTAATTGGAATTTGAAGTCTTAAATGTTGTTCTTTTGGACTTGAGAAATTAGAAATTTAGAACCCTTTCCAAAGTGTTCCCAGAAGAACTGTTTGGCTTAGGTAGGGGATGGGTATAAATGCTTATTAATTTTCAGTTTTTGTAAATGCAAGCGTTGTACAAATGAAACAGTCTTTATATATTTATTTATTGTTTCAAAATCTTATCTTTCTCCAAATTTCTCAACATTCCCATCCAGTGATATGTGTCTATCGCATTTCAATTGCCGAGAAATTCAATTGAACAAGGCCATATAATCGATGTTTCTTAATTTTGAATGGAGCATGAAGCTTCAGGCTTTATCAGGTTCAAGTTTCAAATTTTCCCTTTCTCACGCTTTCTTAGCGACAGGATGGAGAAACAATTATATCTTCAAGCCATTCTTTATCTTGAATTATTCTGTTCTTTAGCTAGACTTTCTTACAATGAATTTCTGAATGATGATTGTCTGCAGCAAGCGTATTTCAAATGTGCATATGAGTGCTTTGATAGGGAAAGAAGCTATGATGAGATTAGCGATTGTGTAGAAAATTGCAGTGTTCCAGTTGTTAGATCTCAATATATGCTTGAGGACGAGATGGCTAATTTTCAAGTAGGCTGATTTCCTTTCTTTTTATTTTTATTTTCTCTTTTTTCATTTGTTTCTGTCATTGATTCCATTTGTTTTGGAGGGATTTACTCCCTGGATTTTTTTTTTAATGATGATGAATCAGTGGAAACACAACATATCTGTTTTTTTTTTATCACAAGAGAAAGTGCAAATGTGAAATTAAACGTGATCATGTCCACAAAAAGCTTGATCAACCTGCCCTCGGCCTTCGGACGGGATGCTCTAGTTGCTGCTGGCTGCTCTTAGCATTGCTTTTCCATAATTTTTTGTCCAAAGAACTGAATTGAGCTTTAGATTTTCTGGGATTGCTTTTAATGGAGCTTAATCTTTATTACTGTAGTTTAAATGTGCATAATGAAATCTGATCATTACTAGCTCATTGCTTTATTCAATGCACTTCGTTTTTTTGATCGAATAAGGTAATTTTTCATGAAAAAACGAAAAACAAAAGGGTAAATTTTCATGAATTTCCTGCACGTTTTTTATCCAACAATTACATCGAACTGGTGGCAGAAGGACACGATGCCACACAATATATAGGCCTGTTTTGTGTGCATTGGTAGAAGTCAATATCCATATTTTTCTTTGCATCCTTAACTTTCCTGACCAGTAATTACTCCATGCTAGGATAGAACTAGAGTTGAGAATTTGGTATTTTGGATGCAGGAAAAGATGAAAAGGTCGCTGATGGTCTGCCAAGACAAGTTTGAGGCAGCTAAGCTCCAAAAGAAACCAGATGCCCTGAATGATTTGGAGACCTGTGTCGATCAGTCAACCCAGGACGGCATCAAGATGCTGCCGCATCTTGCTGCAGAGTTGAAGGCCTCTTTTTTTGTTCACTAATAAGACTTGAAGCTGATTAAACTGAAAATCATGTCAGGGTAGGTCGAATCATACACAAATGCAAGCCTCAAGGATTATCATTCTGTGACTATCAGTTTTTCAAGATCTCTGATATAATGCAGATGCATTTGTGTACTCATTTCCCTCTTACCACGCTGATCATATCAAGATGCGCAAACACGTGCGAAAAAAAAAAAAAACTATGGAAATATCAGATGAACAACAAAACTAAGCATTCAACTGTTTTAAGATTCAAATCTCTGATGCCATGTTTTAAATAAAAGTAATGGACTCAGATGATCCCTTTCACAAAGGTCACATTATAATGACACTACTTGCAAGAATAAAACCTTTGATGGCATGCTTGTTTCAGGCTCAGCCCATCTCAGCCTCTTTACTGCTTGCTTTTCTGCTCTTCAAATTTGTCTATGGCATGGCCATCTATAGTTCATCTGTACCTCCGACAGCTCTCATGGTGTAGAAGTACACACCGAGGACAAATGCTGTCAAGCCTCCGGCAGCTACAAGATTCTTGGTCTTGGGTGCAAAGCTCCTATATCCCGAGAGCCAACCCATTTATTTGCCAACAAAAACTCAAAAGCGATTACTCTTCCAGCCTGCAATCTCATAGAATTTCTTAGGATCAGTCCACTGTCCAAAAGGCAGATAGCATTCAGCTTCAGACACTCGCTGGATTATATAATAAAAAATAAAAATAAGTAATGTTGTTCATCATTCTATACTATTATCTTGTTGTATTATATGATCGAAAAATTATTTGTTATTTTTCATTATCTGTCAATCATTTAATATTATTTTTTTAATGAAGATTGATATTTAGAACTTCTTGTATTTGGTACAACTACATGGTGGCACAGATGTCCAACAACATAAGAACATCAAACTCTTGTCAGTAGAAAGGGACTTAATCCATTGTCTCGAAATAAAATGAACTCATTGTTCCTAAGAATAAGTGGACCACATAGAAACTCATTACTTCGTGATTTACATAAACAACATAGAAGCTGCACGGGCATTGAAGCCACGCTCAATTTATAATGCTCAGAACAATACAACATCAACATTACTAAAGTTTTTCGATAAGATTTTCAATCTTGAGCATCTTCATTGGCTTGGCCAAATTAGAAGGTTGGTTAAAATTTTCATAATTGATGTAAAAAACATTCCACATTGAATTGGACAAATCTAAAATAATTTAGATGGAGAACTATAATTGATTCACCAAATATTAAAATACTAATTTCTAACTCCAAGGAAACATTAAAATATTAGTTTCTAACTCCAAGCAAAAATACTATTTGGTTTGTAATTAAGAAAATTAGAAAGAATTTTAGATGAGTTTAATCAAATATTTTTTGTTATTAGCATTAAATAACTTTTGAAAATATGATTTTTTTAATATTAATTTAATTAGAATATTATTATTATTAACATTTAATTGGTAGAGCTACAAAATGTGATAAAAATAAATTAAATAAAAGAATTATTAAATTAATAATATTTTATTATTATATAGAAAGTGAATGGATAATCCAATGTGGGGTTTGGATTTAAATGGAATAGATAAATATAAAAAAGTGTGATATTGATTAAATTTTGAAGATGGATTTGGCCAAACTAATGAGGATGCTCTTAGTTTGCTGAGGAAAAAGTTACAATTATTATCGTTTTACTTTCAAATCTATAGGCTAAAATATTTTCTTTTACTAACCAAAGAAATAGTTACCAGGAATTTTTTCTCGGAAACCAAACAAAGGGCTAGGATTTTGGTAGCCAAGAAAAAAATTAAAGAAGAGAGAAAAAAAAAACTAGGTATTTAAGTTATCTATCCATTATTCTTTAAAATAAAGAAGATGATAATAATGTAACGGGATTGATATGAAAATAGAGGAAAACACAACGGAAATGAATTGAAGACTCAAGAACTGCCTTGAAATCTTATTGCACAGAGAACTTTGAGGGTTCTCTAACCTCCATACAGTCCAAACAATGAGCAACTAACAGAATGCCTATTTAGTTGGTTTCCCTCCCTTTTGTAGGCAATTACAAAGCCTAAGCAAAACGCCTCATTTAATCACTGCTATTTATAATCGTAACTCACAATCCTCAACGCACCGTTTTATTAACAATCAACCCCCCCACTCGAACGCACCGTATCACTAAAACACTCAAGCTCTTTATATTTAAACGCACCGTATCAAACCTACGGTTAATTTAATCAGCTTTTACTTGACACTTAACAATCTTTTCCCCTTATAAAGCCTTGACCACAAGACTAAGAATCTCAAATGCCCTCCCCATAAGGCCCTTGACCGCAAGGCCACCAGTACAACATCTGCTTCTAGAGTAAGGTGCCCACCAAATGAGGATAGGTATTTCTGAGTTTCCATAAAGATTCACAGGTCCTGTCATCTACACTTGCTCCAATCCATTTAACTAATACTTCAGTAACAGCATGATGACCTTGCTATTTCATTCTCCTCTGCAAAATAGCTTCAGGTTCTGGCTGAATCTGACCTTGAGAATCCATAGGTGGAAGTGTTGGCAAAGTCTTAATCTGCTGACCCAGTTTCTTCTTTAAACAAGAAATATGAAAAATTGAGTGAATTTTTGAAGTAGAAGGTAATTCCAATCTATAAGCCATTCTGCCAATCTTTTGTACAACCTTGAATGGTCCATAAAAATTTCGAGCTAACTTCAAATTGTGCCTGAGAGAAACTGACTTTTACCTATAAGGCTGAAGTCTCAAATATACCCAAGCATCCAACCGAAACTGCATGTCAGACCTCTTTTTATTTGCATAAAACTTCATCCTCTGCTGAGCCTTTTGTAAATTGTTTTTCAAAAGTGCCATGACTTGTTCCCTTGACTTGAGTTGCTGATCAACTGCTGCATTAGAAGTAGTTTCAGAAACATATGCAATTAACTTTGGTGGAGGGTACCCATATAAGGCTTCAAAGGGTGTTACCCCAATAGATGAATGACATGTAGTGTTATAGCTTCATTCCTTAGGCTTGTCACTAGTATAACATCTAAGATAAGACTCAAAACACTTGTTTAAAACTTCAGTTTGCCCATCAGATTGTGGATGATAAGCTGAACTAAAGTTTAAACTTGTATTTTGCAGCTTAAATAACTCTTTCCAAAAAGAGCTAGTAAAAATTGGGTCTCTATCCGAAACTATAGATCTTGGCATTCCATGTAGCTTGAAGACACCAGAGAAAAACACTTGAGCCACTTTGCTTGTTGTATATGGGTGAGAGAGTGAAAAGAAATTATCAAATTTAGTTAATCTATCCACCACATTGAAAACAACACTTACTCCCTTTGACATAGGAAGGCCTTCAATAAAATCCATGGAAATGTCTAGTCATGGAGAATTTGGTATAGGTAAGGGTTGCAACAACCCTGGAGAAGGAAATGTCTCATGCTTACTGACCTGGCAAACTTGGCATTCCCTCACCAACTTTTTAATATCATTTCTCATACCTTCCCAATAGAAATCTTGTTTAACTCTATGCAAGGTCTTGTGATAACCCACATGGCCTTCTTGTGGATTATCATGTATAAAATGCAAAATTTCTACCATAAAAGGTGAATCAAGTACAACCACTAATCTACCTTTCCTGAGCAACAACTCATTCTGCAGAGAATAATTCTTATGTTCCCCAACTCCTTGCTGCAACTGTCTACAAATCTCACCAATTTCTGTGAAAGATTATAGCTTTATCTCAACTCATCAATCCAAAGTGGTGTTGGGAATGATATTACAGCCAATGTAGCAGATTCTTCCCCAATTTTTCTGGAAAGGGTATCAACAACTTTATTCTCTTTTCCCTTCTTGTAATCCACTGTAAAATTGTATCCCAACAGTTCAGAAAGCCACTTTTGTTGAGACTCAGTACCAACCTTTTGTTCTAAGAGAAATTTAAAACTTGCTGGTCAATCTTAATCTTGAAAGACTGACCCAAAAGGTAAGACCTCCATTTCCCAAAAGTAGAAACCAATGCTAGAAATTCTTTCTCATAGGTTGATAACAACAAGGCCTTGCCTTTAAGAGCTTTGCTATAAAAAGCAATGGGATGCCGTTCTTGCATCAATATTGCCCCTAACCCCAAACATGAGGCATCACATTCAATGGTGAATACCTTTGAGAAATCAGGTAAGGCTAGGACAGGTGGTTCAATCACAATAGCCTTCAATTCTAGAAAACCTCTTGTTGCCTCCTCAGTCCAGTCAAATGATCCCTTCTTCAACAACCTAGTCAAAGAGGCTGTTATACTCCCATAATGCCTGATGAATTTTCTGTAATAGTTAGTTAGGCCTAAAAATCCTCTTAAGGACTTTATACTTTTAGGAACGGGCCAGTCACTCATAGCAAAAATCTTAGCTGGATCAGCCATTACACCAGCCTCAGAAATTATATGCCTCAAGTAATCAATCTGCTTCACTCCAAATCTGCATTTTGACATTTTAGCAAATAATTCATTGCTCTTCAATACCTCTAACACAAATCTAAGGTGCTTCAAATGATCTTCAACACTGCTGCTGTAAACCAATATAT
Organism: Pterocarya stenoptera; assembly: GCA_003123785.1. NCBI lineage: Eukaryota > Viridiplantae > Streptophyta > Magnoliopsida > Fagales > Juglandaceae > Pterocarya > Pterocarya stenoptera. The sequence goes on from QEOT01002892.1 coordinate 29,448, forward strand.
CATCAAAGAAGACTAACACAAATCTTCTAAGAAATGGCTTGAACACTTGATTCATCAACCCTTGAAATGTTGCTGGAGCATTGTAAGGCCAAAAGGTATTACCAAAAATTCATAATGACCCTCATGGGTCCTAAATGCAATCTTTTCAATATCTTATTCCCTCATTCGAATCTGGTGGTAACCAGATCTTAAGTCAAGCTTCGAAAACAATTTAGCTCCAAATAGTTCATCTAAAAGCTCATCAATGATTGGGATAGGAAATTTGTCCTTGACAGTAGCTTTGTTCAAGGCTCTATAATCTACAAACATTCTCCATGACCCGTTTGATTTCTTTACCAATAAAACAGGTGAAGAAAATGGGCTTTGACTGGGTCTTGCAACCCCAGATTCCAAAAGATTCTGCACTATATTTTCAATTTCTGTTTTTTGATAGTGAGGATACCTATAAGGTCTCACTAATACAGGAGAGGTACCATCTTCCAACATTATCTTGTGATCAAAAGATCTTCTAGGGGGTAACCCAACTGGCTCATCAAAAATAGCTTTAAATTCCTCCAATACTTCTACTACTCATTGATTAGGGACCTGTTTTTCTTGTTTTTGATCTACTGCTACCATTTGTAAAAACCACCCTTACTTTCTAACCATGGAAGACTTAAACACTTCACAGCTAGCTGCACAATGACCCTCTCAGATCCCAACCCTTGAAGTACCACTTTCTTGAAAGCTCACTCAAAAGTCATTGACATCTCAGTGAAATCCCAGTTAATGGGGCCCAATATCTTTAACCATTGGACACCTAAAACAACATCACAACCCCCAGAGCAAGAATATGAAAATGAACTGTAAATATCGACCCTTGTATGTTCACCAATTCTTCACAACTTCCCATACTCAAAACTTTATCACCATTAGCCACCTTAACTTGTAAACTAGTATCATTCTTAATTGTCAACTTTGCAGCTTGCACAACTGAGGGATCCAGGAAGTTGTGAGTACGTCCTGAATCCACCAAGATCTCTACTGAACAAGACCCCACTCTTCCAAGCAATTTCATAAAATTATTGTTCAAACACCCAGAAATTGCATGAATGAAAATTTCCAAGTTTTCCTGCCGAAGAACTTCTCTATCCACTTGTAACACTTCTTCCACACCTTCCTCTTCGTGCATTTCAAGTTCTTTAGACTGAGGTAAATAGAGCTGAGGATTCTTGCACACAGCGCAGGATTCCATTTCTCCTCCCAATGGTAACAAATGACTTTTCTTCTCTTCTTATCCATCACTGCAAAAGAAATTCTTCTCACTGGACTTGCAGTTTTCTGTATTCTACTAAACTCTACAGAAAATCTAGGACTCTCTTTACTCATACCATAACCTCTCCAAGGTTTCTTAGAAGATAAAAGATACTCCTCTTGAATCTTGGCCAACCCAAAGGCTGCATTGAGATTAACAGGATTGAACATTCTAATGGGCAATCGAATTTCATCCCTTAATCCACTCAAGAAACAACTCAACTTATGCTTCTCAGGTAAGCCCTTTAACCTATTTGACAGGGCTTCAAACTGTGCTTTATACACTACAATAGTCGAAGTCTGCTTAAGCCTAGTCAAGGCCTCCATTGGGTCATCATATGCAGTTGGGCCAAACCTCACTTGTAAAACCTTAATGAAAGAATCCCAATTGCAAAACAACCCAACCTCCACTACATCTTGATACCAGACTAAGGCCTCAGCCTTCATATAATAAGATGCCAATAACAACTTCTGGTTAACAGGAGTTTGATGGTAATCAAAATATTGGGTAGCCTTAAAGATCCACCCTGCAGGATTGGTACCATCAAAATGAGAGAAATTAAGCCTTATTCCTTGAGAGCTAAAAGGTCTCTCGTCTCCTTGGCCATTTCAGGAGCCTTGAGAATTTTTTCCAGAATGATCACCATTCTGTCCACCCACAAAACCCTTCAACATATCGGTAATTAAGTCTAACCTTTGAGCCAATCCATGTATCGCTTGATTATGATCATCCAATTGTTTCTGAACCACTTCTCGATCTCGTTGACTCCCTTCTTGCTGCTGCAGCTTCAAAGATGCACCCCGAGTACCTTCAGCCATTGTAAAATGAGAGGATCGCCAATCTGATACCAACTTTTAACGGGACTGATATGAAAATAAAGGAAAACACAACAGAAATGAATTGAAGACTCAAGAACAGCCTTGAAATCTTATTGCACAAAGAACTTCGAGGGTTCTCTAACCTCCTTACAGTCCAAACAATGAGCAACTAACAGAATGCCTATTCAGTTGGTTTCCCTCCCTTTTATAGACAATTACACTGCCTAAGCAAAACGCCATGTTTAATCACTGCTATTTATAACCGTAACTCACAATCCTCAACGTGCCGTTTTATTAACAATCAACCCCCCACTCGAACGCACCGTATTACAAAAACACTCAAGCTCTTTATATCTAAACGCACCATATCGAACCTATGGTTAATTCAGTTAGCTTTTACTCACACTTAACAAATAATCAATCAACTCTAATAGTGAAAACATCAACTATCTTCTACATATACACGATAGATTTTCATTCTCAGCAACCAATTAGCTAGCATAGTGCATAGAAAACCAAATCAACTTCAAAAACAAGATACGGACAAAATGAGATTAGAAATCAACCTGAATTTAGGAATTGAGAGTGCCAAAAAACACTTAAACCCTAATTACGCTGCAAATCTTTTTCGTGGCTTTGTATCACCGATTCGGAAATGGTGAAAGCTTTCACTCAATGACATTGGAATGGGTTGGGCTGAGCCTAAGATCACCAGAAAGATCAATTGTATACCACAATATTCATAATTATATTGGTTAATTTCTTTTTTTTAAAAAGCCTGTAAATAGATTTTTTATTGACAAATATAATGGGTAGTTATTATAAAAAAAAAAAATTATAAAATTATTGATCATTTGTTTTTAAAAAATCAGTTATTATAAAATTGTTGTCAGTTATTATAAAAAAACATTATTATTATTTTCTTTTTATATTATAACGAGTCTTCATGTGCACAACAGTTTGTATGTATAGCAAATTAATATTTTTAAATAACAAGGCTCGGAAATAGAGTATCAATCTCTAAACATTATTTATGAAGAAAGGTGTAAAATGTTATATATGAAGCTTTATCAAGTAATTGCTGTGATGTGGTCCACAACAGTTGCTTGATGAATTTTAATTGCATTGTTCATGTTGAAGGTTTCATGATTTTCAATGGTGCATGGTGGTTTTGGAGATTTCATTCTTATCAAATCCGACATCATTGGTTTGGTTTGAGAAGTTATAAACCATACGCTCATGTTCTAATGATTACGCAAAGATATCCAACCTAACCGTCTAATCTGTTAATGATCGGTTCGTGCTGTTCGGATTTGATAGGATGGTATTTTCAACCTCGTTTGAAACTATTTTATTATAATTATTTTTTCATTATTTCTTGTAATTGGGTACTTGTCACGTGGCGAGGGCATGCATTTCATTCTCAACCCCAGTACCCTAACAGTACCCAATCATCATCATCATTGAGGACTAAAATCAATGTCAGTGATCAACATCAAGAACTTGAGTTGGGATTGCAAAAATGTTATTAGAAAACGTCATGTTCATTCTTCTCCTAACACTATTGAGCCTCTTTTATACTGTCAATTTCTAACCTTTACGATGTACGTACCATTTCATCCCACAAGCAATTGAAAAGGAAAGAGAGGTCAAAAGTTTGAAAAAAAAATATTAATTTTTTATAATTTAATAGGATGATATTAATATCATCTTGTGTTAGCCCACTCTCTATATAATTATCTCGGCCCCCCTCTTCTAGTAAATAATTTAGTTTTCTATATTGAATGAGAAATAGTTAAGAATTTTGACTTAGATTCAATACTTGTTGATTTTATTTTATTTTTTTTAAACGCAAGTTACAATTTTAGACATTTTGTATTTCTTTTGTTTGATATATTTGTATGAGTGTCTTTATGTTATTTCAATGGTATATTATTCTTGATATATCATATACTTTTTTAATACATAGATTGTATTAAATGTATTTTATTTTTATTTTAAATCTTACTATCAAATTGTTCTATACCACAGAAAAAATTGTTTAGAAATAGAACAAAAAAATATTTTGTTATAGTTTTAGCTTTGCTTGGCTCCCCTAAAGCAAATTCCTGGTTCCGCCACTGTTTATATATATATATATATAAATTATTCTCATTGGTCATTATTTATTACCATACATCCTACATCCTATGAAAAAAAAAATTATAAATGTGGGGTGTGAAAGTGAATAGTGACTGATGCATATAATTGATCCTCTATATATATTGGCTACATGCCAGTTTGAACAAGTACCTAAAATACACATACATGTGTGTATAAATCAATAGATCATCCATTAATTATTCATGCATATCAGTACAATATGAATATACTCATACAGAATTTAAAAAAAAAAAAAATACTAACAACTTATTATAAATAGTGAAATAAATCAACATGAAGTAATTAAAAAGTATCATAATTTGATGGGATTTGAATCATGTTATATTTTAGATGCACGGCCATGTAATTAATCAATCCTTTAGAGTTTAGAATTAACAACACTAGTACTACTAGTACTGCCTCCCAAAAAGAATTTTCCAGTTGGTAGCTGCTCATGATCAGGTGGAAGGAGGAGAAGCCTTGCGCCGAAATTGGCAGCATCATCGGCGGTATGCGTGCCCTTGCCGCGAGTCATAGATGTCTGAGTGAAGCCAGGACAAAAGCAATTCACACTTATATTGCTTCCCTCCAAACGCTTGGCCAAAACCCTTGTGTATGCATTTAGTGCAAGTTTTGATACTGCGTAGTCTGTCCACAATTCTGGCCATCCTTGACTCTCCCACGTTCCCTTCTTCACATGCTCAAGAAACAAACTTACCACACCCTCAATCTCCTGCTCCAACAAGTTTTCACTTTGCAGTATATTTTTTATCTTAGGGTTTTTCAGCTTCTGCATGCATGAATATATATATATATATATATATATGCATGGAATTAATTCGCTATATATAAGAAATAGTAGTAATATATATATCTTAAATAAAAGAAATTAACAATAATTATAAATCGTACGTACGTTTAGGGAGCCAAGTCTGGAGCTAATATTAAGAATCCGAGATGAGTTGGAAGACGATGGCGGAGAGGGACGAAACATGGGCAACAGAGCTTGAGTAAGCAACTTGGCTCCATAAAAATTGGTTTTGATCACTGTTTCTGCATGCTTCACTGAATTCTCGTTTAGCTCGTTGAATGACACTGCAGCATTGTTCACCTGTACTTTAACTTATTATTATTATTATTATTTGGGGAATAAAATTAATTTGCCACTAATTAATCAATAATTAATTATATAATTAGCATGCAGACACATGAAGTACTACAACTCCAATAATTAAAAAATCACGAACTAAATAAATTGAACATTGAATACTTTATTAATTTACAAATATTCCGTACGTGTTCTTATATGTTAATTACGCACGTTTTTGCATACAAATTTGAAAAGAAAAAAAAAGGAAAAACAGAACAAAACAAAATTAACAACGTAAGATTAAAAATTGTAGCTAATTAAATTGCATCCAAAACAAAATATTAATTATTGAGGAAAAGTATGAAAATGATTCAGAAACGTGAAAAAAGAATATTTTAGTGCCGGAAGTTTTAAATTTCAAAGATGAGTCATTTTACTTGCAAGATTTAAATTTAAATTCTTTAAATTTATCGTGCAAATTATAATATCATATAAATTAATTAGATTGTGCCCTCCATGGGTTAAATGACGTATTAACCCAGCCATCCGGGTTATTATTATACCTACCTACGAAAATGATTTATACAATTTTAAAATGTACAAATCTCGTGCATGCATGCACTTATATTAAAAAAAAAATTAGATAAATCTGATATTCAAATGAAAAAAAAACTCACTTTTTATTAGTGGTCTTCACTATTTTTCAAAGAGTGTGCGTAATATCACTCACAATATATATAATGACTTGCACTCTAAAACAACATGTAGCACTATTTATATATGTATGAACTATATATGCAAATATGACAAAAAAGATTTACTACGAAACGTCGGATCGATCGATCGAGTTGAAGTTTTAAGATTGTGATATTAATTAGCTTAAAAGTCCGAACGTGATATTAGAGTCAATCCTAAATTAATCAATAAAGTATGGGCCATCTAAGATGTAAATCAATCACAACCAATAAAATCTTATCTACAATTCATTAATTTCAAACAAAACGGCCCTAGTATATGTACGTCTCCATCCAGCTTGATCAAGATCATTAAACCAATCAATTATGATCATGATTCAAAACATGCACATTTATAAATGCATGCAACTATTCAAATTGATACTGGAATTTTCCCATATGTATATTTATATATAGGGAATTAAATAAAAGGAAAATATATATATACCAGCTAGCTAGCTAGCTAGCAACTTACGAGGATATCTAGCGCTCCAAATTTCATCCGGAATAATGATACGAAGGTGTTGATGGAAGAAGGATCAGACACGTCGAGCTTTAAGAAGTGAACATGGAGTCCTTGGGCGCTGAGTTCCTGGGCTGCTCTGCGACCCCTCTCAAAGTCTCTGGCTGTTAAGATTACAGTCAGTCCTTCTTTCGCCAACCTCTTCACAAACGCAAACCCAATTCCCTTGTTCGCTCCGGTCACGACTGCCACCGTGTCCTTTGACCACCACCTTCAATACCAATATTAAATTAAGAATGATAAAAAGATCAGTGTGCGCTTTAGAGAGAGAGATCAGAAAGAGAGAGATAGAGGGTTTACCTGCGGGTTGAAGAGATCATCATGGAATGAGAGGAAAATGGGACCTCTGATTCCTTGGCGGAGAACTCCATTAATTTTTCTAAAGAGAAACTGTCCGATTCGGTGGTACTTCGGTCTATGCATGTCTATGTTTCTATATATGTATATATATAGTTGTGGACGTGTGCCGTGTGCGTGGGGATCAGGGTGAGAGAGGTGCAACATGCCATTCGGTGGCCCACTGTTAATTACGTATAGTACGTACCTACCTTCTTCTAGTTCTTGAAGACACGATTGAGCATTTATTTTGACTATTATGCAAGTAATATATAATACATACATACATACATACATATATATATTTATATGATAGGAAAGTAGGCCGAGTACTAGTCATGCCTTTATCAAACAAAATTTTGTACGGTTGTGAGTGCACATTGGCTGAATATTAATATATATCGACTGATCTGAGTCCTGGCACCTTCAATTATTTTAAAATTATATATTTTTTGGATCTATAGTTTTATGTACTTCTTAATTATATTGATTGATGGGGTGTGGAGGATTTATAATAATGAAAAAGTCAATTTTGAGAAAGCAGGTCTAAGTAGAAAAGGGGCCCAATGGAAAAGCCTTTTGGCATCGATATACGAAGTCGACGTATCGAGGACTCAGTCAAGTCAACAATATGCATGCAACCGCCTACGAGAAAGTAGGGATTCATGTAGATACGTGACCACACCAAACACGGAATGTACCCCAAAACTCGGATCAAAACAAGAGGATCCACCGTCTACCGAACGAAATAATAGGATTTCATAGGTTCCAGGTAACCCTCAATAAAAAGAGGATTTCTTTCTTTTCTGAGAGAAGTTTTTTCCTTCAAATTATTTTGTGTGCTCTAAAAACTAACTTAAGCATTGGAGTTTTCCCAGGCGAACCAGGCCAACTTCACACAGATCATTGCGCAGGGTTACGAGACAGGTTGGAAGTGAGACACGTCCTTAACATTTGGCGCCGTCTGTGGGATCTCTCGACGGATAAACCCTTTATATGGTTCTCACATGCCAACCGTCACCTGTTCTGTGGCAAGCCGAGCAATGGATCCGTCCATTGAAGCACGGCTGGCGGCAGCTGAAGAAAGGTTGAAGCAGGCATTGAAAACAATGGAGATCTTGAAGAAGGAAAATGATAACCTCCGGAGGAGGAATGCTGAATCCAACAATACCGCCATACCCGCCCACAGTGAACAAGGAGAAGGAGAGGAGCAATCCATTATGGAGTCACCTCTGGGGCAGACGGAGAAAGAAAAGATGCACGATGAGTTGAAAGAATTGGCGGAGAAATATGAGGAAATGGCAAAAAAGATGGGAGGCTCTTCTTCAGTCGAGTGTATGCTCGGTAGAACAGATTTGCCGTATATCGAACGAATTATGGCAGTGCCCCTCCCTCCGAAATTTAAGGTTCCCAAGTAGACCTATACGATGGATCCAAGGATCCAGTGGATCATCTGGAGAACTACAAAGCCCATAACGTGCTCCACGGCTTCCCCGGCGAGATAGCATGTCGAGCCTTCCCATTGACACTAAAAGGAACAGCGAGAGGATGGTTCAGAACTCTCCGACCACGGTCAATAGACAGTTTCGAAGAATTGGCTAAACAATTCTTGACTCAGTTCATGCCTAGCAGAAGGAGAAGACGCCTGGCCGCCTATCTTCTGACGATTAAGCAAAGGGAAGACGAGGACTTAAAAACATACCTAACACGCTTTAACAAAGAGCGTTTGACAACGGACGACCAAGACGAGAAGATCACTCTTGCCGCCCTACTGGGCGGGATATGGCCCCAGACCCCTTTTATGGCAGAGCTTGCCAGAAGAACTCCGTTCACACTCAGGGACTTTATGGACAAAGCCGATGACTTTGTCAATGCTAAGAATACATTGCAAGCTCTGGTCAACCCAAGGAAGGCAAGCAGTAAGCCTGAAAGAAGAGGCGGCCAGGTCGAAAGAAAGGTTGGTACGAGTCGGCAAGAAGGACGGCAGGAGAAAAAGGCAGGCTACAGTCCCAGACTCATACACAATAACTTAAGTGTGCGGGAAGACGAGAAGGAAAGGGAAGAACGTCGCAATACAAGTGGACGTTATTGCAAATATCACCAGACCGAGTCCCACTGGACCGAGGATTGCACAACCATGAAGAAAAGAGTAGCTGAAATGACCGGAACCGGAGAGTTAGAGCGAATGATCGCGGAACGTTCAAAGTCGAGAAGGCGCCAAGAAAATGGGCGGGGAACCAAAAGAAGCAGGACGCCCGAACCACGGCACAGAGCGTCAAACCGCCATAATGGAGGGGACAGAGCACCCCCCAGAGGCGAAAGGAACAGGCCACCCATAGGAAAATTTCGAACTATAGCAGGAGGGTTTGCTGGGGGCGGTATGTCCACATCTAGCCGGAAGGCATATGCGCGAAGAGCCAGATACGAAGAAGTGTTTCTGGCGGATAGAGTCCCCAAGCAGCCAAGGTTGGGCGGAGACGAAATGGTCATTACTTTTGGAGAGGCAGATCGACAGGGAATATTGTACCCACACAAAGATGCATTGGTGATCACTTTGGTGATAGCTAACTACACGACCAGGCGAGTACTGATTGACAATGGGAGCTCCGCTGACATCCTATACTGGGCGGCGTTCGTAAAGATGGGGATTGATGTCAGTCGATTAAGACCTTCCCCAACATCGTTGAAAGGTTTCTCTGGGGACACCATCCTTCCCATGGGAGCCATTACTCTCCCAGTGACTGCTGGATCAGGGGCGCGGACGACTACAACCATGACTGATTTCTTGGTGGTAAAAGCGCCCTCTTCTTACAACGCCATACTTGGAAGACCGACACTTAATCAACTGAGGGCAGTTACTTCCACTTACCACCTCAAGATGAAGTTCCCAACCAGCAATGGGGTAGGGGAGTCACAAGGCAAGCAGGCTCTAGCACGGGAATGCTATGTCCAGGAGCTCCAGAAAAGTCGAGAGGAGGTGTCTATGGTGGAGGAACGAAATAAAGAACTTATCCCTCCTTGCCCTCCATCACTGTTATTGGAGGAGGTGGAGGTCCAGGACGAACAAAGCCAGCAGCACGCTGAGGTAAATGAGCCATTGGAACTCATGGTATTACACGCCGACTGCCCAGGGTCAACAACCCACGTTGGAACTAATATGCCACTGACGGATAGGGAGGCAGTGAAGCAGTTGTTGATCGAGTATAAGGATGTTTTCGCCTGGAGTCATGAAGAAATGCCGAGCATAGATAACGAAGTCATCGAACATCATCTGGGCGTGGACCCTGCACACAAAGCTGTACGCCAGAAAAGGAGATCATTCAGCGAAGAAAAGTATGCCGCGATCAAATAGGAAGTAGAAAAATTGCTCACCAACAGATTCATTAAGGAATCTTACTATCCGGAATGATTGTCGAATGTGGTTATGGTAAAAAAAGGAAATGGAAAGTAGAGAATATGAGTAGATTTCACTGATTTGAATAAGGCATGCCCCAAAGATAGTTTTCCCCTGCCACGCATTGATGTAATCGTGGACGCTACAGCGGGACACCGTATGTTAAGTTTTATGGACGCCTATTCTGGGTACAATCAAATCCGGATGTATCCGGCGGACAAAGACAAAACTTCATTCATAACTGATCGGGGACTGTATTACTACCAGGTTATGCCGTTTGGATTAAAAAATGCAGGGGCAACCTATCAGAGGCTGGTAAATCGGATGTTCCAAGAGTAGATTGGAAAATCTATGGAAGTCTACGTAGACGACCTGTCAGTTAAAAACAAAGAACCCACTCGACACTTGGGCGATCTGAGGGCAGCGTTCGAAACCCTGCGCCGTTATAAGATGAGGCTGAACCCTTCAAAGTGCGCTTTCGGAGTCGGATCCGGCAAGTTCTTGGACTACATTGTGTCTGAAAGGGGAATTGAGGCTTCCCTAGAGAAGATAGCCGCCATACTCAACATGAAGCCACCCAAGAACCTGAACGAAACACAGCAGTTGGTGGGCAGGATAGCCGCCTTAGGGAGATTCATTGCTCGTTCAACAGATAGATGCCTCCCTTTCTTCCAGGTGTTACGGAAGACGCATCCCTGGAATGAAGAGTGCGATGAGGCGTTCGAGAAGTTGAAACAATATTTGGCCAGCCCACCACTTTTGAAACAGCCATAAAAGGGCGACGTGCTTCACGCCTATCTCGCGGCTTCCCCAAACGCTGTGTCCGCCGTCCTGATGAAGGAGGAAGGAGGAATTCAATATCAGGTGTATTATACTAGCAGGGCCCTTAGGGGAGCCGAGACAAGATACCCGAAGATCGAGTTATTAACCTTTGCCTTAGTAACGGCGGCTAGAAAACTCCGTCCCTATTTCCAAGCTCACACTATAAAGATACTCATGAAGGCTCCCCTGGCAAAAACCTTAAGGAAGCCTGAGAGTTCGGGGAGATTGATTGGGTGGTCAATAGAGTTAAGCGAGTTTGATTTGAGGTACGAACCCAGAAAAGCAGTTAAGAGACAAGTCCTAGCCGACTTAATAGCAGAATTTTCAGGTTTCCCTCAGGAGGATACAGTGGCCCCAACAGGAAAGTCGTGGGNTCATTTGCAGATTTGGGGTCCCTCAAAGCATAGTAACGGACAATGGACGCCAGTTCGATTCAGATCACTTCAGAGAATGGTGTGCGGAATTAAAAATTAAAGTAAAATACTCTTCGCCAGGTCACACTCAATCGAACGGACAGGCGGAAGCTACAAACAAAGCGTTGCTCTCAATCCTGAAGAAGAAAGTCGTAGAGAATAAGGGAGAGTGGGTAGAGGAGCTACCTGGAGTACTTTGGGCGTACAGAACTTCGGCGAAGACTCCTATAGGGGAATCCCCATTCACACTGGCTTATGGTTGTGAGGCAGTAGCTCCAGTAGAAAGGGGCCTCCCCACATACAGAACGACTTACTTTTCGACTCCCCAGAACGACAAAAAGATCGAGGAGTATCTTGATTTGGTAGAGGAAGAAAGGGAAATAGCAGAAGCAAGAATGCTATGGGAGAAGGCAAGTTCTAGGCAATACTTCAATAAAAGAGTAGAACCTAGAACTTTCAAAGTGGGCGACTTAGTCTTGAGAAAGAGCAGGGTGACAACGCAGGGCGAAGGAAAGATGGGGCCTGGATGGGAAGGTCCTTACTTGGTGGTAGCCAATAATAGGCCAGGGTCATACCGACTAAAAGACAGCTTGGGCAAGGAACTACCCCATCCATGGAACTCTGAGCACTTGAGGAAGTTCTATCAATAGAAATGTAGTTCTTTGCTTCGGCAGTATTTTCATTTATGTTAAATTCCATGGCTTTAGCATATTCATGTTTATTAATATGAGGATTTTTTGATTGCTCCTTTATTAACCATACTCTGTTAAGTCTTTGTCTCTGGTGAACCCTCAGCAGAAAGGTAATGTTACTCAGTGCCAAGTACAAAAGGGCGCGTAGGTCATCGAATCACGCCGATCCTTAAACACCAAAGACAAGCTATCGCAGCTTGTGGTACCAAGTATAGAAGGGCGCGTAGGTCATCAAAGCACGCCGATCCTTAAACACCAAAGACAAGCTATCGCAGCTTGTGGTACCAAGTATAGAAGGGCGCGTAGGTCATCGAACCACGCCGACCCTTAAACACCAAAGACAAGCTATCGCAGCTTATGGTACCAAGTATAGAAGGGCGCGTAGGTCATCCAAGCACGTCGATCCTTAAACACCAAAGACAAGCTATCGCAGCTTGTGGTACCAAGTATAGAAGGGCGCGTAGGTCATCAAAGCACGCCGATCCTTAAACACCAAAGACAAGCT
>QEOT01002892.1:44439-76983 GCA_003123785.1 Pterocarya stenoptera
AGCAAGGCCAGGACCTGCCCCCTCCCCGGACTGACTGTCAAGGCATATAACGGGGGCAGGAGGTTGGGGGCAAGGTGAAGCATCCTCAGCCGGGCGTGCAGCTTCCGGCAGACCATCATCTCCTTCCGTTCTCAAAACGGAGTCCACCCCATCTCCCAGGGAAGGGGAAAAATGAGAAGGTATGGAAGGCCCCTCGCCACTCCCTGCTGGGACAGGGGTACGCTCCCGGGCGGGGTCTCAGGAGTCGCTGGGACAACTCCAGTTTCAGCACAAGTTGCCCCAGGGCAAGATACCATGAGCTCAACAGAATCGACCCCCAGTGGCCTTGGAGAGACCGAGCCCACACCGACCTCAGGACCTATAATACCCTCAAGGTTTAAGGCAACAAAAACCTCGGCGTCCAACTCACCTCCTCTCGCCTGGCCTCCCACTATGAAAAACCTAGAAGTGGGAGAGATCAATAGTGGATTTGCAGAAGAGGAAGAGCCGACCTGGAAAGCATCGGCCAGGTCGAAAAGAGCCATGCTAGCCAGGCTCTCGGCGTCTAGCAGACTAAGGGCCCGTGGCTTCGCCGACGACTCACGAGGTGGTACAGAAGCGGCGAAGCTTGGCAGGGAGGGTCATTTGGCCTGGACACCTCCGGGCATTCAGGAGCCTCCACCCGCTGCTGAGTAGGCGGGGAAGGTCTCTGCGCCTGGGCGCCACTAGAACGAACAGCAGTCTCCATCTACTGACGAATGGGCGCTTGTACCAGGGTGTCCTCCGTAGCCGCCACAGTTTTCTTTCGAGGAGGGGATGAAGGGGAGAAGCCTTCAGGACGAGCCCTTTTCTGACTCGTACCATCATTCCTCCTTTTACTTCAGATCTCCCTCCTCTCCTCGCCACCCTTCAGAACGGATATTTTTTCACCTTTTCAACCCCTTCTTGTTCGGGGCGGTTACCCTCCTCATGACTGGATGAGGGTTTGGTCTTCATAGGGGGTTTTTTGATGGAGGCTGGGATCACCTCCGAAATCATAAATTTTCGCCCTTGATCCTGGGAGCGATCGGACGTCGTCAAGAAGCGGTCAATATTAGCGGACGTCAAGATGAGGTCAGACCNGTAAGAGTGAGGATGGAGTTGAGCAGGAGCCAACTGAAGGAGATCCAAAATGTCTCGTAGAGGACGACAAAAAGGAAGCCTCAAGCCATGGGAGAACATGGCGGTGTACAGGGTAGTCCTACTTGCAAAGCCTTCGACCTCGCAACATCCCCGTGTAGGGATAGTAATGTTGGCACTCTCAGGAATGCCAAACTCCTCCCGAAGCCTAGAAAGATGTTTCTCCCGGTAAGAGGAACGCCATCCGTGACCTTCGAAGACTGTGCCCGGCGGGACATAGAAAGGAGAAGGGTTAGAGGAACCGCCTTGGTCTACCATCGAAGAAGTATTAAGAAGAAGGAAAGTGAAAAAGAAGAACAAGAACTGGAAGCAGGAGGCAAACGGGAAATGCAAGAGAGAGATTGAACAAAGAGACGGGATAAAGAAAAGAAAGAAAAGAAGGAAGTGGTATTTAAAAGAGGAGAACGCAGAACGTCGACGGTCACAAGCATCATGACCTGACATTGAGGAACATCAACAGTCACAAGCATCATAACCTGACATTGAGGATGGTAACCGTCACACGAAAACCTCTCCCTATTCCGCCACGTCATCAGGAAAGAATCAAGAAAGAGGGAAAGAAGAGGACAAGGGCACACAAACCTAAAAGGTCGGCTGGGGCGCCGAACACACATGAAACGGGCCTGGGCCAACAGGTGACTAGACTACCCGCCAAGCATGTCAAGTAAGCCCAGCAGTGGAAGCTCCTAATACAAGTCTCAAAAACGTTTTTTTTTTTTTAAATATATATATAGGGCGCAGACATATAATTCTCCACGCCATGAGGCGACGAGAATTAGCGGGGTAACTGGAGGGTTTATAATAATGAAAAAGACGATTTTGAGAAAGCAGGCCCAAGTAGAAAAGGGGCCCAACGGAAAAGGCACGAAGTCGACGTATCGAGGACTCAGTCAAGTCAACAATATGCATGCAACCGCCTACGAGAAAGTAGGGATTCATGCAGATACGTGATCACACCAAACACGGAATGCACCCAAAAACTCGGATCAAAATAAGAGGATCCGCCATTGACCGAACGAAATAATAGGATTTCATAAGTTCCAGGTAACCCTCAATAAAAAGGGGATTTCTTTCTTTTCTGAGGGAGGTTTTTTCCTTCGAATTATTTTGTGTGCTCTAAAAACTAACTTAAGCATCGGAGTTTTCCCAGGCGAACCAGGCCAACTTCACCCAGATCATTGCGCAGGATTACGAGACAGGTTGGAAGTGAGACACGTCCTTAACAGGGTGTATTAATGTAAATAATTTTGTATTTAAATAAATAATAAAGCGAAGATCATAGCTAACATGCATGATGTTCATGATTAAAATAGACAAAAAGCGCGATGCTAGTTAAGACTAAGGAATCTTAATCATTTGACGTTTGTGTAGCTTTAATTTCTCAAACGACGTCATCTAACAATTAATAAAGCATATTGTGCATGTTTAAATAATTACCGTGGAAAATAAAGCGCTAATTAGGGAGGAAATTAAAAGATTCAACAGAGAAAGCTAGCATGCATTGTCTTGTCTTTTGCGTGTGGACTGGGTGACATTTCAATTCATGCAGGATACCAATATTTCAACTACTAATTAATGAATTATGTTTGGATCACTAATTAAATGTAATAGCATATTCGATATTAAAACCTTTTTGAAGCTTAATGTATTTAATATAATCGAAATTAAATGTATTAATTATACTAAATACTAATACATAGCATAGTGGAAATAAAACCTTTTTAGTTTTTACCTTATATATTAAATGTAAATTAAATACGAAAATATTTAAATCTAAAGCTCTTTTTGTTTTTTTGGATATATATGCAAACATATAATATTGTCATTATATGAAAAAAATTATTTAGGACGAGTTAGTGGCAAGGAGAATGACTATTTGTAAAGAAAATATATAGTCTCATTTTGATAGAGCATTTTTCTTATAATCATGTGTTAACGTTACGTACTAATTAATCTAACCTTTGTAATATTCAATTTAATTAATCTAACATTAGATAATATATACACGTTTTTAATGTCGACTTTATGAATTCCTTCTATATATATGACATTTTGGTATTCTAGTCGTTTGCTAAGATTTTTATAAGAGATTAATTTGTCAACATGAGTTTTCTAGTTTGTATCAGAATAGCATATTTGCTGATTTTCTAGTGTTGCTATTGCATTTCACGTGTTTATATACACATTTTTACAAGGGAATATGGAATCAAAAGGGAATAAAAACAGATACAAGAATGTGTAGAGAATAACAGAAAAGGTTTCTATGGTTCTTCTAGAACATGCTTAGTGTTATCTAATACGCCCCCTAGCTCGGATCCAAGGGAGTATCAATGGCATTGAGACTCGACCAAAAACTTAGCAAATCTTTCAACAACCAATGGTTTTGTGAGAACATCCGCAAGCTGATCTATGGAACTGATGAAGGAAACAGTAAGGATCTTGGCTGCAACTCGATCTCTTACAAAATGAATGTCAAGATCCATGTACTTAGTTCGGGAATGATAGATTGGATTTGCAGCCAAGTGGCTCTAATATTATCACACCATAAAATTGGAGCTTGAGAAAGTTGAAGGCCTAATTCACATATCACATTTTGAAGTCAAATAAACTCTGCTACAGAAGTGGCAACTGACTTGTACTCTACCTCTGTGCTTGATCTTGCGACTGTTCTTTGTTGTTTAGAGTTTTAGGAAATCAAGTGTGCGCCAAGAAAAATACAAAAATTTCTAGTTGAACGATGATCATCAGGGCATCTCGCCCAATCGGCATCAGAATATCCAGGAAATCTAACATTTGTATTCAATTTAATAATCTAACATTAGATAATATATACACGTTTTTAATGTCGACTATAATTCCTTCTATATATATCATGACGTTTTGGTATTGATCTAGTCGTTTGCTAAGACTTTAACAGATTTGACAGGTAGTTTGATGGTAAATTAAGGATCGGATGTCCAAAAATCGAATTCCTATCTCCAATTATATATCACCTTAATTTAAAAAAATCCAAGATAATGTTTTTCTTGATTTTTCTATCCATCGATCGCGCGAGCTTGTTCCTGTCAGCTTTTCTTTAATTAATCTCGTACGTGTGTCATGTTCATATATGTGCATCATTTATAAATCTTATTTATTCTTAGAGATGCGCCATTTCTTTCTCTTGGGTGCCTGGCCTGCCGGTGCCTTAACATGTAGGCATGCACTTTAATTGTTTGAGAAATGGTTTATACAAATTTTAAATAGATAAATTTTGTGTAGTACTTCTTTTGTATGACTCATAAAAAATAGATCACCACATCATAAAAAATATAGAAAAATCTATTCTTTTTCAGTTCGACGACTCACTTTCTATAAAAAGTATGTGAAATATGTCTATTTTAAGATTAATTTGTACCTAACATTACTCATTAATACTATAAATGCGATACAAAGACACATAAAGTATGAACAAATTAACGAACTGACTAAATTAATTGTATTAATATCCCAAGTATTTAAGAATATAAGAGAAATCATCATGTTCATGATATAATTAATATGTGTTGTATTTTGAATCCTTATAATATAATCCTTGATTATATGTATAACTATATTAAAAACAATTCTACAAAAACATAAAGTGTGTTTATCCAAATTTGTAAATAAAGTTATTAAATATTATATAAATAGTATATTTTATCAAATTAAATATTGTCATTAAGTTCAAACTAGTTAAAAAAAATTAATGAGCCATTCGTGAACATAAGATGCAACTAATTAAATGATAATTGATAAGTCTAAATTAAACTCGTATTCGAATAAAAATGAGATGAATAGAGTTTATAATTCATTCATTATTCACTCGAACTCAACTCGTTTTGACCCTAATACGATCATATTCATCTCTAATATTCTATAACCAGCACGGTGAATTTGATTTGTATATCTAATTAAACCTCCCATTCATCAGCTATATATAAAAACTCATAAGGGAGACTTTCTAGAAAATAGTCATCTATAAGCAGCGGTGGAACCAGGAATGTGTTGTAGGGGGCCGAGCAAAGCTAAAATTGAAATAAATATTTTTTGTTCTATTTTTAAGTTAAAATAATCTATAAAATCAAAATAATTTTGCAAAGGGGGTCAAATAATTTTTTAGAGAGAAAACCAACACAATATAAGATTAATATAATCGTATTAAATCATAAAAAATTAATATATATATTTTTTTTTCAAACTTTGGGGGCCATGGCCACCCCTGCCCCAACGTAGGTCCGCCGATGTCTACAAGAGTAGGCCCCCTTACTCATGCCCTATTGCAAGTACGACTTTTCTTTTCTTTTATCGATCCTAATTATCCAACCATAGATTCTACTGTAGCACCTAATTTTTAGTCAATAAAACGTTGTTCTAGATTCCTGATATTAAATTGATCATCAATTAATTAACCGGTGACATCTTTTGATGGATATTTTCGTTACAAGAAAATTGTTTATTATTATCAGTCATTTTATATAAAAATAATTTTTTTTAAATGAATCTATTATCGTCGTAATAATAATTTTTATCACAAATATTTTATCATATATACTCATTTTTTGTGTAGTAGTGTTTGATCGGTCAAACAAATACATGCAAGACCAAAACATTCATTTGCTTAATTAATTTCCATTTCTCTTTCTTATTTGTCTTATCGATCACGTGATATTTAATTATAATGACAAAATCAAAGAAAATTGAGGGGAAAATGAAGAAAATAATACTTGAACATTCAATTCCTACTAAGCATCAAACTCGACCTTATCTGAAAATGACCCAAGATCGATTGTTGGACTAACGCGTTGGAATATGGTCGAAAACAGTTGACTTCTCATGCATGCATGCACGCTTCATTTTCCTACAATACTTTAGAGGGGATCGAACAAATTAAGGGTTGGTGTCCTCAATTTCTTTTATCTTATAATCTCTATCTTTAAAATAACAATACATTACTAATCACTTCCTTAATCAATAAGTAAAATAAAAAAATTTAAAAAAAAAATTTAAATCCATGAACGGTCGAAACGAGGAGGCAAAATGGGACAGTATATAAGTAGCATTATTCATATTTATATATGTTTTACAGTTGTTGTCATTGAGCATTGATGTTTTGTGTTCATATATTAAGGTTTGTGTCGTGCATTCATTTTGAAAAAATTAAATAAATATGAAACATACATGAAAATTTTAATTTTTTTAATAAAGAACCCCATTTTTTTTTCAAAAAAAAAAATGCTGCGCTTACATAATCCATGACTGTATCTAACATTACTTTTAAATAATATAAATAAATTTGACCAGTTTCTGGTCGGTTCTGATCATTCCTTTTGTGTATATATATATATATATATGCAGCCAAGCTAAGTTTAGGTTGGGGACCTCCTACCTTTTCTAAATTAGTCTAATAAATTTTGAAAAAATTAAATAAATATGAAATATACATGAAAATTTTAATTTTTTTAATAAAAACCCCATTTTTTTTCAAAAAAAAAAATACGCAGCGCTTACATAACCTATGACTATATCTAATATTACTTTTAAATAATATAAATAAATTTGACCAGTTTCTGGTCGGTTCTGATCATTCCTTCTGTGTATATATATATATATATATACAGCCTAGCTAAGTTTAGGTTGGGGACCTCCTACCTTTTCTAAATTAGTCTAATAAATTTTAAAAAAATTAAATATATATGAAATATATATGAAAATTTTAATTTTTTTAATAAAGAACCTCATTTTTAAAATTAAAAAAAAAATACACAGCGCTTACATAACCTATGACTGTATCTAACATTACTTTTAAATAATATAAATAAATTTGACTAGTTTTTGGTCGGTTCTGATCATTCCTTCTGTGTTAGTCTATATATACATATATATATATATATATATATATATATATGCAGCCAAGCTAAGTTTAGGTTGGGCACCTCCTACCTTTTCTAAATTAGTCTAATAAAGCCTATACATCAATATTATTCATATAAATTAATGCTAAGATTAGACATGTGATTTTTTACTTAATTTGTTAAGTACATATTACTTTATAAATTTTACGAAGAGTTGATCAGACTTTATACACGATTTCGAGGAATATTCTTCTCTCTTTTTTTATTCGAAAAATGCTTTATGGGTACGACAAATGTTTATGAGGATCATGTTTTTTTACATTAAATTAAGACGTTATTCATTAATATTTGATATTAATGGTAGTATCAAATAATTAATAGATGAATAAAAAACTGAATATCGCATGATCAGAAGATAGTAAAATAATGATGCAGAAGGTTTGATCTATATAGTCTCTTCTCCGGTTTTCATTTAAAAACAAACAAGAGAGCATAATAAACAAACGTGAAATCAAATACACACGTACGAGTAGAAAAATCCATGTGATTTACGATCAATCATTGGTTGGACTGTACTTCCAAATTCGTACAATGGCCGTCCTGTCTCTTCTTTATTCAATTGGGAATTAAACACCTAATTATAAAGAAGCTAAGCATTTATTTTATTAAAAGACTAGATGTTCAAACATCACTCAAATGTATATATATTTTAATTTCAAATTATCTTAATCTTTTTCATATAATCATTATAACTTTTTCAAATTTTTAAACAAAATTCAACTTTCTCAAATATTAAAATAAAAATTATATTGTAATAATATTTTTATTTTATAATATTTTATTCTACATTTTCTCTCTTATTTTTTAAAACCTCATAAAAAGAGTATTAATAGTGCTGGCATAGCCATTCTTTAGCCAAAATTAGACTAGAAAATTCACTTTTTCTAATTTAGCTAGCCACTTTTGAACAACACATGAAATAACGAACTCTCTAAATCTATCATTATTCTATTAAAATATTAATTTTGACATTTTTGTTTATTTTAATTCTAGTGGTAATTGGAATATTTATTCGTTATTAAAAAAATGAACATTATTTTTTTAACGTTCATATTATTTCAACGGATTTAATTTTTAAATGGTTTTTTTTTTTTACAACGGGCATATTCAACGGATATATTTTTCTAACGGTCATATTTTTTCAATGGATTCTTTTTTTAAAGGTCATATTTCTCCAACAGTTATATTCTTCTACAATAAAACATAACATTTTATCAACAATTTTATTTACTTCAACTCAAGTTTCTCTGTGAAATCATTTTTTTTTTCCATTTTCTATAAATGGATCGTTCACTTTTTCACAAAATGACACTTATTGATTCGGATTCTGACGAAGAGTTTAAGATAGCGAGACAACTTTTTCTGGAAGAAGAATGATCAAGCTTACGTGGTTCTTTTAAAAAAATACGTAGATTTATCAGGCGTGATCGATTGCAAGCCCACCAAAATCTTTTTCAGACTATTTTGTTGATCCTCCAATCTATCCTCATAAATACTTTCGAATGAGTCATTCTCTATTTCTTCGTATTCAAGCTATAGTAGAAGCCCATGAACCTTATTTTGTCTAGAGACAAGATGGTTTTGGAAGACTTGGTTTTTCTTCCCTTCAAAAGATTACAGCTACTGAGCACGACTGATTTTATGGATGAATACTTGAAGATTGGAGAGACTACCGCATTAAAAAACCTAAATTTTTTTGTCAAAGCAATTGTTTCAATTTTTTCTGAAGAGTATTTAAGAAAACCCAACAATGGTGACATTGCTAAATTGCTCACAGTTGAAGAGAAATGTGGATTTCTAAGTATGTTAGGGAGTATTGATTGTATGCCCAACTGCTTGGCATGGTATATACTCTGGTCATATCCACGAGCCAACAATTGTTTTAGAAGCAGTGGCTTCTTATGATCTTTGGGTTTGGCATGCTTTGTTTGGATTACCTAGGTCTCATAATTATATAAATATGCTTAATAGATCATTTATATTTTCTGACCTTGCTCAAGGGCGTACTCCTGCTGTCAATTACACAATTAATGGTTATAAGTATGCAATGAGGTACTATCTTGGTGATGACATTTATCCACAATGGACAACATTTGTTAAAACCTTCTCAACTTTCCAAGGAAACAAGAAAAAATATTTTGCTACAGCTTAAGAGTTTGCAAGGAAGGATGTGGAGTGTGTTTATGGTGTGCTTCAAGCACGATTTGCTACATATAGTTCGTGGACTTGCACATTTTTTCATATTGAAACGTTCAACGATATTATGATGGCATATATAATTTTACATAATATAATCATTGAAGATGAACGGACTAACAACATATCTGAAGAGTTCGAATATGAATAGTTGATAGAAAGCACACATGATCTAGTGCCAATTGGCTCTACACCTTAATGTAGCGAGTTCATTCAACGTTATCACGCTATTAGAGATAGGAAAATCCATTGTCAATTTTAAGCAGACCTCGTCGAGCACTTATGGTAATTACAGTATAGTGCCGCATAATATTTTATCATGTATGGTTGTATTAAAGAAGCCAACAAACATTAAAAAAAAAAACTCCTAAAACATCAAATAAACGTTACTCTATAAAACATAAAAAAACATTGGAGTTGAAGACACCAACAAAAATAAAAGGTTCCTAATACATCAAATAAAATGTTTCTCCTAGCATGACAACATAAGAGACTCCTAAACATCAAATAAAATGTATTCAAAATATCAAATAAACGTTACTTCACAAGAAGAACAAGCAAACAAACATCAAATAAAATATTACTCCATAAAATACATGACAACTAGTTTCTTCTAGCACGACTTGCAAAGATTTCCAGTTGTCGTTAAAGATAGTATTTTTGTAGCATTGGAGGATGACACTTGTATTAATCATCATAATTCTTTCTTCTTATTTCTTTTCTTCATTCTGTACTTTCTCCAGATGAACTAGCACCTTCTCTTTTTGAATACTCACTCCCTCTTGCCTAAGACTCACTTCCTCTTGCCTAAGACAAAGTATCTGTTTGTTATGATCATGTGTTTCTTGCATAAGTACGATTTTACTCTTTCTATCTTCCTTCTTCTCATTAATTAGTACCATAAGAGAGTTTGACTCTGTTTTTTCTTTTCTATTTTGTTTCTCTTTCTCAACTTTACGACCTATTGGTCGATCCAAATTTTAAAATGTTGTATGAAAATCTTCATTTTTGCCTAAATTTAGTGAATTTGGCATTGGAAGTATTTGAACTTGGCTATATTTTTTTCTTCGGCTTCATTATTTTCATATGTTCCACCCACTTTGAATGAAATCTCAACAAGTGCCAATAATGATCGAAGTTGAAAACTTTCTTTTCTAATTCTAGGTACGTGAGAGATTGATAGATTCATAAAAATATGTAATTATGACTTTTTCTTCTCGAATATTAATGTTGCGAAAGTTTACCTCAATTTATAAATGTCAAAACTCAAGTACAAATAACCACCTTGATCCCACCATTTGTTTACTTGATCCGAGAAAAAGAAAGAAGATGGTCATTTAGCCCCATTTGGATATAAGAAGTGTTTTATCTCACCATTACAATTTTTTTAAATTTTCACACATAATATAATAAATAAGAGTTCCTCTACGTACAAGCGGATTCGCGGACCAATCTGTGTACCAATGTTAACATAAACTATTTTGTCAGATGTCAATTAAAAAAAAAAAAAAAAAGAGACCGTTTCATTAAAGTCTACCTTTCCACCTTAGCATTGGTGCGTGTATTGGTGCACAAATCTGCTTACAACTAGATTTTTTCAATAAACAATTCAACATTTTCAAATCTCAAAACAATATTAATATTAAAATATAATATTCTAATAATATTTTATTCAATTTTTAACTTTCATCTAAAACCATCTTACCTCATCTCATTTCACCATCCAAAGCTCACATCCACTTTTCAAGTTCTTTCCCATTGTTTTCTCTTTGGCCATGCCTATAAATTCTCACCAAGTTTCAAAAATTACTTCCACGCGTTTTCATATCATGCTGGAACAGTGTAATTTATTCAAGGGTGAGGACTACAACAATGTTGCAACTTTAAAGGCTGCAAGTAGTAGCAGAGTATCATACTTAGAAAAATGGGTCCTTTTACTCTGTGTATTGCGAACCAATGTAATTGACTAGAAGAAGAGATTCAAGCACACCATCCACTGGGGACACAATTTCTAGGCAATTACCATTCATAGAGGAGCAAACCAGTCACAGTTGTTAAGACTCAGATCACATCTATGGTGCACGCTACGGATGATAGGGCAAATGTGAAGATACATAGAAAAAACATGATTCAAGGCTCGGGTTGCATTTTCTCACATTCTTCCCTGATCGACTGGAAAAGAACAGAGGACAGATATCGTTCGCCAAAGCTGGGAAACACAACCTACAAGCATTTTGAATTCCCAAATTAGTTTAGAGGTATGGCAATGAAGACAAGGGTTATTTAGAACAACTAAATAAATATTTTAACAGCATATTCTCACAACATAGATAGCTTCATGAGCCCTAGTGCCGAGAAGAGAACAAAGAATCTGAGCATAATTGCTTAAACTACAAATTGAGCAATTCATGATGTGTTAACTACAGTACTTTAATCTTTAACCACTTCTCCCTCTTTGGAAACAAGTTCATATGAAAAACATGTTAGATTGCAGGGCCGCAGAACATTTCACTAATGAAGAAAACAAGCCAGCCTATTACAGCCGCGAAAGTACTATATCGGTTTGGCAATCTGCCATATAAACAAGCCCAAACCCACAGAGCTGAGCAGCTTCACATATGACTGACCCATTTTTGGCCCCAAAACAACCACATGTACTACATTTAGAATACATTGTTGATAAAGAATAAATAAAAATGGAACTATCAGTGAAGTATGTCAACAGCAGTGCAAAATCTTCCAAAGATGAAATTGGGCACCAAAAATTAAATGGGATGCTATTTAGGAAAGTCAGACAGGCCCCCGAAACCTGACTGATGGCATTGGGTGGTGGTTCCCGAAGAGAACAGTATTGGTTCATCCAGAAAGTTCATTTTTCCAACTTTGCGTTTAATTAAAGCTACCTATGCATGCCCGCACTTCCTAAAACTCATTGCAACTAGGAATCCCAACTGTGTTTAATTTCGGTCAACAGCCAGAAAGGATATCGTTACATTTGTTATTCCTTCTAGGACATCTCTGTTGGGAATTACTTTTAGGTCATCTTCGGTTGAAAAAATTCAGTTCTATATCATACAGGATAAAATGAAAACCATCAGTGACAGCCACTTCATATGTCTAGAAAATATGGTAAATAATAGAAGATGACACATACAAGTTGCTACAAAAGGCTAGAAACATACAAATGCACAAATCTAGAAAGGTTTTACCCTATGGACTTTGAATGCAAGTCTTAAAGCATAGTTCTCTCATAAACAACTACAGTATATGTTTTTCTGGTGTGAAAGGTGCCTGCAACAACCAAAAGCCTAAACATAGCCACATTAAAATCCCCTGCATCCCCCCCCCCCCCCCCCCCCCCCAAAAAAAAAAAAAAATCTAGCAGATAAAGAATAATTAGTGATATGTATCTGACAGTCCTCTATAGACACAGATCCATACGTGTTTGATGAAGAAAGAGACAATAGCAATTTCACTCTGATCTTCTCGATTATGTAAATGAACCTATTTAGATATTATTAAACGATTCAAGATCCTGCTTGATGGCATGCTTCACTGAAACTTCATGTTACTCGAAGCATAGATCAGAGCACTCTCATCATTTGTGTCCGGATCATGTATCTGACAAATGCACTCCAGATATTTACCAGCACAAGAGTTTTGACAAAAGGACAAATAGTCACACATACCTAGTCCATGACAAGTTAGCTACAATACCCTTCCAGCACATGCACAAACTAGTGTGTATATTGTTAACAAGGGATCAACCTGTCTTGCAAGAATGCTGGATGGAAACTTCGATTTAGCTTTATACTTGACATTAATCAAAGAGCTCACAACAATTTTCTAACCATAGGAGCATTATCCCCACCTCCCCCACCAAATTCAAAAATAAATAAAGAAGTAACCAAAAAAGGGAGACCATGTATAGCTTATGCTGTTAGACAAGGTTCAGTAGTAATTAATCATTTAGGACAATCTCTGTTTCCTCAAAAAGTTTTATCCAAGGGTTCCACTAGTATGCCTTGTTACCTACTACCAGCAAACTTATGGATTCCATGTAAGTGGGTTTTTATTGCCCAAGTGATGTTACAATTTTCCACAGTGGGCTCATTTCTTCTTTCTAATGCTGCAGCTCACTGAAGATGGATTACATTTCCCACTAGTTTCATTTAGAAAAAAGGGACATACCGCAATGAGCTTCCCTGCATTCTCAGGTCTCTTTCCAACCTTCAGTGCGGCAGCAGCTGCTGCCCCAGAAGAGATCCCCACCTGATTAGTAAGGAAACCATGTGAGGAAGAACAATAATTTAGCATCCAAGTACATGCATACATACATCAATACATAAATATCCATCCCCAGACATGGATACAAACACCTATTTTTTAATAAGACCTGAACGTTTCTCTCTCTCTCAACACAGACAACATGCCACCACTTCCAATCACTATGAGTGAGAACATGCTATTTTATCACAACTGGATGATACTACAGAATAGCGTAAAAATAACCGTTTGCCACCTTAATTTATATTAAATTCTGTTGGTCATTTTCTGATTAATTAAATATGACTGACCTATGGGTAGGTTGATAGAAGTACAGGGTTCATCTAATTGATTACTAAACCTAATATGAAAGACTATCTGTTCAATCCTTTTGTTCTGGTTTCATCTCTTTTTTTCTGGTTAGAACAACAACTTTAGATCCTAGGGCATCCAAGGGAATGCAGAGGGGCGCATGTCTACACGAGCATACTGTCCCAATTTCTTCTTCATCTGAAGTTTTAATTGGTTGAAAAGATTAACAAAAAGCACTAACCAACAAGCCTTCCTGGAGTGCTAACTGCTTTGCAGTTTCAACAGCTTCTTCACTAGATATCTGCCAAATTCACAGCATGTGAGAAATGAGTAATGGTAAACACACAAAAAAGTTGAATTTATGATAAATACAAGACGATAAACTCTAAGCTTAAATGGGATTCCCTATTTTTTTTTTTTTCCCTTTTGCTTTTGAATACTGCAATGGCAAGAAGAACATGCTAAAGAAAATCAACATGTATGCATGTGACTAAAGGTGGCCCATATTCATGTATAGGCAAAGCCGTAATTCCTATGCATCATGTTATTGAACGTTTATGTACAGAAATAAAGTTCTATAAGATTTATTAGACACATCCACTCTTAATTTTCCTGAGAAAAAATGACCATATCTATGCTACTGTCAGCTGCCTTGCATAGCAGCAACAAAGATAATTATCAGTTGACAATATGATATGTAGCTATTTTTTTACCAGTAATCAGAATTATATTTAGAATTGCAAAAAGCATGGCCCAAATACAATTATGATCTGTAATATAAAAATAGGCATGACCTGAAAGTTAGCATTTCCGAATATTACCACGCCAAACAAGGAATCCACTTAAATAGTTATCACTTAAACAAGAATCAAAAGTCACAATGGTAGAGAAATGCAAGATTAAGATTTTTTTATTTTAACATAACTTTTTTATAGGTAGAAATTTTCATTTTAGCAGCATCAAAACTTCTAAAGCTCAAAACAGCAGAAGTCCCATCACATGGTCTTGGGGTTGTCAACTATCCATGGGTTGAGGAGATTCCAAAACCTCCCGAGCAAATAAAGTTGGAAAAAAAAAGGCATAAGATAATCGAATTGAAGGAGCACTGGAGCACAATATATTCTAGAAATAAGACTCGACCTCTACGACTTCATCAACCAGTTCTTGATCCAAATTCCTGGGCACAAAACCAGCTCCAATTCCTTGAATTTTATGAGGACCTGCATTTGAATGGTAATATCAGAATAAGTAAAATAAGTACGAATTAGAAACTATTAAAGATAATTAGATTTAATTGATAATGGTCAGAAAGCTTATTTGTTGTCTTACCAGGTTTTCCACCTGAAAGTATGTTGCTTTCTAAAGGTTCTATGCCAATTACCTGATAAAGCATGCGTCAAATGAGAATTCTCAAATAGAATAAATAAATATCCAGGAAAAAGAATACATCCCTTTTCTTTCAAAGCATTTTTTCCGCTATTAAGGCAACCATATACCACAAAACCCATGGAACTCTCCATGCCCGCCATATGACTAATGAAAATAAGATAAATGCATATTTTTATTGGTAAAAAATAAGACAAATGTCCTATAGGTTTGACAATTTTTTACCTTTATTTTAGGATTTTTCTGTTTGAGGAACCGGCCAACACCAGAAATAGTTCCACCAGTTCCAATGCCTGCTATGAATATATCCACCTTGCCCCGTGTATCTTCCCAGATTTCTGGTCCAGTTGTCTCATAGTGTATCTGAAAATGCAAAACGTCAATTTCTAAATTGTATATCTCACCATATCTAAGGCCACATTATACACATTATATAACTACTTACAAGATCTCTAGGACAAAGCATTATCCTAATAGCGTGATCTTTCTGTAGTGACTTTATCTAAAATAACAATCGTATCATATTCCTGGATGCCTAATAATTGACCAAAACCAATAGTTTTCTCCCATTTTAAGCAGGTCTGGCATCATTTACATCACTATCACATATTTCATTAGTAAATACTCACTCATCATCATCATCACCTTCTTTATGTGATTAAGAAATATTATTGTCCAAGAAAAATGTAATCAGGAAGTTTGTGGCTTAGTTATCACCGGTGACCATCTAGAATGGACCCTTGACCATTCTACCCATGCAAGGTGGTGTTTTGCAATGCTATATAGAGACCTGCAACACTAGCAAGATAGTACCATAATCTTGATAGGCAAATATATATTATACATAGGATGTAAGGTGATTGAAATAATTTCATAAGTCGAACACACGGAGAACTCTTAGAGGGATCCTACAGCCACTCTGTTAACCATATGCCTCCCCAAAGGCATTTGCTTGCTAGAACTACAAAGTCCATGATTTTGATATACAACATAAATATTTTTAGAATATATGCATATATCTGGCATCCTCTCCCCGGTTACATGAGTTTTCTCAACCTTTGTATTCGATATACACCAAGTCCATGGCCGCAAAGTAGCAGTACAAAGCAATGAAAGAATAGAAACAAATACTCAAAGATAACTATAAGGTGTAACAAGTCACGAGTGGGTACAGTGACCACAAACCTTGGGGTTAGCAGGATTGTCAAATTGCTGAAGCATGTAGGCATTTGGTGTGCTTTTCAAAATCTCTTCAGCCTTTTGAACTGCCCCCTTCATTCCCTTTGCTGAATCGGTCAATACAAGCTCAGCCCCAAATGCTTTCAAAAGAACCCTTCTTTCTAAACTCATTGATGCTGGCATTGTTAAGATGAGTCTATATCCTCTTGAAGCTGCAATAAATGCAAGACCAATGCCTGTGTTTCCACTAGTAGGTTCAACCAGAATGCTCTACAAAATATATGAAAGGAAACAGCTATCTCAAAACGGTAAGCTATGCAAGAGAGACAAAGCGAAATTTGCATAGTGCAGGTGAGTTAGCATTGAATGTCAAGTTAATGTTCCTGAGGTTGCCAATCAAGGAGCCTTGTTTTATAAGAAGGAAAAGTTTCAGCCTAAGTTTCTAAACTGCAAAAGCCATAGGGTAGTTCTGTAGTATTAAAACTCAACAATGCATGAGTTGTATCTACTTACCTTTCCAGGTGTTATCAGTCCCTTTTGTTCAGCATCAGTTATCATACTGTAACCAATCCTGCAGCAAAATTTCGGAGTGCTTGATTAAAATATTACACATCAGTGTCTATAAATCTGATCCTAAGTTCCAAGGACAGAAAACTAGGATAGTAGCCTTTCAAATGGACCAGATCATATGATTCTCACAGTAAAGTAGACACCTTTTTGAGCCTTAAACACGATATATGGGTCCTAATTCAATATAACTGACTATATTAGCTGTCTAAATTGGGCACCTGTTAGGTCAGAAAGCTACACTTTGGGGGGAAAACCCACATGATCAGATAATATGGACAATCAGACTTCCTGGAACTCCTAAAAAACTTCAACTATTTATAGGAAAATACCAAAAAGCTGTAATACCTCTCAAAGTAGGCCATTCAAGCTGTCTATTCTATCCTCTTACCTCGTCACCACTACAACATGCTCATAGAGGTTTAATACCTAGAGTATAATTTTTATCTTCCTTACCTGTCCTTGACACTACAACATGGCTCCATGATCTCAAGCTTGGCAGCGACGTTGGCTACTGACCCCTTCACAATGTTGTTCAGGTAAACCATTGGGGTTTTTCCAATTAACTGTGTCACAATGCAATCAATGCAACAAGTAAGAAACTAATTGACTACAATTGGCGCTTTGATAGATGGATATAGTGAATAAAATAAAAGAGGGCAACGGGCTTTATACTTTAGCAACAATAGAAGTTTTGAGCTTTGACAAATAGCTATTACTTGCCACTAATGTAACTCATTTTACCACCTTACAGTACAAGATTGTGGTTCATCCCTGCCACATTGCTCTGTATCATGCAGTAAAGGTGTTGACATGAGCTTCGTGGCAAGATCAGCCTGAATAATGTCAAGACACCTCGACCGAGCCATGATTGGAGGTGCTGGCATTCCCTAGAATATACTTGTTCTGGATGTTCGATGATATGAGTATACTCAGTTCCATGAGAAACATTTCAGAGCAAATAGATATGGTCACAGTAGCATATAAGCCAACATCTAAATATCATTAGAAGCACTTCTTTATGCACTTCTTTATGACCTCAGATGATAAGAAAAAAAATTGAGAAACCAAATTCTGACTTTTGAAACGTGAAAGAAACTAACAAGACGAGCATTCTACTCTGCAGATAGATAATGACACTCACAAAATAGTTTTGTTTCTGATCTGCATAATGAACACAACTTCAAAAAAATCATTGAAAGCTCTTCAAATTTTGATGATCCTTACATTATTCATAGATTGATTTAACCCTTAAAGTAGCTCAAGCATAGCAAGAATGGACCTCATTGTCAAGTTAACACAAGGTATCCATTATATATGAAGTTTTTAGAAATCTAAAAATTTCATTTTTACTGCAGTAAATTATTATCTTAATTTATTTATTTTATTTTTTATGAAAATGTCTTTTAAGTGAAAATTATTGCTCTTTCCTATCTTTCTAAAAAGATATTAATGAAAGAAATGACCCACTTCATCGTTTACATATTCGCTAAAGTGCAATTCTGCCTAAAGTAGGAGAAGCCTGGTTCAAAATAGTACATCCAAAAAATTTCACATTAAAGGTTTAAAGAAGCTTTCTTCTTAACAACACACATTATTATATTCTAGAATTCGTTTTCACATATAAGAGTATCGTACTAACACCACCCTGCCCCCATGAATTCTTGAAAACACAATTAGCATCAGGAGATTGCATTTTTTCCTATTTTGATTGGTTAGTTTCACCATTGGGTCTCCAACTCACGCCTTCACCCAACAACCTATTCTTACAAGGTGAGGAGATATGTTTTAGCTGAGCTCTTTTGCCTGAGAACCAGTTAAAAACCAAAATCAATAAGCACATTACACCTATAAAAAAAATGAAAAATAAAAACACAAACAACCTTTATCTTTGTGATATAGTCATTGAAGCTGAATATCTGAAACTAATGTAAGAGTTAACTGGACCAACAATATCAAAAAGTACCCCAAAATTCAAAAGACCCACATCTAAGTTGGTAATTTTAAAAAGACCCAAAATTTCTTCTGATAAATTTTGGAATTTCCTGTTAGAATTTTTCTCTCCGTACAATTTATCTTTTTCCTGTGACAATGGAAAACCTCTTATTTTCACAGTTGTAGTTGGGTGGTCTGTTACGGCTCATCTTGAGTTTTTCTGGGAGCTGGTGTGTTCTCAGAATGGTGTTTTCAAAAGATATTGTAATAGAATCAAAAGCTTTTTCATTTGTGAAGGAGGGGGGTCGTCTAGTTATTACAGAAAGAAGCTGGAGGGTGGTGTCAAGGGTGGTTTTGGGTCCTCCAACAGTGCAATGGTTGGCTCAGGCCATGGAAGCTTGCATGAAGGATGAAAAAAGAGACTATTTCACCACAGTCAGGGAAGGCAACCTCAGCTTTATTACGCAACGGTGTTCAAATATTTGAGGTCGTTACATCGCAGTGGTGGTGGTAGGAGGAACTTTATTTTCATTCCTGAGGAGGAGGGCAGAGGGTGGAAGAGGATTGGGGAGGCTCTATGGGAATTTATTAACGATGGGAAGACCACTCACAAGGAAGGAACTATGAAGCCAAAGGAGTTGAAGGCTCAGCCGCAGCTTTGCTCCTTTAGGGAGGCACTGATGGTGGAGCAACCCAGTGTTCTGCATATAGGGGATGACGGCATGGTAGGGCAGAATGGTACTGCTGCAAAGTAGGGTATGGGACACAACTTCGATAGAGAGCTTCGCCTAGTACAAAGGCAGGGTGGTGGTGGCAGACCCTTAGGCGTCGTGGAAGAAGGGGAGGTTCTCACCTCTCTGCTGGACATAAAGTCCCAACTGATTTCACTACAATCCAAAGTGGATTGGCTTATAAGAGTATAGATGGGCTCGGCAAGAGATGGACCTAGCAAGGGTCTGTCTGTGGGAGCTAACCCACTTAACAAGGGCCTTGACCTGTTACATCAAGGCTCCAACCACTTGGGCAACTTACATCACGTGGGCTTTAGTAATAATGTTGGGGCTAGGCCTCACACAACTGGGCCCGAGCCCAAGTCTCAACCCATATGGAGGATACGCAACGAAGGAACATACCGACCCACCAACAACGGAATTATCACACCCGTCCCGGAGAAACCTGCAGAAGCACGGCAGCCTGAGGTGGGACCATCGATGGTGGCCCAAAAAATGCCGACAATGGTGGTGGAGACACCGGCGTTGCTGCTAAACAAGGATACAGAGGATATCTTGCTGTGGAAAGCTTTTCTCCGATCCAGCATGGCCAAAAATTGCCGATAGGCACACTGGAACCTCTACATCCTCAGGTGAAGGCCTTAATTCATCCTGAGGAGCATCTCGAGATGTTGTCGGAAGGAGAAGGCGTGTTGAGAAAGTTCAATAAGGAAAGTGGCGTGGGGCTTTTTCAGATGCCTTACCATGGTGGAGGTGAGGCGGTGATGGTTCCTAATACACCATTAACAACTCCTTTCTCTGGCAATGATGTGGAGATCACTAAGGGTATTGTGGTTAAATGGGAGGGCAAAAATCTGTTTGGGGGGGGGGGGGGGGGNGAAACAACGGGAGCTTAAGAGACTCAAATGGTCCTTGAACTATGAGGGCAGCTCAAGCCGCGATAAATCCAAAGGGAAGGGAACTATATATCCTTTATGAAGCTGAAAATCGTGTCTTGGAACGTTTGTGGGTTGAATGAGGCAAATAAGCGTCTTTGCATAAAAAACTTGCTTCGAGTATGGAGGGCGGACATAGTTTGTTTACAAGAAACAAAGTTGAAATTGGTGTCTAGAAGAGTAGTGTGAAGTGTTTGGAGCTGTCCTTATGCAGATTGGGTTTATTTGCCTTCGAATGAGGCTTCGAGTGGTATTTTAGTGATGTGGGATAGAAGGGTGGTGGAGAAAATGGAGGATTTTGTTAGGGAGTACACAATGGCCTGTTCCTTTAAAGCTGTGGAAGATAATTTTTTGTAGGCTTTTGCAGGTGTTTATGGGCCGAATGTTGACAGTATCAGAAGGTTATTATGGGAAGAACTTGCTGCATTACATAGTTGGTAGGACCTCCCCTGGTGCATAGGAGGAGGTTTTAACGTCATAAGGTTCCCTAGTGAAAAATCCAGAGACAATTGGTTGCGCCCAGCGATGACAGATTTTTCAGCATGTATTTTTGACGTGAACTTGGTGGATCTTCCCCTAATTAGGGGCTCCTTCACTTGGTCCAATAATCAAACATGATCTTGACTAGACAGATTCCTAATCTCGCCGGATTGGGAAATCCATTACCCAGAGATGTGTCAGAAGAGGTTGTCTCGCCTTTGCTCAGATCACTTTCCCATCATGTTGGATGGTGGTGGTATCCAAGGTGGATGTCAATATTTTAAGTGTGAAAATATGTGGCTTAAGTGTGAAGGCTTTGTGTATAGGGTAAGAAATTGGTGGTCATCTTATCAATTTTATGGTACTCCTTATATACTTGCCAGTAAACGAAAAGTTTTAAAGAATGATTTAAAGCTTTGGAACGTCCAATCATTTGGTGACATAAGGAAGCACAAGAAAGCATTAGTGGAGGAATTACAAGGTTTTGAGAGAATACTTGAGGATAGAGCCCTCGCCCCTAAAGAAATAGTGCAAAAGACAGAGTTGGCATCAGAGTTGCAAAAAATTCTTTCTCTAGAGGAGATCTCTTGGCTTCAAAAGTCAAGAGCATTATGGTTGAAGGAAGGGGATCGATGTACAAAATTCTTCCACAGGGTGGCAAGATATAATACCATTGAGATGTTGAATATTAATGGTATAGACTGCACGGAGGCTCCTGTGATTCAGGATCACGTGGTAGATTTCTATGAACAGTTGTTTACAGAACGAGAGGGGTAGAGGCCAAAACCTGTTGGACTTGCTTTCGACTCTATTGAACCACAGACTGCATCTTGGTTGGAGAGGTCTTTTAAGGAGGGGGAGGTTTTTGATGTAATAAGAGGAATGGCGAGTGACAAAGCACCAGGTTCAGATGGTTTCTCGATGGGTTTCTTCCAAGCATGTTGGGAAGTAGTGAAGGAGGATATAATGAACATATTTCAGGAATTGTTTTCAGCTGGGAAGTTTGAGAAGAGCCTAAATACT
Organism: Pterocarya stenoptera; assembly: GCA_003123785.1. Taxonomy (NCBI): domain Eukaryota; kingdom Viridiplantae; phylum Streptophyta; class Magnoliopsida; order Fagales; family Juglandaceae; genus Pterocarya; species Pterocarya stenoptera. The sequence continues at coordinate 66,541 of QEOT01002892.1, forward strand.
ACTTTTATTGCTTTGATCCCAAAGAATAGCAGAGCTTCAGAGGTGAAAGATTATAGGCTCATTAGCCTCATAAATGGGGTATACAAAATTATCTCAAAGGTGTTTCCAAACAGGTTAGGGGAGGTTTTAGGCAAGATAATCACGAAGCCACAAAATGCATTCGTAAGTGGTCGTCAAATTATGGATTCAGTCCTTATAGCCAATGAATGTCTGGATAGCAGATTAAAGTTTGGGATTGCATAGATTATTTGTAAGCTAGACATGGAAAAGGCATATGACCATGTAAATTGGGGCTTCCTTCTCTTTTTGTTGGAGAGATGTGGTTTTGGGAAGAAATGGTGTACGTGGATTAGACGGTGCATCTCTACTGCAAAGTTCTCAGTTCTGATTAATGGCAGCTCAGCTGGTTTCTTCAGCAGTTCTCGTGGCCTGAGACAAGGAGATCTGTTGTCCCCACTTCTCTTTGTTGTTATTATGGAGGCCCTTAGTCGGATGTTATTGGCCATGATTAGAAATAGTTTTGTGACTGGATTTCCAGTAGGTAACCCCAATAGGAGCTATCTATCTATTTCTCACCTTTTATTTGCAGATGACACAGTAATTTTCTGCAAGGCAAATCAAGATCAACTCAGGGCACTGAAGGCACTCTTATTATGTTTCAAAGCAGTGTCAAGCTTAAGAGTGAACTTTGATAAATCAAAGCTAGTGCCGGTCGGGAATGTCAGCAACACTCGACATCTAGCCAGTACACTAGGGTGTAAGGTCGCCTCTCTTTCTATGAAATACTTGGGATTGCCACTGGAGGCAGCCTCAGGGGCTCTTTGTATTTGGAATTCAGTTATTGAGAATATAGAACGAAGATTGACAGGGTGGAAGAGATGTTACTTGTCAAAAGGAGGCCGGGTGACTCTAATCAAGAGTACTCTTTCTAGCTTACCAACTTATTTTCTGTCTCTATTCCCAGTTCCAGCTTGTGTGGCGAAAAAGATTGAAAAACTCCATTGGATTTCTTATGGAGCAGGATGGGAGACGAATTCAAGTTCCATTTAGTCAATTGGGACAAGGTGTGTAGGCAAATTTCTTCTGGTGGATTGGGGATAAAAAAATTTTGAGAATTTTCAATAGGTCCTTACTCAGGAAGTGGTTTTGTAGATATAGTATGGAACCGGTACCCCTATGAAAATCAGTAGTTGATTGCAAACACGGAAGCATGTGGGAGGGATGGTGTACTAGAAAGGTGAACAGGGCCTATGGCGTGGGGATTTGCAAGCACATTAGACGTGGGTTGGGGGGGGGGGGGGGTTTCCCNTTTGGGGGGACCTATGGTGTGGGGAGGAGGCTCTAAAGGACTCCTTTACATCCATCTTCTAGTTGGCACGTGACCAAGAAGCTTCAATGGCGGACCTCATGGATCAATCGGGGGATCAAGTCCAATGGAACGTCACCTTCAGTAGAGCAGCCCAAGACTGGGAAGTAGACAGCTTTGAGGCTTTTTTCAACCTAGTGTATTCCGTGAAGTTAAATGGAATACGAGAGACGATAAGCTATGGTGGACACCTGTAGGTAAGGGATTTTTCTCGATTCGATCCTATTATAAATCCCTTACTCATTTACTGAATACTCTTTTCACATGGAGGAATCTTTGGAGGAAAAGGCCCCACCCCAAGCACTTTTCTTCACTTGGATAGCTGCTCTAGGCAAGATTCTGACAACCGATAATCTGAGGAAGCGCCGGGTCGTTATCTTAGATTGGTCTTTGTATGTGCAAGAAAGCTGGCTAGTCAGTGGATCCTCTCTTGCTACATTGTGAGATAGCTAGAGCCTTGTGGATCGAAGTGCTCAGCCGAGTATAATTAAATTGGGTAATGCCTGCCATAGTGGTTGAGTTATTGACCAACTGGACATTTCTAGGAGGTGCTAAACAAATCAAAGTCGTGTGGAAGATGGTCCCTATCTATGTTATGTGGTGCATATGGCGAGAGCATAACAATCAGACATTTGTAGATAAGGAGCGGACTCTAGAGGAGCTTCGATTTTTATTTTTCCGTACTTTATTTCTATGGGCCATAGCTATAGATTTTAATGGCCTTAATTTACATGATTTTCTTGTTCTCACTCCTGCGACCTAGATAGGTTTTTGTCTCTTGAATAACATCTAGTGTTCTTGGGTTTTGCCTATTCTTATCAATAATATCGTTTACTTATAAAAATAAATAAATTTAAAAAAATAAATAACGAGTAAAACTACATTCTACCCATATCATTATCCCATCAATTATTTTAGAAATCATCAATTATTCTCACCAAAATATCAATAAAGAAACATAAGAACTTGCTCTTTTTACTGGTCAACATAACAACTAACTCAAAATGATTTTAAAAAGCAGTAGTTTTCATCCTCATTCGCCAGTAAATTCACCCCCAGACTTTGCTACAATAATTACAGTAACAGTTCACCTTATCAATAGCCACAAAATAATACTATACTTATCAAAAAAAAAAATTAGCCACAAAATAATACTAAGATTGAACGATATTATATAAATATATAAGTTCCTTCCAATTACTTTTGCAAATGCCATGGATGAAATATCTGCCAATTCCCATTCATATTCTCAACAAATCAAATGACATACTTCATATTCTAAATATTAACAAAAATAATAAATTGGCGGATTTGAATGACATTTACATCAATATTGAAATTTCCAAATAACAAGAACAACCAATTATAAGTTTCCTGTTAAGTAAATCAGAACAACCAACTATAATTACAATGAAATATGCAATAAAAAACACGAATGACGTATCCACCAACTCTAAAACGTTCACTAATCAGCAGGAACCAATCGAAATTCTCCAACTCAAACGCTCAAACGTCAATAAAGGAGAAACAATCCACCACACAATTCCTACTAATAGTTCCTAAAAGCAACATAATTATTCACATTAGTAACATACATCTCAGAATCAGCCAAAAAGACCCCGTACATAATTCTCAAATTTATCTTCAAGAATAAGAAGATATGGGTTTTTATCTGACCTGAGTAACATCCTCGGCAATGTTGAGACCTTCGATCTCTGTTGGGGGCTTCACAGACACGGCCTTGCACACGACAGAGCAACCTGAAGGCAGCCTCCTGCTGCCAAAATTCTTGTTCCTCAGCCTCAAAGATATAGCCTGGCCCACCCAGGCTTGTTTCAAAGTCCGAGAAGAGTCCGCAAAGATCTCAGATTTGGAGTTGCAAAGAGAGGGTGTCAGCGGATTGATCAGAGCAGCTGAAGCAGCAGCCATTGTTTGTCAGCACTTTTTGCTTTCCTTCGAGAGGGTGTCTTCGTTGACGTCTCTTGTTGAGACTTGAGAAGAAGAAGAACAAGAAGAACGGACAAAGCTCAACGATGATTTTGGTTGTGGTGGAAGTGCCTTGATTTGTTTCGGTGAGAGAGTCTCAGTGGATTATTTTTAAAAAAATTATATGCTATAAACAAGCTTTGAATATTTTTAAATCGAACGGTTGAAATTTTATATCTAGACTACCCAAATCCAAATACTTACTGGGCTCGAGGCTTTCTTCACAAAACAACAAAACTCGTTGATAAAACAATATGAAAACTTACATAGAAATAATATTTGTAGTTTTAGGGAGTGTAAATTTTGCCTATTTTTTTATAAAAAAATAATAAATTTGAGATCTATATAAAAAATCACTTTCTAATAATAGATCATATTTTTTTATAAATAAATACACAATACTTATAAACATAAATTTAGGCGTGAGCACTAAGCCCGCCACCCCGCCCCCCAAATGGGTGGACGGGCAACACAGCCTCCGCATGCGAGGGGCAGGGTGGCCAGTCCCATGAGGAGAAAGCCCAATGGGGGCCTAAGGGGCAGGCTGACCCCAACGGTATCCCGCTCGGCTACATATTAAAAAAAAATAAAATTTTATATCTATATAAATATATTGTATATAAATATATACAATGTGTTGAAGTCATTAAATTGCCTTAGTTTCCTATACTTACGTATGATTATTATATTACATTGGTCTCTTATATAAAAATTGATCTAGGAGGTCAAGGCTATTCAAAATACAATTTTAAGGAGTTTAAAAACTATTATATTAGTTTTAAAAATTTTTGTATTTATAAATTTTAATTTATAACTTAAATTATATTATAATTTATCTCTAACATTACTTAAAAGTACAAATTTTGTGGCGTACGTATATTTCTTTTAAAAAGTACAAAGAGAATCATAAATGTGCACAAATATGGAATATTCCATTTAAAAAATATAAATAAATATGATATCCATAAAGATATATGAAAAAATCTATTTTTTCTCATCCATACGATACTTTTGGCTTCTAAGAACAACCAATGGGTGACAAAAGAGCATAAGAGCATCGACTGGTTACTCTTCGTAGACAAAAATATCGAATTGACAGCAGTTGGTCCAACTTTCAAATCTATAATTTTCTCCCCGACTTTTGAGTGAATCATAATACATGTTTCTTCTTCAATTTGGGTCCCATTTCATTGTTCTTTGGAAACTTCAAATGGACTCTACGTTTCATTTTCCGTTATTTCACAAATAATGAAAAAGTTTATATAAATATATACAAGAAATTATAGTTGCATTTCTAGAATATACAAAGTCCCGCGTACACCCTTTAAAAAAAATACAGTCCACACTCTTAGGTTTCATTTGGATTCAAAAAATATTTCATCTCATATCATCTCATCATTACATTTTTCTAAAATTTTCACATAAAATATAATAAATAATTTAACTTTTTCAAATCTTAAAACAATAATAATATTAAAAAATAATATTCTAATAATATTTTTTTTAACTTTTATCTTTTATCTAAAACTATCTCATCTAATTTCTGAATCAAAACTAGTTCTTGAACTATATCTAACATTACTTAATATATATAAATATATATATATATGTACACGGACACACATTTGAGATGCATGTATTACAAAGTACCTTATGTCCCTCTCGCTGGAAAAGCAAGTTAACAAAGGAAAGTAGGGATGAGCACCGATCCAATCAGAGTCGAAATCTCTTAAATTTGACTCTGACTTGTCAAAGCGAAATCTAATTTAGAATTTTTTTAATTTCATATTTAGCTCAATTTTAAACATTACATTTTTGTAGACTTCAAATTTCAAATTTACTAAGAATATAACCAAAATTCTTTGAACAAGATCAATAAGATGTCCATGTTAATGGTCATTCCACATCAGTATTTATAGTAAATATTTAATTATAAAAAAGTATTAACAATAAATAAAATAAAAGCCCAATAACAAAGTAAAAAAATCAAAGGTTTAAAATTCAGGCACTACCTTGTATGCCATATCAATTGCAAGTGTCCAACTTATTTATAACTTATTTCTATACTAGACTTATTTCTACAGTCTAATTACATGTTATTATACTTTTGTAAATTAGTATTATTTATTATTAACTTATTATACTAGACTTATTGGTTATTTCTATACCAGTGTCTAATTTATTTGTATACTAGATTTTTTAGTGCCTAATTAAATGTTATTATATTTTAATAAATTAGTATTACATGTTATTAACTTATTATGCTATACTTATTTCAATACTAGTGTTTAACTTATTTCTATACTTGATTATGTATATTGTATGGTACTAATACTATAACATTTACATATATTTAACTACTATTAATATATTTATATTATAGTATAAGTATATTATTTTATAATAATTAGTTTATACTAGTATATTATTGAATTTAACTATATAAGTTCTAGTTATATAACTAGATTAGTATATATGATCAATATATAGATAAATATATATTTTCATAATGAGTAATGCTATACACCACACTTCTATCTTATTTTCATCCCACTATGTAAGATGTGACATATTTATTACCATTACATGATAAAAACAATCGTTCAATAAAGGATCAACTAATGGTGATAAATGTTACATCTTACATAATAGGATGAAAGTGAGATGATAGTGTGGTGTACATATTTTTCATAATATATTTACAATATTAGAGTCAGATTCGAAGTTGGAGTTGGTTTGGCGACACCTCTAACTTTGACTGAAAAACTAAAAACAAATTTGATCCCGACTCCGTTTTGTCAAAGTCAAATTCGAAATCAATTTTTAGATTTGCGTTCAGTTCTAGAGGAAAGGAGAAGCTCTTACTTCTCTCGGCTCTCTCGTCTTCTTGTCCTGTTTTGAATTTGACATTCTCCTTTAAATTCAAGGCTTAAGAAATCAGAATCAAGTAAAGACCGATTAAATAAATCGGGCAATTCAACAAATTGAATCAGGTGACATGAAAATTTTGAATAAGATATTTCAATATTGATAGTATTAAAAATCATATTTGATGCATTTTAAGCATTTTATTATATCATGCATAAAATAGTATAAAATATAAATTCATGAGCATTGCTATTCATAGGCCCATACACCACACACCAAACCTTATTTTATTTTATTTTTTGTTTTATTCTTTGTTAAAAAATTAAAATTTTCTATTCATCATTCATATAATACACATTTGATAAGAAAAAAAATTAAAAAAATCATAAAAAAGTGGTGTATAGTGTATGAGGCTTATGAAAATAATTTTTCTAACCTCAATTGTTGATATTTTTGTCTTATATACGAAAAAGAGAAAAGACCATTAAGTTATAAGGTGCGGCTACTCTGCCGCCCCATGTTGACTACTGGGCTTACCGCCTAATGTAAAAATTATTCTTTTTTTTTTCATTTTACTTTTCATATTTTTTTAACATATTTAAGTACATTTAAAAAAAAATACATCAATACGTTGAAAATCACTTCCTTAATCACTAAGTAAAAAAAATAAAATTGACCAAGCAGTCAAATAGAGTGGGCAAATGTGGAGGGCAAAGTAATGTTTCTCTAAGTTATAAACACAAGGAAAATATAGTATTTTATGCACAACCATAAGTTTTATATAAAGTAATCATTGTCTCCTTAATTTTTTGTTCAACTAAAAAAATAAAGAATTACATGTGTTATCTTTCAATTTTTCTGCAATCTTTATTGAATACAATAATAAAAAAAATTAATATATGTTTTGTTCTATCATATTTGTATACAAGAAATTAAAAGAAAAAAGTCACTTGATAGACAACTTAAAAAAGTCACTTGTATTAATCATTTGTTTTTTGCAGATAATTCTCTACTGTTTTGTAAAGCCTCTTTTCTGGAATGGAGTAATTTGCTCTATCTCTTGGAGTGTTATGAGATAGCTTCAGGTTAGAGGTTGAACAAAGAGAAAACTTTAATTTTTTTCAACAAGAACACTGCTTCTGGTACAAAGGAGATTATACTGAGTTTAGCAGGTGTTCGATCTTCATGTTCCTATGAGAAGTATTTGGGACTCCCTGCCCTCATTGGTAAGTCCAGATTCAAAGCTTTTTCTTCTATTTTGGATAGGGTCAGCAACAAGGTCAGCAACTGGAAGAATAAATTCCTTTCAAAAGCTGGAAATGAAGTGCTCTTGAAAGCAGTAATACAAGCTTTACCAACCTACTATATGGGGGTTTTTAAACTTCCCAAATCATTGCTTGGGAAGTTGAATAATATCATGAGACGTTTTTGGTGAAGTCAGCAACAGTGTAGGAGGAAGATAAATTGGATTTCATGGAAGCAAATGGGTAAGTCTAAATCAGAAGGGGGGCTTGGATTCAGGGATTTTGAAAGTTTCAATATAGCTTTGCTAGCTAAACAATGTTGGAGGTTACACCAATTCCCAAATTCTTTAGTTAATCAAGTTTTTAAATACAAATATTTCCCTAACAATTCACTTTTTGAAGCCAAAGTTGGAACTAATCCCTCATACGTTTGGAGGAGTCTGTGCAAGAAATTTGGTGGATGAAGGGTCTATTTGGAGGATAGGAGATGGTGCTCAGGTGTGTATTTGGAAAGATCGATGGATCCCTCAACCTGACTCTTATAGGATCCAAAGTAATCCAACAATCTTGGAACCGAATGAGAAAGTAGCAAGTCTCATTGATCTAGACACAAAGAATTGGAATACAACTTTGATTAGGAGTTGTTTTTCTGAGAGGGAAGGGAATCTCATAACTCAAATGCCAGTTAGTATTGCAGGTTGTCCACATAAATTAGTTTGGAGATGCACTCAAAATGGCCTCTTTTCTGTAATGAGTGCCTATCATCTTCAAATGGAGCTTAATGAGAAGGCTAGAGGGCAATGCTCTACAACAGATGCCAAAAGTCATTTATGGCTATCCATATGGAGACTTAATGTACCGAGCTCAGTAAAATTTTTTACCTGGAGAGCCTGCTTGGAATCACTTCCAACTAAGCTTAATCTTTTTAAAAGAAGAGTTGTTGACTCACCAATCTGTCATGTTTGTTTATCAGAAGAGGAGTCTATACTTCATGTCACTTGGAGTTGCATTGCTGCGAGAGATGTATGGTGTATATGTCCAAAGAAGGCACAGAAGGCTGTTTTCGAGGTAGAAGATTTCAAAGGCTTATTTAAAAGCTGGCTTAATACCCTTGAGCAGGATCAAGTGGAGGAAATGGCTGTCATAGCTCAAAAGATTTGGTAGAGGAGAAACATTTTCTCTTCAATGGGGAGTTCACTCATCCAACAGAATTGATGAGGCAGAGCTCAAAGGCAGTGGAGAAGTTCAGGGAAGTTGCTGTTGTAGAAGTTAGGCCTCAACCAGATTTGTTAACATGCATTGGGAGGTGGATAGCCCCACCTGAGGGTTTCTATAAGGTAAATTGGGATAATGCTTTGTGCAAAAGCAACAACCTGGTTGGCATTGACATTATCATTAGGGACCATGGAAAGCAAGTTATTGCAGCCAAAAGGATGAGAAGACCTCTCACTTAGGATCCACACATTGCAGAAGCCTATGGTGCATGCCAAGCCTAGAGATTGGTCTCAGACGAATTCTACTGGAAGGAGATTCTCTAGCAGTGATCAACAACATTAATGGGAGTGAAGAAAGCTGTAATAAAACAAGGCCTCTAACATGGGATACCAGATTCTTGTTAACTCAGATTGAAACCTGGAAAGCAATTCACACGAAGAGAGGGGCCAATTTTGTTGCAGATTGCTTAGCACAAAATGCTCCTGGAGCAAGTGAGGATATTATTGAATTTGAAGTTTGCCCATCATGTATTGTTTCTCTCGATTGAGGCTATTAATGAAGTGATCATTTTATAAAAATTAAAAAATTAAAAATTAAAAAAAAAACAATTTTGAATAAGTTGGAATCAGAATCGGGTGTAATTAGTAATCGGTTTAAATCAGTCAAGTGAAACGGTTTAGATTCAAAATGTTCACTAAAATCGAATCTTTTTCGGACCCTTTGAATTTGACTCTCTTTTGATTGGGTTTTTTGGGTTCTTGGGGTGATCTCTAGCTTATTATCCAACTGTGTAGTTATTTGTTTTCAAGACTAAAATTCAAAACTTTGAAAATATTGAAAACCTTCCATTCCATTATTACAACTTTCTCAAATCCTCGTACAAAATAAAATAAACAATTCAACTTTTTCAAATCCCAAAACAAATATAATATTAAAAAATATATTCTAACAATATTTTATTCAACTTTTCAACTTTAATCTCATCTCATCTCATCTCATCTCATCTCTGAAAATAAACGAGACCTTATTTTCCTCTATTGTTGCACGGAAGCTAATCCTCTGATCTCTCACCGTCCCCAACTCACAGCCACCAAGCACTGCTTCGCGAATCTGTAAGCCTGCCGATCCATTATTCCTAATCTGTAGATCATCCCTTCATCATGTGCGTGAGGTCCATGCGCCACTCCATTCGGCAACAGCAATTTAAAAAAATTCTAAAAAACAAATAGCTGGAAGGTCACAAAATTATTCAAAACAAAACAATGTCAAAATTGATTTATAAAATTAGAATATCTTTTTGCAAGTTCCCCTGTCATGGATTAAACTGCCCCTGCAACATGACAAAGATTTTAAACGCGTCACCAAAAAACAACGAACGTTGCGTCTCCAAGGTATCCTCGATAATATATTTAAAAAGATGGAAGCCCCAAGTCAAACTCAACACAGAGGCACCAAGTCTAACTCCAAAAACTCGGCAATTCGTCTTCTTCCGCTTCATAAGGTTCTTCTTTTTTCTCTGTTCTTTCCCCTTCCGCATGTTTGAGAACTCTTTCGTCGAGTACTTATTTTTCAACCTCTCTCTGTCTCTCCAGACTAATATATTCTCCTCTTCGTCTTCTTCTTTCTCTGGAAGTAACAGATAGAAATATGGCTGAAAACTTGAAGAAAAGCTACTTTGAGGTGTTGGGTCTTTGCTGTGCATCAGAGGTAACATTGGTTGAGAGGATTCTGAAATCGCTCAATGGGGTCAAAGAAATTTCAGTG